>JACEOJ010000101.1:150326-298859 GCA_013761285.1 Campoletis sonorensis | reverse complement strand
TTATTATTATTATTATTATTATTATTATTATTATTATTATTATTATTATTATTATTATTATTATTATTATTATTATTATTATTATTATTATTATTATTATTATTATTATTATTATTATTATATTATCGAAACTTCATCTCGTTTTATAAAGTTTTCATCATTCAGGATTTTCTATCGCCATAATCGTAATAGTATTATCGCGAACGAGGAACTATTTATGACGAAAAAAGAATTGGCGTATTTTTGGAGCCCTTCGGAGGGTTCACGTTTTAAAAAACACATTGTAAAAAAAGAGTGCATAAAATTTTAGTCTTTTTGGAACAATCTGACGTCAGGCATGCGCTTTGAAACTTTTCCCTCGCTTTTCCTCTATGAGTTAACACAGAAATTTGTTATGTACTAACAAATTTATGTGTATATGAAATATACAAGTTGATATATATAGCGCGTTATATGCGCACTAATGAGCGTTGCTAATAATTTGAGAATTGAAACGAGGAATTGTCACGGGTCCGTATAAATTAAATTCACTATAAACGTGGAATCGGTAGATTTATGCATCCCAGTCTACCGAAGAGTGTTGAAAGTATAAAATATGTGTTCAGGCTTTAATAATACGTATGTGGGCTCATATAATGGTGTATGTGGTATGTAATTGCGTTATAATAGATTACGGAGCTGTTGCACTCGGTTCGTGCGAGAGACATAATTATACATATATTATGTGCGTATATATTGATATTAATACATTCAAACAGAAATACAGTTACGTACAAAACAACGGGGAGAGCAATATTTCGATAAAAAAAGTCGATTATTTAATGAAAAAGCACAGTTGACTAAATATTTTTCAATAATCACAATAAAATTGTCACTTTGACAGCATGAATTTTGCTGACGGTCCCCGGAAATCAAATGAACTGTTAAAATGTCAAAAACTTGTCGGAAAATCTTTAGTTGTCGATATTCAGCTGAACAATTGACATTTTCAGCGAAAATAAAAAATAAAAAATTCGTAATGGTTTGGAACAGGGTGATTGTTTTTTGACTGCTCGAAAATTTTGACTCAGGCATTTCAACCCTCGAGGACTCGTTTCGTTCAGTGAAATAAACTGTTCTTTTCCTTTTTTGGAAAGTTTTTTCATTTTGTAAAGTTTCTGTCATTGAATATTCATTAAATCGGGAGTTATTATAAATCATTCTCTTCGTTATGGAAAAATGGAGAAAACCGTATATAATTAAGCTTCGTTATCACCAACAGAGGAACATTTTATGTAAAAAGGAGATTGGGGTAGTTTTCGACCCCATTTTTCAGTGTTCAGGTTCGGAAGAATCGGTTTCAAGGATTTAGAGTTGATTGCAAATAGTCTGTTTCGAGAGCCGATGAAATGATCTACGAATGGCGTTACCAGTTTTTTTTTACTTGGTCAAACTTTCCAAGCATGTGGTTTTGAAAAAAATAACAAAAAGAAAATCGTTTAGATCAACTTGTTTTGCACGCTACTGTATTTATACTTTTCACATGCGTATTGAAACCTCAACAATTACAGACACCAACACACAAACCCACAAACACACACGCAAACTATTATTATAATATTACGCGTTGTCTACTCTCGACTTTTACTAAAATATATAACGCACACGATCGAGCGCGGATTTGTCCAGCTGGACCGATGGAATTTTATGGTTTCGATATTCATACACACCCACACTCTATTTTTCAATTTCTACCGAGCAATTTTTATCTCGACACGCATTCGTGAGCTCGGTGTGGCCGTTGCTCTGGTTTTGTCATTAATTAGTTCACATGCACCGCGTCAATAACACTACTCGCGAATATTTGGTTCGTTTGAGCATTGAATTCGTGCCGTTTGACATGAATTGCAGATATTTACGGTTGACAATCGGAAGATTTTCGATTGAAATGATTAAGACTCGATATTCGTTACGATAGTTTTTTTCGTAAATATTTTAATGATTTAATGATAAACATATTCATTTTATTCAATGAGGAATAAAATGACACGAGAAAAAGAACGGAGGATGATTATTTGACTTTTTGCAGCGCAGCCTCAAACGACGCCACAGTCGAGGCGATAAAAATTCAGGATGTAGGCAGTGTGTGAACGTCCATTATAATTAGAGACCGTGGTTTTTGCGGGAATGCGCGTCAACGAGCAGGCATTCTGTGATGCGAAATAAGTGCACCGTTCTTTCACTGGGACACGAACAAAGAGAGGAAAATAGAGAGAAAGAGAGAGGGAGAGAGAGAGAGAAAACAAATAAATAGAGAACAGCTTAACCGTCGAAGCAAAAAATACTAATAAAAGAGAACACTAAAGATTCAAATCAATGATTCAACTAACGAGAAGTACATTTTAAATTGCCCTCAATTGATCGTCTCACGATGTTTCCAAGTCACACTCGATAAAGCTCTCAACGATCAGCTAAAGATTGATTAATCAATCGGAACATTTTGTTTACAAGAAGAAAACAGAAGAGTTCATATTTTTCGTTGAGTTTCATGACGAACTTGAAACTTTTTTTTAACTAAACCAGAAATTCAAACCCCACACAGCAGTATCAAATTTTTTCACGATTTTTTTCACGAATAAACAAATTAGACAGAGATATTATGCAACAACAAAAAAAGATATTCTCATGAGTAATCGAAAGGCATTTTTTCGATTTAATTTCCCTTTCACACGATGAAGAAAAAATTCATCTCGCAAGAAAAAAAGTGCACGTCACTCTTCGATCCTCGTATGTGTATATGTCTGTATAAAAATTCGAGAATGACAATCATTTTTTTTTCTCATCGTGAGATTATAATTTATATAATGTAAGTTTATTGTTGTAACAACTGTCGAATACTAAAGAAAAAAAAACGTAGAAGGCTATTTAACTCGAGCTGTAATTAGCGAGTTTATATACAAGTATCGACAGCAATGCCACAGTTAATTACTCGAGCAAAGAAGTATAACCGTGCCATATATCCCGAGGGGGTTTAACGAACGTAATAAACGCCTGATATATAACGGACTGGATGGATGTGAAATTTCAAAAGTGGAAACAATCATTTCTCAAACACTTCACACCGCATAGTTGTTTAGTGAAGCAGTTGGAGTTGCTTTTTCTTTCTTACACTTTTTACACATCTTTATTGATTCTTCAAAAGGACGTCAAATTTTTTTTCCAGACGAAGAAAACGAATGGAACAACGATGCCGACGAATTTCCAAAATTATGATTGAGTTGGTTGCACCACGATCGCTCATTTTGTGGAAAAATCATTTTTTAATCTGCAACTCTGGTTTTAAATAAGGATTTTTTTCTGCCCACAAAAAATACAATTTTTTCAAGATAATTTTTTGAAATTTCGCACGTATCTTCTTGAGCGTCGTATTTTATGATGTGTAAAAAATTTGAGAAGGCTTCACCTTCTGCTAATCGAGATATTGAGTGTTTAAAATCGCAACTTTAACTTGAGGTCTTATGGGAAGTTAGGAAAAAAGACTGTCAAGAAGATTCATACGAATTTTAAACAATTAAACTTGGAATTTATCGAACGCATGAGAAATAATCGAACCTCCTTAATCACATTTTTGAGTCTGGTTTTATCACTAGTTCAATTTTCAAAAAAAAAGGGAAAAATATTTCAAAAAAAGAGATAAATTCTGAGTAACAAAGTTTCATGTGAAAGATTCACACGAAGAAAACAAAAGCAGATAAACAAATTCAAGCATATACGGCGAAATAATTCCGTAGAGAGTTTCGAGTTCATTGAAAGAGACGAAGAGATAAATTCAGATGTGACGGCGTGTGTCTCGTTTCGTTAAAGACTTTTAGAGAATATCTTGTCTCACTATCGGCGCGATCTTTATGGTTGAAAAGTGCGTGTACGTGCGTATGTGTCTGCGAGGATTGGAGCAAGTATTTTGATTCTAGAGATGAGAAAAGTGAGAGAGAGAGAGAGAGAAAGGGGAAATGGAGAGTGGAATGAAGACTCTGATTGGCGAGCATGATTGTTCCAATTATCGCGACTTGACTCCTCCGATTGATCCCGAGAGAGTCTGACGTCATCGAAGGCCGAAAACCCGGCATTTATTTTCCTCGGGCTCTCACTCAATTTTTTATTTTTTATTATCTTTTTTGTTTTTAATATTCAAACATCGTGGTACCAAATACTTCATTGACGTTTTGACGTTTGGACAACCAAAGTTACGTGTCACTTCAACGAAAAGTAAAAGTCTTCAATGCACACAGAGTGTCTCATAAGAAGTTGTTCGAATCTTTATTTTTTAAACTTTAAGGTGTGAAAAACCAACGAAAAATATTTTTATTAAAAAAGAAACTTGTTTATTTTTGAATTTTTTATTACATTTCATCGAATTTTCAATTTTTTGTTACTAATTCCTTGGAAAGCCAAGGGGAAAAATTTGAAGAATGTTAAAAAAAAAGTTGACACCAGAAATCGTGAGATTGGTCAATTAAATTAGGACACCCTCTATTTGCGTGTATGTATTTATTAAGGGACGACGAAGAGAAATCGCATAGCGCACTCTCCAGCTAAATTTCCATCAGCAAACGGGGGCTTGGGGGGAAAAGAGATTTTTAAAAGTTCTTCCGGGAAGAGAAGAGATGAGGGCATTATACATTCCACGTAAAGGACGTTTGAGGATCTCATAAGGAACAGATAGAGGAGAGAGAGAGAGAGAGAGAGAGAGAGAGAGAAAATTGAACCACGAGAGTCTTGGGTGAACTACGTGATTCCATGGGTCGAATATATTTTTTTTCTCGTTGGCTCCTCGTTTTATTTGCCAACCGAGTGAAAGGAGAGTGACGTATTGTGGGAGCGAGCTCAAGTTTACTTTTGTTTTTCGAAATATTTCCATGAAAAAATAATTATTTGAAATGGTAATTTGATTTTATTTAAATTCTGTAGAATTCCATTACAATTTCAGTCCATTTCAGCCTCTGATTTTATAATCACTCTTATATTTTCGAATTTCTCCATTTTTATTATCGTTCTTGAAATTTTTGAATTTCCAGCACAAATATTTTCCCTGGTTCTCAAGAAATTCTCAAGAAATGTGTAAGAAAATCGTGACTTTTTATACTTCAGAGATTCACTGGAGAATCCTGGAGTCCGTTTCTCACAGATTCTTCCTTCTTGACCTCGTCGTTAAGTCTAGTTCCTTCCTATTTTGCTAGACGACACAAAGACATACACAAAGTTTGAGTTCTGTCAGTGTTTGTGGATTTGAACGTGTATATAAACGCGAAATTCTCCCGTTCGCGTTTCGTGGAATAGATAATTCCACCTCTCGACCCTGGCTTAATTACGGCCAACCCAGCTATGTAATTACCCTCTTGCCACAGGATTATATCGTGGCCCGAAACATTGTGCCAACCGCACCTCCTCTCGTGTTCTTGACAGGTTATAGAGAACATACTCGACGACAATCATCTCTTATGTAAATATATGCATAAACAGAGTCACATCTGAGAATCCTTTTATAGCACAAACATTAATTCGAGCATCATTTACAATTTTATTACCCTGATTGATTGTTCGACGGAATAAAAGCAATCGAATTATGTAAAAATGTTTAAAAAATTGAATAATAAATATAAATTTAATTAATCATCTTATTTGTAGCATAATTATCGACTAATTATTATTTGCTAATATTTGTTTGGATTATTTATATTAATCTTAATATTATATTATCATATAATTGATAATAATTCATCATATAATATTATAATAATTAGTAAATATTGTAATTATTGACATAATTATGTAAAAATGTGAAAAAATTGAATAATAAATTAAAATTCAATCAATCATGTTATTTATGACGTAATTATAGACGATAATTACGATGTGTTTGTTCTAATTCATTGTTTTATCGTATATAAACAATTCAATATTGCCCATCAGGGGAAAAAATTATTGAAAAATGTGAAAAAGATGAATATTCAAAAAAAATTGAATCAATAATGTTATGTTGCAATTAAATTTGACCATAATTACGATGTGATATTGTTTTGATTAATTACTTTGCCAATAATGTTATTTGTCACAATACAATAGATTAATGTAATCAAAAAATTGTTTGCTCGAGTTTTTAGTGGAAAAACCAGTTGGAAATAAATTTCCCTTCGACCTGAGCGGTGAAATTCGAGCGACAAAAAAAAATGACGAAATGAAAAAAAGCGAGAGGGTCAGGTATGAGATGAAATTGCGTAAATGCTAAGATCACGCGGATGTTGTAAGATTCTCGTCACGAATCTCGGCGGTGTCCAATTAAAAATAATAGTAAAATAAAAAAATAAAATGATATAAAAAATAAAAGAATAGTAATATAAAGAGAGAAAAACTCGTCGTGAATGTGCGCGAGGCCGTTCATGAGAACCGGGAGGATTATAGATTTCCTCGAGCCGGAAAGTAAAAATTCTTCGGAGGCAAAAAATAAAATAAAAATAAAAACAAAGAAAATAAAGAGAAAGAGATTGGCGGCGTATCGACTGTTACTTTAGCGAAAAGATCGAGGAGATGCGAGAGTCATGCGTGCCATAGTGATCGGGGCGCGATGAACAAACGCCGCGATGCATGATTCAAGGGAGCCCGCCGAGAAAGAGAGAAACCAGCACGTTTTACTATTGGTTTTGCGAGCATATATGCCTCATCGGACCTCCAAAGAGATACACGGACAAGCTGACGCATCGCGTGGTAAACGCAAAACACATGCCTTTTGTTAAAACACCACAAATACTCATGTATTAATATATATGTATGTATGGATAGAAAAGAAAGAATAAAAATAATAGAACACAACATATATATCCTGTTTTAAATTATATTCTTTCTCGTCTTGTAGTAAAACCACAGTCGAACGAGATCTGCATTATAAATCAAGAATTTCAGAAGAACGAAAACCGATCGCAATATATTCTGGCGAATGTACTGTTTCTATTTTGATTCACGCGTCATTTTATTTTATTTTATTTTATTATATTTATTTCATTTTAATTTAATTTAATTTAACTTCATTTAATTTTATTTAATTTAATTTAATTTAATTTTATTTTATTTTATACTATTTTATTTATTGGTGACTTTTGGAAATTGAGAAAAATCCTTATTGTAAATCGAATGAATTAGTTGGTTGATGGAATTTTTGTTGAAATTAAATTGAAACAAATACTGATGTAAATTTGTGGGTTTTATTTTTTTCGAGATTTATTAATTTTTTTTTGCCTCAACTGTGTACGGTGGTCCATGGAATGACCAACTGGTTATTGGGATATTGTGGTCACCAATTGAAAAAGCATATTTTCGAAAAATCTTCTTTGAAGGTTTTTATCATTTATTTTTTATCATTTATTTAGAACACATGTGTTCTATACGAAAATAAACAGATATTGGAAAAAATCATGATAAAAAGAATTCTGAAACGTTCAAATCTGTTTTATTCTGAAATTGTTCTCCAAAAACATAATTCTGAACAAACAATACGGTCTTAGATTAATTGTTTGTTAAAACCTTAGTATATCATTTGAAAAATCGTTTTTGTTATTATTTCGCATTAATAGCTAACATCTTAAGTAAATAAAATGAGAAAAAAAAAGCAAAACGAAAAGAATATTGAAGGAGAGATTCCATCGAAGAATCCAACGATAATAGGCATCCGCGATCTGGAAATACTCGAACGTTCAGAGTAGCTGCGGAGAGCTCGTTTACCCGTTTTCCGTATAAATTGTGCACCTTTTTTCGCATTTTATTTTACATTTATCGTTATTTTTTCAACAAATCCTGTTTCCACTTGATTGAAAAAAAAGTTCCTGAAGTTCGAGTGAAGAAACAAAACAAACCAAAAAAGTGTTATTATTTTTTTATATTTTTTTCCTGCTCGTGTTTATTTTCTTCGATCGGAGCAGCATTTGAATAGTGTTGCTTTTTCTTTTTTCAAAACTTCCATTCCTCTGTTGACTTTTACGACACAAAATGATTCCTCGCTCGATTGAATAATGATTCAAAAATGATAATGCAACCCGCGTACATTTGTACGTACATTTTTTGTTTGTTTTCTTTTTTCAAGAAAATCCTTCGGTACAAATTATTACGAGGGTAAATGAAAAAAAATATATATACATACACAGCGTATGACTCACGTAACGGCAAAGAGACTGTGAGAAACGTGTATGCCCTGCTAATAATGGAGCGGTGCGGGTAATACAAATGTATGCGCAAAAATTGAGAGTCTTGGAGCGCGTTGTGCGCGCGCGAAAATTTTTTATTTTCCATCATTATTTTATATTTTTTTCGCGGCTTGTTCACGCATTTATATGCGAGGACGTTGTTCGGGGTTCCAAACACACACTTACACAAACATACACACAAATAAATGGACTTACGCTACACAGGATATCGTTTATCGCTTCAGCTTTATTGTTCAAGACAGAAAGAAAGAGAGAAAGAGAAAAATTCAAAATAAAAAGAAAAAAAAAAGTAAGAAAGAAACGGAGCGATAAAAAATAAGAAGAGCGAGAGAGAGAGAGAAAGAGAGGCAGCCCTATAATCCCCCATGGTTTATTGTTGAGCAAATATACGCTCGCGCGTGCGGTATATAATATACGCCTTCCATTTCCTCTCCTCGTGTTTTCTCCACTCTCCGCCTTCTCTCCGAGTAAATTAAAAAGGGTTACAAACCGATGTATATATATTTATGAAAAATATGGCTATATAAATAACACTGACCATGACCGTGGTCTCGTCAGTCTCATTGTTACAAAATTTGACTTTTTTTTTTAAACATTCGACTTTTTTTTGATCGATGCAACAATGACACTAAAAATAAATTGCTACAATTCGAATACGATTCATAATATGAATATTAATCAAAGAAATATTTATTTTTTTTCGACTCGTTTTGTGGCAAAAAAAGGATTTATTTGAACGAGTGTCCTCAATTGATTTGATGAAACGCCGGAACATTAGGCCGGGTCATTATGACCCATTGTGTGTCAACGAAAGGTTAAATAATAATGCAATTACTATTTAATTGATAGATATTTATTTCGCAAAAATCTTCATTGATATTTTCGTATATTATTTTTGAATGAGACGAAGAAAGAGAGTGAGAGAGAGAGAGAGAAAGAGAGAGAGAGAGAGAGAGAGAGAGAGAGAAGAAGAGGGAAACGAGTACGTATATCTTTCACCGATCGACGGAAGTGGGCAAGGTTGCTCCGACCTCTTTCTAACTGCCATTTATCTTTTGTGTATATGTGTATTGTTATTGATACGATATTGTATGTATGTATATATATATAAATGTAGGTACATGTAAAATGAATGCTTAACATTGTATTTCTTTTAACATGGTCCGGAAGGCGTGTCTATTGATGCACTTGGGCCCTTCGACTGCAAAGATCGACTTCGTTGGTGGCCACAGTATGTTTTTTTTTTTTTTTACACATGTATATAAGACAAAGTTGCTGAACGAAGATTGAATTTCATTAAATTTTTATTTAACTTCATTTAAATCACTGATCAACTCAACTTCATGAGTCGCATTTATTATTATTATTTTTTTTTAAATATAATTTGCATACGTTGACGAAGCTCGATTGAAAGAAAATGATTTGTTGCAGAGTATTATTGTTTTGTGGGGAAAAGAATTGAAAATAGTGGGTAGAAATTGTGGTGATAACCGACGATTAACTGTCGTTATTATTATTATTATTATTTACTTTTTCAACTGAATGAGTTTGTGAAATGTTTTGTTGTTTTTTTTTCTCTGTTAATCAATGAATTCTTAATTCATTGACGTTTTCGAGGGCGGTTTGAATTACAAAAGTGAAGGGGAATTTTCGAGGGTTCTTTGAACGAATTTGTAGTCGAAAAAGAAACTTAATTCGTCCGCGTTTGAGAATGGAATGGTATAAGAGAAAAGAAGCAGGTCGAAGTCTTGAAGAAAACAAATGGATAGGAAATAAGTGACAGAATGAAAAGGGCCCCGTCTTCACGATGGACAGGCAATCGACGAGTTAGCTCAGGCGTCTAATGGTTAATTAGTTCTCGAGTGTACGCTTGTAAGGCTACCGTCGTCTCTCCTTACGCAACGGGCGCCCGTCCCGCAGTTAAGGTACCAATTAACGTGTTCTCCACCGTGCTACCTCAAAGGGCTCGTTTATCTATGGAAGCATCTACAGGTTCATACAGAATGCTTTTTTAAGTCCATGCTACGAAATTCTTTGATATTTTGCTGCTAATTAATGTTTAAACATTTTATTCGTGGGATATTATAATTTTTGGAAATATGCCCCGGGGGATGGAGAGATACAGAGATTTCGGAACGAAAAGTCTTTGGCCATTTTTTTCTCCGACGCTTAGTTTAGAAGATATTTATTATTTTGTGAATAACCAATCAGCCGCATCGATAAAACGAAATGGGCGGAGCAAAGGCACGCCCGAGATGGGCTAATAAGCAATTTATCCGTAACTCGGAAACGGTACTCGGGAGAAGAAAACAACTGGGGACTTTTCGTTTCGGAATTTTGCGGTCTATACGTTTCGCTAAGCTGAGGACGAGAATGAAAATAATTTCAGCACTTTTATTCCGAAATCGGGACTAAAATTGATAAATGACCGTTAAGAAATGTACTCCTGAAGAATACTGATATTTTATCTTTCTCTAGCTCTCTTTTTTCCTCTCTGTACTTGATATTCTGTTAGTTCAGATCGAAATGAAAATAATTGTTTCGATTTTTTGGGAAGATAGCTTTATGAGGATTCCCGTGACCGTACAAATATAGCTTGTGGAATGAAATGACTTTTTTTTCCTTCCGAGAATCGTCGAACGGATTACATAGCCATAAAAATGAATTTGTCATGCACATTGGATCTGGAATTCGTTAAAGTCGAGTGACCAATCCTGGGAAGGTTGTGCGAGAAAGAGAGAGGGACAGAGAAAGAAATAACGCGCCCTTTTCGTACACAACATAAGATCGTTGATTCTCTGGCCGGAAACGAGTTTTCCACTTGGGAGAGAAGAAAGAGAGAGAGCACTATAGAATCGGCAAAAAGTTGGTCATCGCACATCGACCGATGGATAGAAAGAAGAAGGGACGTAAAGGAAGAGTGAAGAATGCTGCTGCAGATAACTTTTTTCTGAACTATCCGCGGGGCGATCCTTCCATCCCATTTTTACGATTATTAATAGAATTATTATTATTTTTCTTGTTATTCCGATCATGAATTATTACAAAATAGTTTGACCTTCACCAAGCAACATATAGTGATTGTCACAACATTCGCAACTTGTCGTTGATGTGAGAGTTCATCGTTGTCAAGAGCCACTGAAATTCCCCGAAGTCTCGCGCGACTCTACCCGAATTACCTTTTGTCTGGTTGACCCTTATTGGAAGTTTGCCAAGTTGTCACGGTACATCAGTCCGATTGCCTGGCGTCTCGGAGTAACCGAGCAACGTTACACTCGGTCCTCGCATCGGTGTATACAGGGTGTCTCTAAAGTGGGTATCTAAATAGTAGCATCAGATGAAGGACTGAAGGATTTGAAATCGAAAAGGATGTTGAAGTTTTCAAATCGGACGGAAACTTGGTGAGTTATCGATTGTCGAAGTTTAAGCCAATCAGACTTCAATGATCGATTACTCAATAGATCTTGATTGGATCGAAAAACTTCTTACCACTTTTCGACTTCAAATTTGTTCTCTGATTTAATTACGCGAGTTTTAAGCTTCACTTTGGGGACACCCGATATACGCTAAAATTAAAAGACCTTACACTTGGGCAGAAAAGGGTCCCGGAGACTGGCGCCTGTACTTATTTTGCGGTAGGTTGCAGAATTCTTAGCGCAAATCCTTCTTATTTTATTTCTCGCAGACGGCATCCAGGAATAATTGGAAGAAAATGCTGGATTGCCCTCCCGGAGTACGAATAGAAGTAACTCCGTTACAACTATGTCTGGCCCATTGCCAAAACTGTGTCTCAATAAATACTCATTTTTAGCGACTTTCTCAAAATGCTCTATTTCTATGTTCAATTAATTATCAAATTATTGATTTCGTAGAAACAAGTTGCAACCAACATGATAGATTTATTATTTGCAGGCTAATTTACTATGATTTGCACAACTGAGCTGCCTTTCAAATTTAGTTTCAGAAAACTTCTTGAATTACCGAACCATGCTTTTCAAAACAATTCTTGTAGCAAGCTGTCTTATAATTTAATAAGAATAACCTTGAAGCAGCCGAGTTGAGAAATTTTTTCGTCGAACGTATTTTATAGATCGTTAATACTTTTCGACCAAGTATAGTAATTCTCTGATGTAAACAATCAACTAGGAGAAAAGGATCGAGGGTACAAATTCCTCGACCGTTGGTTTTTCGACGATAAACCACTACAATATATTACACATGTGGAACGTGAAACGTTTAATAGTATACAAGTAAAACGCAAACACGTCGTGGAGCTGCACTAAACTCAGGCTGAGCAAATAATGCGTTATACGTTCGCCTTAAGTACTGGACGTAGCTCATAGCTCGAGCTATGCTTATGTACATAGGCAATGCTCTGTTTTTTTTATATACAGGGTGTCCTAAAAGTGGGGTCTCAAATTTTTAGATTGAGTTGGTCTTGACATTCTGGAAAGAAAAGTCCTTGGCCATTTTTTTGTTCAGGCCATCTTTGCAGAGATATTGATCATAATTGGTGATGAAGAATTTTATGGCTTATGGATGGAAAGATCGTATAGAATGTTACAGTCTGATCTCCCTTCCGGTCACAGCAATGAGGAATGAACAGGAATGAACGTTAGCATCACCCACGTATGATTGGTGCACTGGATTGGTGACAACATGAATTGATTGATATCGCGTCAACGGTACCTCGTAGAGGAAAATCGCTAAGGACTTTTCGCCTCAGGAAAGCACCATCTACTCGCGACGTAATTTTGGAGGATGATTTTTGGGACACCCGCTATAGCTTGAAAATTCATACAGCAAAGAGTCATCTTACATTGCTCCAACAAATTTCATCGTTTCCTCCATCCTCTTTCATCTCGGATCCCCCTTGTGTACGTAACTTTTCGTTTACGTGCGATTCGCCTAATTGACGATATGTGCGAGTCCCCCTCGTGGCTATTTATCGTTGTCTCGTGAATTTCATTTCTCGCTGTTTCTCATCGACAACAAAAATTCGACAATCTCTTTTCGCAATGATAACAATTTATTCTTAACGATAAAACTACGGATCGAGTTGAGTTTTACGAGTGCGTAAAAATTCCAGGGTGCAAAAGTAGCAACTTCGAGGAGAAATAAATTCAAAGGAGACCAAAGAGTGACCGAGACATTCGATACACACACTGGTACACCAACCGTTCTCCATATAAGCAGCCTCGTGCTTCCTCCTGGCCATGAAAAGAAAAGAATTGAGAAAAAAAAAAATGTACATACTACTTTATACAGGAGTTGCCCCACGTCGACGAAGATCGTCCACGCGTTACGCGAGACGGTCGTTCACCTGCCCCTTGCAATGTAACTCAAGATTCTATGAGAATATAAACGAGACAGTATGTCGTTACTTATGAGAATCACTCAATTTGCAAACTGTTTATTTAGATTTTTTCAAAATGGACCAATGAATTGGAAGTTGAGGCTCCAAGCTCATCAACTTTTTAATTTTTCGAATGAAGAGAAAACGGGTGCAAGGAAAAATTTTCGGAAGCAAAAAGCACATAATTGAATGAAGAAAATTTGTATTAGAAGTTTTGGTTAACGTGCAATGCCTGCTTTTTAGGGACAAGAGCATGCGGAAACGAGGTCGAAATTCGTGGTTAAGGATGGGTGGCCAACCTCAATAGAGTTCCAAGTACATTACATGTTCCTGGATGTGCCTGGGGACCGGAAAAGGGAAAGGGGAAAGGGGAAATGAAGATATGGGAGAACGAGAGCTCTCGATGCAGAACGTAATGACGTGGGGAACACGCGCCTGTTAACGCGGACAGAAACCGCACCAGGAGCAAGTATCGGGGGTCTCTTGGATCGGGGGTTCAATTGGCAAACCATACCATATGGTTCGACACGTGCAACGAAAATCATCCCTCTCACGGCTCGTCGTACAAGCGTGGCAAAGTCTCTCGCCCTCCGCCCTTCCTTCATACCTTCATTCCTTGTTGCACACTCGTCTACACTTCTCTTGGCCGGTTGCGAGCACCACGTGACCAAAGTCTCGAACATCGTATGGCAGCGTTAACCAGGAAGAGAGAGGGAGAGAGAGACGACGACGACCATAAGCCTCAGGGAGGAACCAGCCTCGTTAATTAATCATCGGTGAGCCAATTAAATCGAAACCTTCGAGAATGAAATTGATGGGCTCGGGGAAACGCCTCGTTATCGAGCCAAATCCCAATTGATTTAACGTTACAGATTGATCAATAGCTCCAGACTAATGTTATCTAACATTTATTCGGCAATGTACAGAGAATGTACCAGATTGAGCTTTGCTAAGTGGCGACTATTCTGACGACCTATTGGAATGGCTATTGGCTGTCGTCGTATTTTTTTTGTTGATTTTTAGTTTCAAACGTAGCGTTTTTTTTTTGGAAAAATTCATTTTGATTTGATGTCTCCCAATAAAAAAAATTTGTAATGATGAAAATTGACGCCACTTTTGTCGAATAGTTTGGATGCTGAAAATTTTTCAGAACTTTTGTTTATTTTCTAAATTTAAATCAAAATATTTGTTAGAGAATCTTGGAAACCGTATCTTTTTTGATCATTTCTCTAAAAAGCTGACGAAGAAACCAATATTAAGTTTTTCTAAAATTCATCCTGATATCTTAATGTTTAAAGAATTAAGAACAATGAGCATGTCGGAGAAAAAAACGATTTTGACCCATTTCTGTAATAAATTAAAAAATTCCAATACGTAATAAAATTAATATTTATAATAAGAGTGTAAATTTGGAAAAAAAACAAAAACCAAAAAAAAACAACTGGCTATTCAACAAATGCATCGCAAACTATTTTTAGCAATTATTTCTTGGAATTCGTAATAGTGAAAAATGCGTATGTCTGCCGAGGTATTATTAAGTAAGAGAAACGATCAATCAGCGTGCGGGGATGTAGCTCAGTGGTAGAGCGTTCGCTTTGCATGTGAAAGGCCCCGGGTTCGATCCCCGGCATCTCCAAGTTTTTTTTTTCTTTTCTTTGCAATCAATCAATCATCATAATTGATTCTGTCGTTCTTGAATCATCGTTGACGAAAATTTAAGTGAAAATTTAACTTTCATTTGCCAACTACCGTCTAAAAGAATTATTTCAGAATAAATCGTGGAGCGAATTCCATGCATTAAAACACATTTTTCAGTTCAATTGTACACTCAACTTTTATTGTAGATTAATCGTTGGCAGAGCGTGAAAAGTTGGACTGCTTTAGTTCCCGACTGTCGCGTCTTTTTTGTAGAAAACCAACCGTCGAAATTGGTGCATTTCAATTTTTTTAGCTCATCATGAATTTCAGCGAGCAAAAATATTCGTTGATATATATTTCAACCCTTTACTGACACTGGGTCATTTTGACCCGGACAATTCTTTTAGCGTTAATTACCCCGATGCCGAAAATATTTTCGAAAATTTCAGGCGAATCTTAATTTTCACTTTTCAACGTTAATATTACTCGGAAGAAGGTTCAGGTAATATATTCTTCACCGACAGGTGATTCAACGTCGATTAGACGTCATTAGGCGTCAGGGAAAGATTTGTCGCGAGTCCTTGATACTGATACTTGAAGATCCTTGTATTGGCGAGCTTCGTACAGAAGAAAATCGGGGATTCCAATTGAGCTGGTGGAATTCGCTAAAGATGTTCGTTGGTTCATATAAAATGATGCTTTTGTCGAGAGGAAAAGAATTTAATATCGGTAAGGAAAGAGAGATTATAAGAGAGGGTTATAACGATAGGGAATTGGGATTCTGTGATGTGTAGTTGAGTGGTGAATGGTGGAAGGAGAGCAAGGGGGGTTGTATGTCCTGGGAGCCGGTAGAAGGTACACACATATACGCCCGGATAAGCAGGTAATGATATACGAAGCACGAAGGTCTCTTGAAAGTGAAGAGGAGGATGAGGAGAGAGAGAGAGAAGGGAAGAAAGAGCGATGAGTTCATAAGAAAGAGAGACAAACAAAATAAGAGAGAAGAAATAGGCATAAGAGAGAGAGAGAGAGAGAGAGAGAGAGAGAGAGAGAGAGAGAGAGAGAAAGAATGACGAGAGGCCCGCCAAAACGGATCTTGGTCCGAGAAGCAGAGATTTTCGAAGGTCCCTCTTGGTGTTCCCCCACCCTCTGTCCCTCTTGCCCCCGCGATCATTATATCCGCTAATAAGTATGGTATATCGCCGGCGATTACCCGCTAAGTATAGGGTTACGGACTCTGGTGTATCGAGAGAAGAGTATATGGGAAAAATGAGGCGGTGGAGGGCGCTGCGCCATTGGCGATGACCGCACGTCACTGGTATTCACAATAGAGGGCTCGCGCGACGGAGAACAAAAATCGCATTCTCGAAAAGAAAGAAAAAGATGAGGTCTCCCCGCGCACGACTGCGAAAGAGAAACAATATTTTCTCCCTCGTAATTTATATCGCTGACTCTGTGTACTTTTCGCGCTCTTTTGCTCTCTGGCCCTCTGGTGCACCCTCTCTTTAGTGTGTGTGTTCGTATTCCCGGGGCCAACGCAAATAAATCATAAATTCATAACTTTGGCTGGCCCGCAAGAGTTCTCGTGTGCACGCGCAGATTTTTTCTCTTCCCTGCTCTTTCATTCCTTATTATTTCGAGCTTGCAAACTAAAGGGCGAAACTTGCAGCCATTTTATCCGAAACATGTCACGACGTACGATTGCTTTTGTATCTTACTTGAAGTTAATTCAGGCTGAAAACTATTCGAAAAGATTGGTTAATTTTAGAAATTGAAAATATAACGAAACGTAACACGTGGAAAACAACTGGAACATAATTATTTTTTCCTCAAAATAGTTATAACTCCATAGCCCGAAGAAGTGTCCAAAAATAATTCCCAGAGAGATTTACTGAGGCGCCATCTGCATTAATACCCCGTGCCCCAAGACCGTCGAGTATGCAAGTCAAAACTTTTATACGGTTATTTGTTCTACGTGGCATCACGACCACGACGTGTGTTCCCAGCTCGTAAACTTGGATACACGAACTATCCACGTTTAACATCGTTGTATTTCAAAAGCACATGTATATGTAAACATAAATATATATGGTTAGTTGAATAATACGCGCTCACTGCACTGATGGCAATTTGCAAAAAGTTTCGTACAGGGAGACAGCAGACGGATGTCCTATTCGTGATCATTGCAGCGTTTCTGAGTTCATTCCGTAAGTACACTTAGAGAGCGAGAGAGGGCGTCACGTAGTGTGCATACTTTGTGATGAATTTTGCGGCGAACAGGGAACAAGTTTTAAGATGGTCACCGTCTAGATCCATTCCAAAATACGTTACGAAGAACTGGTTGAAGACGCAACTTCCTGTGCCAATAAGAACACGTGCCTCTAATCGGGGTTTGAATTCCAATGAATGAATAAAGGTCTAAGATCTTTGCCACAGGTTTTTCCTTTCAGCATTCTTTCTAGCGACGTTGAAATTTGATTAATTACCAAAAAAAGCCTGTTTTTCTATAACAATCATGTTTTCTGTTCGTTACTTTGATTTGACGATTTTCCCCACAAACCATTGGACTATTTCTCACAGAACACAAGGGCCAAAAGTATCAGGCTTGAGTTTCAGTGGGATCAGGTCTTACAAGAGGCTTTTATCTCGAGAAATGGATATTTAGATAGTGTGCTGCTCTATTGTACAAGTGCATACACCACATTGATGAAAATAAGATACAGTCAGCTGGGATATGAGAAGGCTTTTTCATCAACCAATCGCAGGTTCTTACTCGAGGGCAGCAGGGTTCCTGTTATAATGCTACGACGAACATTCTTCAAGGCTCCTAATGCAAATACAGTTTTTTATCCCACTTTCACGTCTTTGTATGTACATAAGTATGTATTAATTTATAAAAGAATATAAATGTGCGGCGAAAATGTGAGATAAAGTAGAAACACATGTTTCCATGGAGTTTTTCACAGGAAGTGACTTCTACGGAAGATAAGACGGTCCTAATCAAATAAGAACGAATGCAGAAGAACTTTTTCTCCAGTAAACCTTGGAATTTTTACCAAATCGTCACTGAATATTTGAAAATGAATGAACCAATAGTTATAATTAAAATATTGATAAAAATCTAGTAAAAAATAACTATCAATAAAAAGTAGAGGAACGTTTATTAAAAGCAAACTTCTAGATTCTTATAAATTTGTCTATCTCAACCAGCAAACCTTTTGTAACCGAAAGCAAAAAACTTCTGCGCCATAAAAGAAGGGCTCGAGGTAACCGAGAAAGTGTGAAATTCATTTCTCTTTTTCTCTTTCTCCTTCGGTTCGTATTGAAAAAGGGAAAAAGTGTGAAACTCCAAGGGGGTTGTCCAACTCAAACAGGACTATCTGGCTGGTGTTGTTTACACGTCGGAGGACTCGTTTTCTCGACGTAGCAAGGCGTGTGCCCTCTTTCGCGCGAGTGAGAAAGAAAGGGCGCGCACATCATGCGTCTTCATTTGTATAATTAAGCTGTCGGTTAGTTTCGCTCTCTTTGCCCTTCTTGCTGACCAACCACGACGTCCTAATAGTCCAAAGACGCAGCTGCATTCGTACTTACATGTATGCATATATATATATTTTTTTTCTATATATAAATATCTCGAGACAACAAGTGAGAATATTTCGCCTGAATAAAAACATAATTAAAATTCTGATTACTTACGAGCGAATATATATCTCTGTATACATGTGACTAAAAAGCACAATGATCTTCAAGTGGCACGTACACATAACAGATTATTTATGTTCATTCTCATCGTAGTTGCAAAAACAAGCACTCTACTTCGTTAGCAAGCCTATTATGTCTGATTTTTTTTCTTCTTTCACCCAACAGTTGACTGATTATTTATTTGATTGTTTTCGTCTTCTTCCTTGTATGGAACAAAGTTATGGTGATTGCAAATTCTTTAAATTTCATTGATGTTTCTTATCATAAATTTATTAATGAACCAATTATTTATTTATATACTTCGAAAATATTCACTTCATACTCTCTTCGTTTTTGATCTTCATTTTTCAAAGAGTTCAGTTGAGTTGACTTGAGTTTTCGAAAAATCTGTCATTTTTTACCTTACGATCTTAAATTCACACGCTATGGACGTGGATTCTGGAACGAAATACCGGCGACAGCTCCATACTTTTATTTTTATTCTTTTTTTTACAAATTCACTCGTTAGTCACCAAGCAGCTCGAGTCCAATAGAAAAAGAGAGAGAAGGAGAGAATGTGTCGTCTAATTTGTCTTGGGCCAAGTGAATGGGGGACCGGAGAACGAAATAAAGTGTTGTGTGTATCCCATCATCGTTGTCGTCGTCTTGCATTGTTCTGTTTTTCTATGGACCATCGGAGGACACCGAGCGATATGCATAGAGAGTAGAGGCCCGTTATGTGATTTACAATTTTTTTTCAAAACTATAACCATGTATACACACATATATCTATATATATATATATGGATTATGTTGGTCGTTCTTCTATAACCATAAAGTTGTTTCAAAGCGACGCAATGTTGGTCGTATATGAATGTATGTACTTGTGTACGTACTGCTCGTGTCAAGAGGAAGGAAAAAAAGGGACGTTTTTGCCAGTCAACCCTACACTTGACTTCCCACGCGTTTCGCCATCTTTTATTATTCAAGATTAACGAGCTCGTATATAAGGAGAAAGATAGAGAAATACTCGACAGTATGGTCCTTCATAGAGCGCGTGGATCATGCCACGATATAAAGGGTGTCCCAAAAGTGGAGCTCACTATTTAGAGGTTGGATGCATCGTGTGATTTCGGACCGAAAAGTCCTCAACAGTTTTTCGCTACGACGCACCGTTCATGAGATCATAGATGAACAGTGCTACAGCCAATTAGTATGTTCTGACGTGAAAGTGGGTGTGGCTAGGGCTCCGGGCTCTGTCGTCAGGCCCCACTAATTGATCGATCGGTAATTGATTAATATCTCGATAACGGTGGGTCGGAAACAAAAATCGCTCATAACTTTTCTTTTCAGAATCACGCAATCTAACCTATCCACTTAATATCAAGTGTCACTTTTCGGACACCCTTTATATTTCATTTTTTCATACGCCGGTTTTGTTTGCATATCTATATACATAGTTTCATTTCACTGGTTTGAGCGTTAGTTTTACGTAGTTCACACTCGTCTCGACAAAGCTACTCGAGAATATATAGTAGTTGCGGGGGCCAATGCATGGGCAAACTCTCAAGAGTGGCCTGCCGTTGAATCTTCGATGCTGCAGCTACTGAAAATCTTCGAGATGCCCTACTATTTTTAACGACCTAAGGAGGTATAAAAATAATATTCTCAGAAACTTCCTCCGTCTCTCTCTCTCTCTCTCTCTCTCTCTCTCTCAGGTCTTTGATCACTTGCCTCCTCTCATTGAGACATAATTTTCAAAATCAAGACGTCATTGGCCATGTTGACGTCGAGATATACATCATTTTTGTTAATACATCCAGACTCGTCGTAATCATTACTTTTTACGAACAAGCAAAACCCTAAATCCATAAAAATAAACTGTTCACGAATAATTTAAAAATGGATTGACTTAAAACTTGTTACTTGTAAAACTTCATAACTTTATATAACCATAAATAATAACAGATTATTTGATAAATAATTAGATTATCCCTTCAACAGTTAATTGGCTGTTGAATGAAGATTCGTTAACCATGTCAACAATTTTATCTGCTTTTTGAAAATAATGTTTACGTAAACATATCGGACAAAAATGTTCAGTCTAGCTAAGAAAATTCGATTTTTTATACCCGATCTTTTTGAGCTGATGACATAAGAGTGAAAAAAAAAAGAATCAATTTTTATTATTGACAAGGTGAGAAGTAAACTCTTACGAAGAATTTACAGTAGAGATAAAAGTTGAAAGTAGCGTTCTCGTGAGTTGGTCGTTGTCATACACAACAAGGCGGGGGGGGGGGAAAGGAGTCGAGAGAATTTCATTGAAATCCTCACATCGCGGGTAACGAGGAATTGTCATGGTAATAGCTAATGTGACAACATAAAGGGGCATACAAATATAAGTTAGAGACTGGGATCATCGAAGATCGTTTACGTGAGAAAAAGAGTAAAAAAAATCAAAAAATTTCTATAGCGTAAATTCTGTGTTCGGTTGTACTATTTTTTCCACTGTCTTTCTGTGCTCATACGTGTGTATATGTGCGCGGTCGAGTCGTCGAGACTACTGAAAGAGTGAAAAGCTGCTATGTTGCTCGAGTTGGTGGCGGACAAAATGTTACGCTTCGATGCTCGTAGACGAGGGTTAAACTTTACACGCGGAAAAAAGGATAGATAGAGAAAAAGAGAGAAAGAGGGAGAGGGAGAGCAGAGGAAAGAAAAAAGGAGGGGAAAAGTAAAAAGAGAGCCAGTAAAAGGTAAAGAGAGGGGAAGAGAGAAAGAGAAAAACGAGAGGCAGCAAAAAAGTACAAACGCGTACATGCAAACACCTGGTGAACCACCTACACGAACTATAACTATAAATTTATATATGTTTCACATATAGCGAAAATAATGATATAAATAATAAAGTTATGTAATGAATAAAAATGTATAATACAATATAATTTTAAATTATGGGCACATTGGAAATATTAAAAAAAAAGGTAAATAATCAGTTGTCTCCTTTCTTACTCATGCATTCTCGTCATGCACCTGAATTCAAATGAGCCTCGATCTTATTTACTTATTTTTTAAATGGAATTTCACAGCTCGAAGAATTTTCTTTCACTTTGCATTTCTATCGGCGTGTCTTACTCATAATCCGAGCAGCTGAATATAAATTCGAATCGTGAGGTAAAGCTGTCATCAAATATTTAGGTCATTAGTGCGCCATTCGATTATTAATCGTTGATATTATTAAAATACGAAAATTAGGCACTGATTCAAGTGAAATGATGGAGGAAGTAAATTATCAATAATTAATTAACAAATCGCCGAAACAATAATTTGTTCAGCATTAATTTGTGCGACCTAATTGAACGAATTAAGCTGCTAAAACGTGCAAAATTCATTGAGTCTAAAACCACGATGGAGGTCTATGAAAAATCAAATACGTAGAAATGCCTTTTTATCGCGTAACTTTTAAATGAGAGTTTCGTTTTTGTTTGAATTCATTCGAAGCCCTCTCAACTTGAGATTTCAAGCCTATCGAAGAATTCTAGATTTCAGAAAAAAAAACTGCGGAGGTAAATGAGAGCTTAAGTTATTCGTGGCTCGGGCCACCTCGGAGATAAAATCGTACTAACGTTTATATATATATCCAATCGATTATTCGCGTTTGACCGAGAACCGCGAGAACTTTCGTTTAGCACACCACCAATGAGACTCAATCGCATATCCACTGATCAGCCAAATGGTAAAATTCACGTAATATAGGTCAACAGATTAGAGATATTTATTTCTTGTAATTATATTCAATCGAATCACTAATTGACGAGCCTCGGAATACTTTCGTCAATCAATAATAACTGGTTAAACTAAAAATCCAATAATTTACTTATCGAGGATCGTTTGCAATTATTCAAATGATTTTTTATGAAAATTGTCTAAATCATGAATTGATTTTATTTTTGTTGTTGTGCTTCTTGTAAATAATTATCATCATTATTGTCATTGTTCAATAAAAATGCGAATTAGTGTAAAAGTAAGTTTAATTTTTTTGTTTAATCGATGAGCTTGTTTTGATTCGATAATCAGTATAATATGCGCGAGACTTCGTAATGTTATAAACGCGCAGAAACTCTACTGAGCGAACAGACGCCTAAAATGAGTGAAAAATAGTAAATTTTGCAAATAATTATTAATACAAATTGGATAGAAACACAGTACCCAAAAAAAAGTCTAATGACAATTATAAAAATTGTGTATGAAAAAAAATATTGCAAAATGCAACAATCGAGAAAAAAAGTAGATTTTTCAACGTCGATTTCAATTTCAATTTTCCAACGTCTCGTTGAGAGTCCTTGTTGTTTTAATGAACGAAAATTCATGCAGGAATGACGAATGGACGAGAGTCATTGATGACGAATCGAGGAAACCTTTTAATTGAGTGAAGTATATTAAGTGGCTCTCGCGGCAATATTTCATGGGAAAAACAAATAAATGAAGAAAAACATGGATGGCCTGAGGGTGTAGAAAAAAAGCTGGTTTTCGTTATATTGCATCGATTTGAATGCATGACGATGACGAAATTGAAAAGAATGATAATAAATGAAAAGAAAAAAAAAACAAGATAAAAAGCCACGATATTACACGCTACGAATTGAAATCGATTAAAAATTTCACAGAGACATTATTGGATTTGCTATAAATCGACGATTTTTCATGACCGATCATCCGTCCAATTCCCTTGTCAATTTCCGTTCGATTTAACGCATCGCGAAACTTAATGAAAAATTCGAACTATCAGTTCATTCAGTTTCGATTAAATGAGTCTTTTATTCAACGTACAAGAAAAAATTTATATATATATATATGTATATAGATGCACTTTATACACTCGGGATATTAAGGTCTTGGTGAACGAGTCTCTTTGTTCATTGAGGCGTCAATTTGCTTCACATCCTCTATGTATCTGGACAAATATATAAATAAATATATATAGATATATAAATGTATGTAGAAGTTCAGACGTTCAGTACTATTTATTTATTTATTTATTTTTCTTTCGTGAATGCAAGGACTGTAATTTTTAATCAGTGTGCAACGATCTCACAGAGTTCAGGGACGGTCTACGTATCGGCAAAGTTCATATCCTTTGACTTGCACTGTTGAGAAGGGGGAAATTGAAGAAATTCAATCATTGGTCGAAAGACTTTTGATCGAAAGAAGAAAACTTAACGAAGAACGTCACTGTAAAGAGTAATAAAAAAGAGAGTTTCTTTTTCTATTTGAAAATAAGTATTTCATTGAATTTATACTCAATGAAGTATCGTTGGCCTCATCCTTAAATAATTGATTACAGCGGTGAAAAGAAATCTCAAACATTGACAATTATTGAGGTGTGAATGAATGAGTTTTTTGTAATGATCGATATAATTGGGAATTGTGAAAAAAAGCAAAATCTAATATTTCAAACAATTGTTGTGATGGAAGATTTGTAATTCTCTTCGTTTTTATTGAGAAAATGTATTTTTGAAATATTTTTACTATCTGGATTTTTGTTTCGAGATATTAAAAAAAATGTACGCTTGTTTATTCGTCTGGCCGTTTTTTTTCTCATTTTAAATCGTGCTCGTAAGATAATGTGATTAAAGTGCGAGCGTGCATTGTTACGGTAAGAGATGACGATAAACAAAGAAAGAAAAATAAGGAGAAAGAGAAGGAAAGAGAAAAGTCATTCGGGTATTATTATGGCCAAGAGGCCCTTTGTGAGCATCCACGAAAACGATACATATCTCAGCTTTATTCCATATTCTCCTTCGTGTCCGCGAAACTCCGCAACAGTCTCTTCGACTTCTCTTCGTATATATACAATCTTTAATCTCTTAGCCCTGGTATGTGACTTCACGTGCTTGTGTGCCTAACGATCACCGAGTTTAGGGATCCCCGTTGAAACCCACTCCACACTCGTATATTAATATTTATGAAAAAAAAGGAAAACTGTGTATTTGGATATTTTAGGATCGTTCGTTTTCAAAATCTGTCCTAATCGACTGTCTGCGAATTGTTTTTCGAATGAAAATGACTTTCGTTCAAAAAGAATAGAAATGACTCTTCTATCGATCTTTTTTAAATGATCAACATTATCATTGAATTCAGTGGGAAAAAAATAACAATGGTTATAATTAAATATGAATTTATGTATAAAAAAATGCCTGAAAAATTTACATAAAATCTTTTTTCGTCAGTGAACAATTCCGAGGCGGCAATAGAAATAATATTAATGTCAATGAAAAAATATTTAGTGGTGTCTTCGAAAAAAGCATTTGTAAGCATAATTTACATAATTAGAGGAATGGCGCTTCAATTTCCACTGAAACGAGGGATTCCCTCGGTTCTTTAATCACGTTTAGTTTGTAATAATATACTCTCTGTGTGGATGCGGGCGAGAGGACAATACGATACTTCCTCAAATCGACAGATGTAAGCAAAAAAAAAAGAGAACAAGAATAACACTCCTGTTCCAAATAGTTGACGATATTGTGTGTATTGAATTACGAAAAGAAAGAAAAAAAAAGAGATAAAAAGTTTCACCTTATTGTCGTACGGTGCAACAAACTTCAGCGTCGACCGGAAACACCGGAAATCGACGTAGCTGCTGCAGGTTGCGTGTAAAAACCATCACATGACGTTTTTTTAATCTATTTACGAGCTATGCCGATGGCCGTTGAAAAAATGTTCCACGACGTATGCCAAATACACTATATTTTTGGAAGTTTCGCATTTTTGGACACTAATGCGATTTTAAATGGTCGGAAACATAGAATTTTTCGAAATTCCATCACGCCTCTCAATTCTACGCCATTTTAAAACGTTCTTTTCCTATTTTTGTCACTTATTATTTTCGAAAGAAAGTTTTGTTTCTTTATTGTCGTTTAAAAAAAAAAATGTCGTACGACAGACTGTTATTTCGATATTTTTACTTTCCTTTGCACTTGTGCTTGTGGCTAAAAGGAATATTTTGTAAAAATATGAAAATTACGATGATGAATGCTATTCTATTGTTTTAGTAAACAGCTAGTAAACATACTTTCGAACCGTCAAAAAGTCAAAATGTACTTGATTTTTTGACCATTTCGAAATGAAGAACAATATTTTAATCACGAAGATTAAAATGTCCTATTTATGAGTGTGAAATCGTAACCATTGGTTGAATAAAAAACGAACATTCAGTTGAAAGTTGTGTTGAAAAAGAACTGAGGTTAAGTTTTGTCAGGCTATTGCGTTCAATAATAACATGGAAAATCAATTTTTTTCATGACGTAATGATAAAATGAAAAATCTCTTACCTCAAGTCTTCAAAAAATCATTGGAACTGCATATTCCCGGTTATTTCCGTTCTTCGAAGATATTTCTGAACATGTAAGCACAATAAAACAAAAAGAAACACTCTTTTTTTGATGAAATATAGACGAGACACCGGTTAAAAATCCACGTGTAAAAATACAACAATGATACTCGGGTTATTTCATCGATTGAACAAAATAAACAAAAGCTTCACGGTTCGATTGAAAATTGACGTTTGTCGCGAATTCGTCTTGAAAGAAAGACGAAAAATATTATGTATTTTGGAACGCGTGATCAACGCACGCGTTTCAACACGCACTCGAGTTCGCACGGTGAATGAATGATTGTCTCGTAGGCGATGGAAGTGTGTTTCACGATACACACGGCGCCGGTATCGCCGGTTGTCATGTACACAAGACCGAGCAACCAATCACATTTGAGCTTCCGTAGCGCCAAGCCAAATAACACTCGTGTTCGAATAAACTCTCTTTCGTTACCGACCGCGTCAATTTTTTATGGATCTTTTTATTTTATCTTAGTTATTAAATATTTTCATAAGTTTTCGGTTCGATTCAATTCGTTCTATTTCTCAAGTATCTTTCGTCGTAATCCCTTTTCATTTTTTGCGATTCGACTGTTAAATATGGTTTTCTGTTTCATTTATTAACTGACATTGCGGTGTTTGATTTAATTTTCATTCGCTCATTTGTTTCGATCCACATTTAAATTTCCTTTCATTGCCGTTTTATTTTGATTGTGTGATTAAAGGCTAGAATTTATTTAAGATTGGCATCCGAAAATCATTGAATATGAGTTTGAAACGTTCTCTTACAGCCACTGAACAATTGATAACAATGTAATTTAGCAAATTGTCTAATTTATCGACGGAATGAGTAGACTTAAAAAACTACGTTACCTGAGATGTAGTTGCAGAGTTCTATGTTACCGACGAAGCGACTTTCCCCATCTGAGAGTTACCGACTGAAGCTAAGTTACTTTTGCCATGATTAAGAAACTATAGATGGAGTTGTATGTAGATTCTGGATAATTGAACAAATAACAATCGAATGTATAATTATTTTCATTTCCAATTGTGGTTACTTTTTTGCACAACTAATACGCAATTGATTACGATGTAAAAACGGTATAATTATTACAAAATGAGATTTAAATAACTAACCAACAAATAAAACAATTGTGAATAATAGTCGAATGAGCCAAAAAAAGGGGGTTGATTTGGAAAAAGCTTTGTTCGATGAAACAAAGAACGAGGAAGCCAAAAAATATTTCGACTATACAGTTGTCGAAGCCATCTCGCGAAGCCAATTATTCAATAACGGGATCCCTGTGCCGGAATTTCCTCCGCCTCTGTATAGCCAGTGTAGAAAAAAAAACTTCAGGGGGTTTTCTACTTTCGACTGAGGCAATTATTGTTTCGAAAAAAATGAGTGAGCATGAGGAAGAGCAAAAATGGAGTTGATTTGAATTCGACAAATATCTATTTTTTCCGAAATTATTATTTTTTTTTTTAATCCTGCACTTTGAGTGTCATTGTTAAAAAAAAAATCAGCAAAACGATCGACAGGAAACATAAATTTGGGAATGAACCGGAAATTTTATCGCGAACATTTTCAAAGACATTGCAAAAAAGTTGTTTGCGAATTTTTTCGCATTGGTTCTTCTGGATTGAGTTTTGTCGAAAGTTTACGAGCTCGAGTAATTTGGGTCTCGAACCAAAAATTGGCCAATGATGGTCGGTAGGGGGCCAACATAAAAATCGAACGCGTTTAGCGGTACGTCCGAGCTCGCGATCGCGTTATGGGGAAAGGGGGAGCTCGGAATCGGTACATGAGACGAGTAAGGAGCAAATGCACGAAGCACCAGTATACGCCGAGCCGTCAACACGGGCAGGTGGGTGGTGGAATGCTCGTTCGGCTCTCGTGTCTCATTTCGCTCTCAAAACTCGATTAATTAATCGACCTATTTATTTTAATTTTTTCTAGCCGATCGCGACCAGTGCTTTTCTTCAAAACAAAAAAATGAATTAAACAAGAAAAATGTCACTAAAATAATTAAAACGAACGTTAAATCAACAAATGCTCGAATTTTCGAACAACTTTTCACTGAAATATTTTATTCGATTGCTTGGTGCTTCGAGAGTTCACGCCGCAAGGATTTTTCGTCCAGTTACAAATTTCCAATCGCACGTGGTTGCTCGTGAGTTTTTATCATTATCTATCGTTTTTTTTTGACAACAATAACCACTGTATCGTTGTGAAATTGAGAATTTACCATTTTTTTTTCTTCGTAAAAAAAAAAAACAATTCTAAACTCGTCTAATTTTAGTAAAACACGCCACCTTCGTTTTCGTCTACTCACTTCCAAATTGCAGCTCAATTAACCTCCTGCGAACTAAAGTGGCGATAAAGAACGCCATTGAAGTAATTGGCAGAAAGCCGAAAATTATTCGATCAAAAGCTGTCTTAACCCGAGAAACTATTTCCGAACAAAACATTTGTGAAAAAAATACATATAAAAACGATAAGAAATGTTTGGAAATCGTATGATCGGATTTGAAAAGTGTTAAAAGGTCACGTTCCAGCGATAAAAAAAAACTCTTGTGTCAAGGTTCAAGATTGTGAATACGGTCACTTAGATAAATTTCTCTTTGTAGTTTGCCTTTAATTTTTTAACCTATTTTCACTCCTTCGTTATTTTCTAAAAAAATAACAACAAAAATAATAACGATGATAAGTAAATTTGAAAAAAGTCATTTTTCCAACGGGTCATGAACGGCTGATGAAAAGAAACCACGAAAGTAATGCGATAAGAATAAGCGTGGGTTAATGTTTTGAACTAGAACAGGCTTGCGGGACATCGCACAGTGTCATTCGCGACCACGTGACCTTCGAGAATCTCTAGAATCGTTGGATCTCGTTTACGATATTTTCGGACGTAAATACTACATCCGCAATCAATTTTTTTTTGTGTTTTTGTTATTTAACGTCCTGGAAAATTGTATGTCACAGTGATTATCAAATTACGTAAGCGCAAGGGGGTCAACAAAATTGTTGCACGAAGGAATGACATAATATTTGCTGAATAATTATTTCAACTGGGCGAGGTATTTTTTTTCTGTCACTTCCATGCAAACGATAAATTCCTCATGGTATGCGGGTCTCCGGAATTTCGTAATAACATATTACGAAAATATACTTCACTCAGTCAAATGATATTAAATAATGGAAATGAAAAATCAGTACCGAAACATATTGACGTGAAACTTCAATCACCTAATAATAAAAGTCCGATAACATCAAGTGAAATTTGATAAATTGATCGATTTCTAGTCATTTCATGTGAAATCACGTCTCTATTTACTTAGAATTATACGTACATACATATAAATAGCGAAAGACTCTTTCATGTACTGGGAAAGTACAAGAGTAGCGAGAGAAATTGACATTGTTTGGATATCCCGTCACCGAGTACGAGTTCCACTTCCGATATCGGACGCGTTCTATACATAACACGCACGAATAGCTGCAAGTTTAAAAAATGTAAAACTACTCAAAAATAGTGTTTTAAAAAGCTCCGGAGACAATTTACAGTATTAAGTAATAAAAAATAGAAGTTTGCATGGACAAAATTCGAAGTCACCTTCGTGTGACCTTGGGAATTGAGCAGAAGGTCAAAATGGCATTGACTACTTTTGTATTTTTCAAAACTGAACAACTTTTGTTTAATACAGTTTTCAATTCGATGCGTCATTGCCGAGATAATTGATTGTAACACTTTAAACGGACCACCTGGTATAATTGGAACAGTACTTATCAGAAATGTATTTAATTGTAGTGTTTTGGAAACCTCTCGAACTCAGCTGTAATAATACGCATTTGAAAATGCAGGTTCCCGTTTGAAAAACTCAAGTTGACCTTCCCGTGACCTTCAATAAAGCTCTGAAGGACAAAATGAAATCTCCTCATTTTCCTACTCGTCGAACAATGCAACTTTTGTTCAAAACATTTTTTATTACCATTCGTATTTTCGGAAAGAATGACTTGTTACACTTCGAATGGTATACAGTGACATAAATGCACTGTGTGTACACAAAGAAACGTGTGTTTGAGGTCAAAATTGGGGCAAGCAGTTTTGATATGGATCGCGTGGTGTGCCGAAGCACAAGATATTATTCGATTCGGTATAAGGACGCGGTAATTACCGGCCCAATACTAATTGACGTTACTCTCGGAAAGTTGTTGTGTCAAGCTCCATTTACGATCGAAAGTTTTTTCAATATACTTTATTACTTTTCCGGTCAAAATATTTGGTAAACACGAGAGGAGAAAAGAGCAAACAGTTATTTCCTTTTGTACGAGAAATCGAATAGCATTTATTGTAAAAATTGTAATGTCAGTGAATTTTTATAACTTTTGAATAATCGCATTGTTGATTAATCGTAAAAATTAACTGTACGCCAATTTCGGATCAGCAGTTTAGCCGAGAAGCGTTGAATCGAGACTCATTGAAGAAAAACATTAAAACCGCCTGAATGAATTCTGTCGATCATCACATTTCACATTCAAACAAAAAATTGAACAAAAAAAAAGCAACACGTTCGCATTTCCGCGAGATTCGTAAGAAGACCGTAGAATTAGCTGATCGGAATGGGATTCGATGTCGTGACGTCACCAGGAGAGAGAGCGAGGCTCAAAGTAGGTTAGGTGGCTGTTCCGTACGTCCTGGGACACCGCGGCCCATTGGACAATCATGCGAACATACGAGATCCATGCGAACTTGGTTCACGATCTTCACAATTTTATATACATGTATATTTAAAATTATACACATACACCTACGTATTTTAATTCCGGAAGTATTAATATCGCTGAAAGATACGTCCTTCATTAATGAACTTGATTTTGGGTCAATCTTCTCGTTATCACTTCTAATCGTTCAATTTTCTATCTCCTAAAATTTATACATATGTATAATAATCCGTATAAAAGTAACGAACATTATAAAAATACGATGGATTCTGAAGAAAAAAAAAAAAACTTTCCTCGATATTTTTTAGTCTGCTCTTTTTATACGATTGGAAATCGGATTTTACGAACGATAAACCGTCAGATGTAACATGGTCTTATACGGGAACAGATCGGCCGTTGCTCGTATGTGCATATGCTCGAAAATTACAGATACAGTATGAAAGGGACGAAGCAACGGTTTTTTCGCCTCCTCTTCGTTGCGAGAGAAAGTTGACGTTGACGTCTATACGTGTATTATGTTTGAGCAATAAACCATGATAATAAAAAACGATCGGTCATCGTCTCGAACTTGCGACGTGGTCCTCCGTCCATCATATTATTAATTTCCCCTTTCTCGCACTATTTCTCATTCTTACATACAGAAGAAGCTTATTTACAGTTACAAAGATTGGTGAGAGTGTTGAACTCGTTTATTTTTTAATGATAGCACCCGTATGTCTGAAGATAATGTACAGGAGGATAGAAAGAGACGGAACAAAGGTCCGCTGCTGGACGAAGGTCAACGATCTTAAAAGTTCCCCCCCCCCTGCCCTATCTATCAACAAACTCACGCAATCCCGATAGTCCAGTTGCTTTGTGTGGACCATCGAAGCGCTTCTGTTGCCAGATTATCACTGTACAGGGTGTCCCAAATGTTATCCCCAATTTTCATAGGAATAAATATATCGTGACATTCTGAACCGAAAAGTCCTTATTCATTTTGGTCTCCGATCCACGCTTCTCGAGATATTGAGGAAAATACGTTTCAAATTGGTTTGAGACGGAAAGTTATTATATCTGAAGATAATATCTTCTTGCATTTCCAGCACATGTTGGTAAAATTTTAACTACATTGACCATCTCGTTGTCGAGATATTTGCACTTAAAGATAGTATTTTCAACACGCGTTGCATAGGAAGTGCCTTGTAATAGATTATATCTCTGTAAATGAAAGAAAAACTGTGTGACGACGAGGATGGCGTTCATGTATGTCACATATTCTTATTTATCGGAGCTCGTGATCGTTCAGCGCTAACCACGCGCATTTATGGTCTAACATTTCTACGATATTAATTGTTCAATACCTTAGTAACGGTTCGTCAGAGAGAAAAATCGCTCATGACTTTTCTCTTTGAAACTCGATCCTCTATCGAACCCTGTAATTATTGGGCGTCACTTTTGGGACACCCTGTGTATCGATTTTTTGTTAATCCACAATTTTAATCGAATCGTATGTATATCGTAAAAGCAAGATGCTCTTGCTATGAAAATAATCTCGAGTGAAAGCTCGGTAGTCGAGTATCGTATGATCTTATCGCGAACACGCGTAGGAAGGTTAGGGGCAGGAAAATAAATAACAACAATAATCAGTAAACCGGATGGAGATTGCTGTAAAGTCTTGATTATCTCCCTCTTCCTCGTTACATTCATGTCGCTCTTTAGCGAGTAAACAAATATCGCAATTTAATCAAAGATTGCTCATAGAAACCAATGATAATAGATAATAGGATTTTTATTACGATGAACTTTTGTTCTTTTTAAGGATAAATAAAAAAAGAAACAATCATTGCGATTCGTCGCTTGTATTGAAAGCGTCCTTTAAGAACTGCTGCGCTTTCACTCGAAACGTGATCAGTGAAAACGCAACGTGACTTACGAAAAATACTGTCTTTTCGTGTCTTAATAACAATAAATTCACCGATGGAACAAAACGATTTATAACGATTTGGACATAAAAAAAAATAACGAAGAATTAATCATTCGATCGAATAATCATGAAAAAAACGTCTTTCGCACCACGTGCTCATTAAAAAATAATAAATTATTAAACTATCGCAGAATACTATTTATGGTAACTGGGAAAAGCGCCAAATTCAACTGCATTGGTTTGCGCGAATAATGAGAAATAAATAAAAAAAACGTTCTTTATGTCTCACGTGGCCATTAATTAATAAATAATTATCGCGTGTTCTCGTACCCCGGGAAAAGCAATAATAAAGCTTCGGACAATGACTCATTGACTTTGTCCTGCTGATCTTTTTCCAATCCTTGGCGACAAGTCGGACAAGTGTAAACTCCAACTTTGAAACCACTTTTCAAACAATTTTGACAAATGTTGTGACCGCATGGGGTTGTAATTGGTTTGAAAACGAGCTCGTGACAGCAAACGCACAAAAAACTAGGAAAAAACGAAAAAATAAACAAAAAAAAATGAAAAAAAAACCAATAACTATGGGAAATTTGATTGAATTTGTGTAAAATAATAATTTACCGATCAGCGACGCGTTTCAAAAAAGCAGGTTTCCCTTTGGCAACCACAGATCGACAATCGTCCCATAGTTTCAAGTTCACTGCATCCTGTTCAATGAGTTTAACGATTTTCTCCTCCAACCGATAAATCTCACGTTTGTATTTTTTCTTTGCTGGCTTTCCTTCAAAATCGCTGTTTTCTCCTTCCAAATTGTCGGACTTTCTTGATTTCTTTTCCTTCTCTGAATCAATCTCGTAACCCTCGGGACGAATGAGCTGTAAACCAAGCGCAGCTATTCTTTCTTTGCCCTCTTTTGTCCAAGGTGCTGGAGTCGGATCGTCTCTTTTAAGGCGATAGCGCCACACACAAAATCCACTTTTCCCGGTTTCAGGAAAATATTTCACCACCTTGTACAGTCCATCGTATCTGAATAATGTGTAGAATATTAATAAACAATAATACAAAATAATTCTTCATTCAATATAAATAATAATAACTTGTGTTATAGTTATAAAGAGGTTCGATCGTTTCTCAGGCGTTGGTTAATTCCAAGGGTAATTGTTTAGAATCCATATGAATCTTCGAAACTTTGAACTTTGAAAAGTTGTGTTTGATCATTTTGCCGTTACTTTGTATTTACTATTATGATTATGGCGATAGAACCTTGTTAATATTGGCATAGATAAGTAATTGCTAATTAATGGCTCGTTAGTATCCTCACCGATATCCAATTTTCGGGGCGTATTTATGATCATGTGGATTGTATTTCCGTACGACTCTGACTGGAATTCCGTTCTTCCAATCCTTCGCCGTAGCCCCGACGGTTGTGTTGAGATTTGCATTGCAATTAAGTGCGAGGGCTTTATTCATACGCGTCAATATCTGATCGCAACTCTGCTCGGCCGTTCGCTTGTTACCTAAATTGGTTCGAATTACGAAAAGTAAGACTCGTATCTATGACGTTCTAAAAGACGATAATTACAATAGCGTTTATTTTCAACAACAAAGAATTTTTGTAGTCGATAAGAGTCCACACTTTTTGTTCATTTAATGAAATTTCAATGATTTTATTAAATTGATCTATTAATTGCGTGGGGTGATATCACAAAAAATCAGGTACACGTTTTTTTACGGACATCCTTGATATTGCGAGAAAATCAAAAGTTACGCGTTCCCCTATGACGTATGAAAAATATAAGCACGGTGCTTATTGAATTGACCTATTAAATTACCTGATAAATCTCGACCACCAGAGCCTGTGTACATAAATTCATCTCCATTATCAATGTCGTCTTCGTAACCACCCGACAAAACGATTGAATAAGCGCAGTCCCTTTCCCGACCATGAATCCCACCCACGTGGGGTCTGTGGACTCCAGCTTGAGAGACCTGCGACGCATAATCAAGTTCCATATTATCCCAGATTAATTTTTTAACTTTCGTATTTTGGAATTTGCGATCAATTTCAAGTTTAATATTTTGTTTTTCTCTTCTTTTCAATTATAATGTTTTGATGTGTTGAAAAATTAGTTTCGAGTTTAATTGAATATTCATTTTTTCCGCATAATTGAATTTTGATTAGTTTAAGAATCGTACTCACTCCTAAACGAAATAACCATGACATTCCGACCTCAACGCCAGGCACAGCACCTCGATGGTCTCGAGGAACAATTGTGCACTCTTCTTCTCTCCCCAAGCAGGCCATACCTTTTCCCCAATCTCTCACTTTCGTCTCTCCCGATTCTTTCAACTTTTTCTTTGTCTGTTTTTTCCCTCCGGCCTTACAAAAGAAGTAAATGTTTGAGGAATTGATTGACACAATTAAGAAATTTTAACAAGGATTTTTCCTTCGTACGTAAATTCATGTTGAATTACCTTGACGATTTCATTTTCATCGCGTTTGCAACCAGAACAATACCAATAATCATCGGTCGGTAGAGCATCCAGTGGAGGATTTAAGCACTGAAGATGATAAGCGTAATTGCACTCGTCACAGAGTAGTAAAACATGGGAATCGTATTTGCCACCGCAAACTTTGCATCCACACTCTTTGCACTCTTCGTGCTGATCGTCGTTGCAACTCTCACAGATAACTGCTCTCCTTCTCTTTGGCGTTCCCTCCCTCATTATCTTCTCCTCTTTAGCGCTTCGATTTTCCAGCGGTTTTGCCTTTTCGATTGCAAAAATCTCGCCCCGTGGATTCACTTTGCAATTCTCGACGGTTTGATCACTAGAGACATTTTGCATGTTCATTTCACGATAAATACAGCCAGTCAAACATTTAATTGAATCTGTAACTTTGCAACTGGATAAAAATTGAAATAATTCATCCAACATTGCAACTAGACAAACTATGAATTTTCGTTATGATTATTTTGAAAAGTTTACAAAATGTTGCTCAAAATAGATGCCAAAAAAATTAGTTATTCGAATAAATTCGTATTTTTGCACTAGGTTTATTTAAATTATTATTTCTCAAGTCCTTGATCATGAAATTTCAATTCATTGAATAATAGAAAGAAGGGAGGAGATTTTCTATGTTCACTTACTTGCCGATATGAATATTTCCAATGAGTTCTTCTTTGGTTCGGGTTTTCTTAATTTTAACGATCGTGAAATCGTACCAAAAGCCATTTTTGTCAGGTTCATCAATATTATGATTGACCATGATTCTATCGCCGACCTTCAATTGTTTGAAGGGCAAAAGTTTGTAAGCCCTTGGTCTTATGATATTTTCTTCGACATCAAAGGGTTCTTCGTCTTCTCCAAATTCCCATTTCACGCTGTAACCAATGACGTCTGAACGCTTGAAGATTCTGTGAATTTCTGCCTCAAACCACCCGCCATATTCTCTGTCTTGACAGTCGATTTTATCCCCGATTTTATAAAAAAGACTTGTTGCTGTATCCAATTTTTCATTGTTTTTTGGCTCTGTCTCGATTTTTTCTTCTTCCATGGATTCCTCACTTTGACTCTCCTCGTCGATGTCCATTTTTTTATTTACCATCAACTGTATGACGTCGTTCATGTTGACGTTGTAATCGAACAATTTGTAACCTTCTTCCAGTAACTTGCCACGATAAAATAATTTCTGGAGGTTTTCTTCTATTGACCATTTTTGCGTTACTAGGAACTGACAGTCGAAAATATTTATAAAACATTTATTCAAATTATTTTGAAATTTTTGTAGAACAGATATAAATGACAATCAAGTTTCGAAAATTTTGCCCATTACCATTTCATAGTCCGCATTCGAAATTTTGATAAATAGATAAAATCGTATTTGAATAATTATAATAATACGAAAACTGATGATGACATAAATGTTGAAATTACGTATCATGGTTATGGCTATAATTATTATCTTTCATGCAATTTTGATCGTTCGAAAAAGTTCTAGAAAAAAAATTAATACGAAACCTTAAGTTCTTCGATTCTTGTCAGTTTTGAAACATCCAAAACAACCTCCTGTTTACCATCAACCGTTCTCACTTTGACGTACATTCTCGCGTACGAATGTACTGTTGCCGATGAAGAAATCAAGACACGTGTTGCAGCTTCAAAGCACCAAACTGTTACGAAAATCAAGACAAAAATTGACTAAAGTCGTTTTTATTTGTAGGGCACGTAAACTTAGTCAATAACATAAAGGAACAACGGTCACGAGAATAAATAATACGCGTTCAATTTTGTTTTGATTCTCCCCGACGCGTGTGCAAGGGGAACTACGAACTACGTACGTTGCGCACTGCGGTGCAGTCTGTAGCGACTGGTTTTGGCGGGAACGAGCCGAGCGAAATGAACTTGATGCGCTCTCTAGTGATGTTACGCGGTACTCTTTCGATTTGGTCAGTTGTCGGATAAGCGGATTTCTTTTATTTTATGGTCAAATGTAAAAATATATACAAGTTATAGTCACATGAAAATTGTCTTCTCTTAATTTTTGTTCAATTGAAAAGTTAAATAAACGAATTATTCATAGAATTTCGTTATGTATATTTTCTTTCCAAGTTTTTTTTTTCTGAAGGCATTTGGTCAGTTCATCCCGTTTTCTTCCAATTTAAAAAACTTCAGAATGAGAAATATTATGAATCTTGAGTTTTACGCTAGTTAAAAATTCATGTGGAGATACGCTTCGGTGGTCAAACTCATTGAAAGATTGACATATACGTTGAGCAGACGAGCTTCCATCGTGCGGAAGCGTTTCCGAGTGTACTCTTTCAGCGGTAGTCCGATTTCGTAATACGATAAAACTCATTGAAACGCTTGTGTTTATATGGCGTCGCGTTTCTAAATACATGTAAACATTACTGTGACAACACACGTAATTCTATAGTTGAATTTCCGTCAGCTGTAGATCGAGTATCTCTCGCGGTCATTATTCTATGGAGAATGCAATGTTCATAGTTTTTGCACGTAATTTACGTTTTCGACACTCCTCGCTTCTTCTTGCAAAAGCACGACCGTGTTGCAACGTTCCTAATGGCTTCTCTCGGAATTTATTACTTCGCGTGTTTTATCTACTCTTTTTTTTTTTGTTTCTATTTTTATTTTTATTTTTTGTTTCGCTTGCTTTATAGGCACACTTGTGAATGTTGAGTGTGACGAATAGGGAATGTCACGACGTTCGATTACAACTTTGCCATTTTGGACTTGAACTATTTAAGGTTATTTCGAGACCTTGAATCTTTTATATTCATTTACGAACTATTAAGATTTTTTTTTTTTTCAATTAAAAATATTGAGGAGAATTATTGAAAATGGTAATTTTTTAATAAACAGACAATTTCTTTATGTATAAATAATGCCTCATTCAGTGGATATTCTCTCTCATCCGTAATGCGTACATCGTTCAACTGTAATTCGAAAGCATACACGTTCTAAGCTCGTAAAAACATATTTTGTAACCGTGCAAAGCGTGTAGCAAACGTAAAATACATAATATTTAAAAATTATTACCTGTTGTCGATTCAATGAAATCGTCGATATCTTTAATTCGATACATTATAAACAATAAATATCAAACTCGATTGGAAACTTTTTATTCATTCATTTGAATAACGAATAAATAACAAAAGGTGAAGAAAGAACAGTAATTTTACCATTTTATTAACTCGATTAATGTTATTTTCACTTGTTTATGTTTTTTCTTTTTTTTTCGATTAAAAAATTCAATTTTAGTTTTTTGTAACTGCACTTCGATACTGTGCGACAAAAAGTATTAGGAGAAAGAAATATACTTTGAGAAAATGACATTCAATGACGCACAGTAGCTTTGTCTCGAGTGTTTCCATTTGCGAATTGATTCGTTGGAGTTGAAAATGTGGATTTATTTGCTCCTTGGATTAATGATTCATTTTCTATCAATCCGTTGGACGAATTAATGGGCAACTGGAAAAGGGCTCGGTGTAAAAGAGAGATAATAAATAATGTGATGGGAAGAGAGGGAAAGACAGATGAGGACTAAACGCTATGAGCGAAGTGTCAATATGACTTTTGTTTTCACGGCCACTCAGTGAGGCTCGGAAGTTCGTTTCGTTCGAACGTCTCCGAATACTTCTCCCGCGATTAAAAAAAATTTACCAATTTACAAGTCGATATTTTTTTAGCCTCAAGTTTATGGATCACGTTAAGAAAAATCTTTGAATATTTTCATTTGATAAATCGTTCATCAGGCACAAATAATTCGCGGATTAATTTTTACAGAAGGGTTCAGTCGATTCGATTTTCGTTGGATTTTTTTTTATCACGAATAATTTATCGATTAATATTTAAAAATTCCTACTCTTGGGACGAGCAATTAGTGAATGATTTTTTTTTAATTTAGTGATTTTCGTCTCGGTGAAATATCAAAAGGATTTTTTTTGTGTATGTGTGTGTGTCTTTTTTTTACGTGCAATCGTGATAAACTTTTTTTTTCATGTGTTTCTTACGAGACCGATGAAAATTAAGGTATTTATGTTATTCTACTAAACTGTGGTTTCAAATGATTGAATAATTTTTGCAAAATATTCAAAATTGCAATAATTGAACGAAAAATTGATTTCTGTCTCGAGCCAGGCAACATAATATCCGGCTTTGTCTCTCTGTTTATGCTCTGCGTTGGTGGGTCAAATAACGGTCAAACTCGAGTGTATATTCACGAGTTGACCATCTCGTACGTTCCGCCACCTGGCAAAAGCATTTTCGTTAAGATCCAACAGTCCAAATTCGCCTTACTTCCCTCGCATGAAATCTTCATAAAAAAATGTCCAACAAAACTAATTATGGAAATTTGCACACTTCCCCAACCAGATGGAGATTTTTAATTTTTATCAAAAATCCTAAAGGTCCTTTTTTTTTTGTCAACGATGTATTTTGATCGATAATTTAGGGATATTCCTCACTCGATTAAATACGGAAAAGCGATCGACCAGATGTAGGATAATAAAAGACTTTTCCATAAAAAAAAAGGTTAAAAAAATGTTTAACAGTAGAAAGTTTTTCAATTTTTTATTTTCATATTGTTTTGTACACACATTTTACACGTTTATTTCCATGTATGAGAATCTTTATCGCAAAAATGTGTTCCGCCGCTTTTCACTCGAGAACCACTGAACCGATTTCGATAGATTTTTCACAGGAATAAAACTCATGATTCAGAATAGATTTTAGGCTGTATATCATTTCGATCAATTGTTTCTTTTTTATTGGGATGAACCTTGAAACATGCACAAGAGATTGAATCCTGCAAATAAAGAAATAAAACGAGTTACTCATTTAAAGATAATTTGGAAACAAAGAGAATGAGCGTTAGCTGAGGCTTTTATTTTGAAAAGAAAAGAATATACGGCTGTTTTTATGATTTGATTTTTAAAAATTGAAAATTTCATTATGTTTAATTTATAAAACTTGGTAAATCGGTTCATAGTTTTTTAATTAATATCACAATTTCGTTAACGATATTTTTAGCCACGGGCAAAACTAGTGAACATTTTTTTCAACAAATAAAATGTAAACGACGATGTTTCATAATTCAAAAGTTTTTTTCATTTTATTTTACCAACGCAGTTTACATGTTTATCCACGTAAATATACTCTTGCCAACTGACCCACCTAGAGTCCCATAAACAGTTAACAGTATTTGAACTGGAGGTCGATGTTGCGTCCGAAATTTAAATGAAATTCTTCTTTTATAACGGTGGAGTAGATTCAAACGTTTGATAAACACGATCTCGGTAATTGTTTCTTTGGCAAATTCTCTCCCGCACAATGTACCGTTCGGAATAATGAAATTGCGGTATTTCTCGTTCTTTAATGGGAATTCATTTTCAAAGATTTTTCAAAGACCTGCCAAATGATGAATGAATTTATCAAAATAATAACTGATGAATCACTTTTTTAAATCTAAATTGAAGAAGAAAAATATGACGAATAAATAAGAAGCTAGTCAAGTTATTTATCATACGAATTTTTCGACTCCACGATCAATTAATATCAATTTTTTAATCGTTGTTGTTTGTGTTTTTTTTTCTCGTTACAGGTAAGGATCGAAATTCTCAAAAATTATTATGACAAAACAAAGATGGGGCGTTGGATCATGTGGTCTCGTGATTCTGTGTCTCCTGGGAATAGCTGTCAATGTTTTTGGTACGTTAAACATTATTTTGGCCAATGGGGAAGCGAGTATATTTTTTTTAAGGAATCTACGATTTATGTTAAATTAAGAAATCATTAAAAAATGATTTAAAATGAATAAAAAAATTTACGATCGATCTGGATGACAAATTAATGACTGACTTTTGTCTCATAATCAATTGTTTTGTCGATGTTACGACAGGAGTACCAGTTCGAGATTCAAGGCCAAAGAGAGAAGTTGAAACATCGAAAAATTGGTCTCGTTTGGCTGACGAATGGCTTCAAGCGAAGGACAGGGTCGAGGACCAATTCGGTGTAGCTTTATTACCATCCAGTGAAAAAATACGAGATTTACCAGCGTTTTCACTGCCCAACATTACGGAAATGAATGACGAACAGCTCAAAAGGGTAAAAATCGATTTTTAACGATGCGATTTTAAACAATTAAAGAATTTATCGAACGCATGAAAAACGATCGAAACTCCTTAAGGGATAAAAATAATTGCAGAATGATGGACATAATGAATAGACACTTATAATTTTTATTATTTTACCTCCCCCTGGTTCCATCGATTGCTCTACGAATAGGAAAAACTGTTCTGGGTTCTCTTGTCATACGTTATCCTCCCATTTGTCAGATTTCGTAAAAACACCGCCACGAGACCTGACACACGATCAGGCAAATTAGAATAACGTAAAAGATTCAATTTCAAATTATAGTTATGGGAAATTATCGGACTTGAACGCGATTTGACAGATAGAATGAAATGAGGTTTTCAAGGCTTGCGAAATATCCTATAAGAATGTTAAAACATCGAAACTTTCAAGAAAAGTCTCGAATACACAGAGCTTATACTTTACATCGTTGTGTCTGGGAAACTAAACGATCAAAGATCTACATTTTTCTAGACAAACTTCACCATATGTTTCTTTGTTATTAAATTATTATTTTTTTTTCAATTTGTAGAAATCTTTTTTCCTCACAACCTTGATACACCAAGAAAAATGACAGACGATGAATTTTTTCTCTCGATTAAAATCAGTTGTTTTAAAAATACTAAATTTGGTGATCTTCCGGTTTCTCGCGTTATTAATTTCTACATCCGCTCTCACTTTCAACGCCGAAATACTTTCACCGCGACGATCAAGCCGGGAGAACTCAAGTCCAGCAATGGCGATCCTTGTTTTCAGATCGTTGAACTTTATCCAAATCTCGATTCATGGAAAAACCATTAATTAGACACGAAACTCATGAAATAGTCGAGACGAAGGAAGAGATTATTTGAAAAAAATATCTGTATATTTCCCATTTTTTTCTGCTGTCCGAATGGACCATAAATCTTATTAATTATTTGTGAGTTCTCATGAATTCTATTTTATTGCTCATGCATTTTTTTCTATCACTCAATTTTTGTAAATTTCCATTTTACTCATTTTTTATGAATGTTTTTTCTCCAAATTACAGTGATTTTTTTTTTCTATTCGGTCTCATGAATTTTTGTTATCACTTATTTTATTCTTACAAAGAATTTTAATATAATTTACATGAAGAGCAGTAACAAAGTAATGTTTTTATTTTTTTTTTAATTTTTATTGCAGGTAAATTATTCTCGGATGTTATGGGACATGGAAAAAGTCCAGCCAAGTGGTCATTTGTCAATGTTTGTCGACACAGCGATGAGATTAGCGGATCTTAGACAAGTAATGACCGAGATCGAGACTTCAGTGATGTCCAAAGTGTCTTGCACCGCTTGCAAGGTCGGAGCTGGTCTGCTCCAATATTACATAAAAGCTGGAAAAACGGATCAAGAGATAATGACAATAATCTACAATTTCTGTGTATCCCTAAAAATTCAAAGTCCACGAGTTTGTCAAGGAGTCACGATGCTTTTTGGGGTGAGAATTCATTCAAATAAATCACTGAAAAGCAATATTTCAAAATGTAATTATCGTTGGAAAGAAAAAATGATTTTTCTGCTTATTACAACGAAGAAATTGCTGTATTATAGCTCATGCCTTTTTAACTACATAATACGAAAGTAATGGAGAAAAAAAAAAGAAGTTCTACGCGCAACATAAAAAGTAACGAGACTGCGACCACGAACTTTCTACTTGTAAATTGCATGGACTGTGATTTCACCGATCATACGTGCAGATTTTAGCAACAATATATTTTTTTAATCGCCTACACTTTAATTTTTATCTTTTATTCAGATTATTCACTATATTTTATTAGAAGAGTAATTTCATTTGAATTTACAATAAACAACAGTAATTTATGTCTGGCAAATACACGGCGACTAAAGATTCGTTAATAATGGTTTCATTCCATAGTTTTCATTGATCACGAATGAATTTATAATCATTTTTGACCAGTACTAATTATTCGTTTTCTTAGATTTCTACTTTTTCGCAATTCATTAACTTCACACTGGCTTCGGAAGCGAAAAAAATGATTGTAATTTGAAAAAAAAACTGCATTTTTCTTAAACCTTTTTTGTTTAATGGAATTTTTGTTATTGAATATTCACCAAAAACGACTTAATCAGGCACCTTTCATTTCGTTATCAAAAAATGAAGAAAATCGTGTATATTTAAATTTTATTATTGCATATGAAAAACATTTGACGCTAAAGAGAACATTCGGGTTGATTTCGATCGGTTTTGAGGGTTTACTTCCATGGAAATTCATTGTAACAACTATAAGTTGACGATTTAGAGTGAAAAAGATTCAATGAAGTTGTTATTTCTTGACTAACCATCGATTAGTGTCAAGTAATTGGAAATAATTGAATTTTATGAATTATTCGTCAATTAAAAATGTTTGTGTACTGATAGATTGAAATGTACTTTATTTTTCAAATTTTCTAGGGTGAAGTGATTTACGTTCTGAAACAAGTGAACATGGGACCATCGCAAATTTGCAGTTTTGTGATCGGCGACGCGTGCGATGATGCTTATAATCCGCTGCACGAGTGGGAAGTTGCATTCCCACCGGTTAACAAACCGCCGATTCAACCACCGATACCACCCAAGGAAGGAGCACCAACTTTCAAGGTTCTTCATATATCGGACACTCACTACGATCCTTATTACCAGGAAGGCTCGAATGCAGTGTGCAACGAACCTCTCTGTTGTCGTCTTACCAACGGTGCACCCTTGACCGCTTCCGCAGCTGCTGGACGTTGGGGCGATTATAGAAAGTGCGATACTCCAAAGAGGACCATCGATCATATGCTTAAACATATTTCTGACACACACACGGTAATTAAATCGATGTTTCTTTTTCGCGTTTTTTAAGTTAAGTATTGCGACTAAATATTTCATTGAAAATGTTACTTTTTGTGTGAAGAAGAGTTGAAAAATTCATTATCAGGAAATTCATCGTTTTATACTTAACGATTTATCACATATTTTTGAAGGAATTGATATTTTGCAAAATCTTTCGTTTGAAGATTCATTTTTTATTCGAGACAATACAAATGACAAAAAATCGTGGTCACTGTAGAAGTATTTTTTCTCATAAATCTACAACTCTGTTATTTCAACATATTTTGTTGAGAAAAAATCATGAAATACTCTTCAAAATATACTTCATAAAATACGTAATCAAGTGTCAAATAAAGAGCCATTATTTTCGAGAAAAAAAGGCATTGAAATAACGACGTTTTTGTTGAAATTCTAACCAGACTCGAAAAACCCATAAATCCCTTTTTTCGCATTCAGTCACTGTCTTCATAAAGTTTATATTTTTATCAGGATATTGACTACATTCTTTGGACTGGAGATCTTCCACCTCACGACGTATGGAATCAAACACGAGAAGAGAATTTAAAAATCTTACAAGACACCGTGACTCAAATGATTGAAACGTTTCCTGGTGTGCCCATTTTTCCTGCTCTAGGAAATCACGAAAGTGCACCAGTTAACAGGTAATTTCGATTTGCGAACGAAATTTAGATGAATTATCAAGAATACTTAATTAAATTCTGTAATTAATACAAATTTTCATGGTTTTTCTCCGTTTAACAAACAACTTGCTTTTTTTCACATTTTAGTTTTCCACCTCCGTTTGTACCTGAGGAGAATAATATCTCGTGGCTCTACGATGAGCTTGACAAGCAATGGAAACGATGGTTACCAGCCGGTGTTTCCCATACCGTTAGACGAGGGGCTTTTTATTCGGTTCTCGTACGTCCTGGTTTTAGAATTCTTTCGGTCAACATGAATTATTGTAACAATAAAAATTGGTGGCTACTCCTGAACAGCACCGATCCAGTGAGTGAACTTCAATGGCTCGTGTACGAGCTTCAGGGCGCAGAAATGAACGGTGAAAAAGTTCATATAATCGGTCACATTCCACCAGGACACTCAGATTGTCTAAAAGTGTGGTCGAGAAATTATTATCACATTATCAACAGGTAAATTTTCCTTTAATTCTTTTTTTTCGTTCGAATTATTGTGGTTTCGATTTTTTATGGTTGTTTTTTTCACACATTTTTTCAGATACGAATCGACGATCGCTGCTCAGTTCTTTGGACATACGCACTACGACGAATTTCAATTATTCTATGACACTTCCGACCTCGGGAGAGCCCTTAGCATCGCTTACATCGGACCTTCCGTTTCTCCTTACTACGATCTTAATCCTGGATATCGAATTTATTACGTCGATGGTGATCACCAAAAAACCACGAGGGTGAGCTTAGATTTAAAACTTGAAATTTACGAAATTTAGAAATTTGACTTTTTTAATCAATTATTATTTATTTTCAATGATTGGAATTACAGTTGGTCGTCGATCACGAGAGTTGGGTAATGAATCTTAAAGAAGCAAATCTCTACGATTATCCAATTTGGCATAAAATGTACAGCGCTCGTCAAGCTTATCAGATGCCATCACTTTTGCCCAAGGATTGGGACTCGCTCATCGATAAAATGTCCAACGAACCCTCCAATTTTGATTTGTATTACAAGTAAGTGCACTATTATTATTTCACGACAAAAATAAACAGGAAATGAGCAAAATTTTATTTAATAAGTTCACAATGACAATGATTTATAAAAAATTGAAAGAAAAAACACGTACAGTAATCGACGTTCGATGAATCGTTTTTCAAAATTTTTTTTCTTTCCGTTCACAGGCATTATTACAAAAATTCACCCGTACGACCAGCTTGTAACGACGAGTGCCGAAAAAGGTTACTCTGTGATTTGCGAAGTGGTAGAAGTCACGACCGGAAAGCCCTCTGTCAAAGTTTAGAATCGAGGATAGACGGTGAAATTCGAGTTGGATGGAGAGAATGGATTTACAACGGTCTCGCACTGTCGTACGTAAAGGATTTGTGGATGAAGACTTACTACAACGGCGATACCGATACTAACAATGTTGGGCCGCCGGAATTCGGCAGCATGAAAATTCCACCCAAAACAAATCGACGTTAAAAGCATAACAAAAGAAACAACAAAATTCTCTCGAGTTTAATCAGCGCACAAATAACGCTCTCTGTTGAAGTAGTAGTCTCGGCAAAGCGTTTGTACAGAGTTTCATGAAATTTCGAGCAAACATTCAGGCCACGATGATAAAACTTCGTGCAAAATTTCAAAAATATTCATTATATCGTATTTGAGATATTTCCCTTCAAAGATTTCACAATTTTACGGAAATTCTTATGGAAAACAATACAAAAATTCACATTCCACGGGAGATCTCCAAAACTTTTCTACAGATTTCTTTATTTTTCTCGTCTATTTACAAAGCAATAAGCGATGAAGTTTTTCTCGAAAATCAAGAATTTTCATCGTATTTTTGCTGAAAGTTGATATGTTTTGACATTTTTAAAAGATGCAACAACTAACATTATTAAATGAATCTTCGTTATATCCAAGTTTCCGAAAACTGACGGAGAATTTACTTTTGAACGTGACTTTCGCGAGACTACTACGTTAACCATTTTCCTTGGCTCAATTATTTTTCTACTTCGTCTACTTTCTATTCGCATTAGTCAATTTTAACGAACCGCTAAAACGCATGCTTTGATAAACAAAACACAAAATAATTAGTGCTGCTCGGCGATAAAAAGACTAAACAAGACTAGACGCTTTTAATGCAAACGTACCAGGCTGCTTCGTTTTTGAAATAATGTTTTTCTTACAATAAGATTCTCGGTGATGGAGCTTAACCGAAAAATTCTTGATTAACATCCTCGATATTGTTGAATATTTTGAGCCTTAAATTTTTTTGAATCGCATTCGATTACATGGAAGAATAATTCGAGTTTCGTCGTGCAAATATAAAGTAAACAATCACCCAAAGAAATTTCGAGTCATTGTTTCTTTTCATATTTTTATTTCAAAATCTTTTTTTTCGATTTTTGACGAGAATTTCTCTTCGGCGATGACAATAAGCAGCGAATGCAAATGAAAATAACGTAATTTCTGAGCTCGAGCTTACGTCGAACTGCAAATTCGAAAAATCTGCATGGAACCACAATTCCACATTAAAAACATTAATCTCAATTAATGACACAACCATGAAAGTGATTAACGTGTTGTGTTTCAGGCGCTTCTTCGCAAAGCACATTGCAGCTGGACAGTCTCAAAATTAGCGTTTAAAAGTTGTTCGTAGGATATTTTTTCATTTTTTTCCAGTGCCAAAATGTTTCGCATATAAATTGCAGTAATTTCGTATCATTTTACGTAATTATTTTAAGACGTAGCGAAGAACGCACGCAGCTTTTATACAGTCCTAGTAATTTAGGGTGAAATTGTAATTTAAGAGCTGAAATAATTCACCGACCGACATTGTATATACGTTACGGTCAAATTCTTCGTTTTTAAATACTTCATTTACTTACAATTTAATTTGTAAGATTTTCTAACGATAAACATCGCCATGGTGAGCGTTTAAATTGCTAATAAATTTGTAAATATTATTGACGCTTCAAATTATTTACAGCACAGCGTATTGTCGTCTGTTTTCGTTTTGGTAGTACAACACTTCGTCTCTTGAACCTCGACTCCATAAAAACTCTGCTAAAAAAATTTTTTATTCTGAAATACATACATTCTTAAGAGTTTAAACTTTCGTTCACATTTTGACTACAGTTTCTCAGAGACAAACGATAATCAGGTTAAGAACATAAGAACATTGAAAATAGTTCGAAGATTTTTATCAAAATACAAAACTTGAATCTTTTATTTTTTTTCTAAACACTTGGTTTTCGATTATTTTAGAACAATGTTGATCGTAATTAAATTGTACTCCGAGGTCTTGATTTTGATGATTTCGAAGTAGAGATTTTATGAGCGAATTTTTATGGAGCGAAACTCTAAAGAGAAGGATTTTTGTACCTCCTTTTTTCCAACGTAACAAAAAATTAAGCAATTTGCAAAATTCATAACATTCTCGAAATTGATTCCAACATTTTTTTCTCCGACTTGGTTAAAAAAAAATCTCATTAATAAATAAACGAGAGAACTTATGAATTTTGCAAATTACCTTTTACGGTGGAAATCACGTTTTTATTGGTGACGGATTCTGAGACTATTCTTTTGGTACACGTATCTTCTCGTAATACATGTAAGTAACGAACACAAGCAGAAATTTCATTAACAATATGCTCGGCTGTGAGTTGAACATTGTACACGAAAGAGAATTTCGAAGATCAACAAAAAAATGCAAAATTTTCTATTCCATTTTATGTTCGTCAAGTAAACTAATCGTTACTTTTGTAACTAAGTTGAAAAAAAATTCTGCTTTGCGAGTCCTTGAAAACTCATTTTCTCTTATCGAAAGTGTCGTAAATGTAAAAATTAATTTTTTGCTGGTTCTATTTTTCGTATACGAAGTAATTCCATAAAAAATCCATGAAAATACCGGATTTCTTTGTAATACTTTCGATTTTGTCAACATTTTTGAAAGATGTATTTTCAAATCAGTTGATCGAAATCCTCGACAACAGTTCTCAGCAATTTTCAACTTACAGAAGAAAAAAAACGTTAATATCCGACAATAATGACTAATCCAAAATTGTCTTTTGTTTTCTACAGGATGTCAGTGGTCATGGCAATTCCACGATTCGCGTACAATTTACCGAAGTACGTGTTAGGATTGGGCTAAGGAGGAATCGAGTCCATGGAGGGAAAAAAGTGTTTCAATTGTGATGTTAAATTTCTAAGGGCCAGGAAAAAAGCTCGTCTTTCGTCATTGCATTTATCATGCATTCGATTTTGAGCAGGTAGCCGGATAAATTTGAAAAATTGATAACAAGCAAAAATTTGACGATTATTGGCACAAGAGATGATTGAAAAATAAAATCAAAATTATTCGATCGTTTTTTCGATCATATCGAGCGTTTTCCAGTCTCGTTGAAATAGCAATAATAAAAAATAGTGTCATTAAAAAAACAAAATAAAAAAAAAAAAATACTGATAATTGTATGAGCAATTTTACGATCCTCGATATCACGTGTTTTATTCGGCTTTTATTTTAAACCGGCAAACTCGAGACACATCGCGTAAGAAAAGAGTAAAAAGGAAATAAAATGTTACGCGAAAAGAAAAAAAATATATAAAAAGCAAGAAAAAAGAAACATTGGCGTTTATCGTCGATCTACACAAAATTCAATTGACGAAGGCATTGAAGTATACTCTTCTCGAGGTCATATAATCTCGCAAAGCGTCTCGCAATGATGTAGGAAAGACGCAAAACTAAAACAATGCTCTGTATATAAGGATGTAGATGTTGTTTATTTATACGCACTTCGATGTGTTATAGTTCTGTTTTGTTATCGATTATTACACAAATAAATATTTTATACGTACCACAAAAAACAACGAAAAAAACGTGATTCATTTATTTGGATCCCAATTTCATTGTTAAGTTTGAAGAAACAAAAAATAGAAGAAGATAAACAGAACTTTTTAAATCTGGGACTTAGTCGCAGACAGGCTCTCGCCCACTGAACCAGGTAAGAAAAGTAATACAGGTGATTCAGGAAAGAATAATAAGGAATAATGACATTTATAATAGTTTAGTTTATTTCTTTCAGGTATGTTCTTCCGGGCTTTCACACAAATTCTCCCCTCCCCCCTGGTTACATTGTAGGAAAAAATGTAGGAAAAAATACATAGTATTCGATAAAGCGTTCTTTTTTCGAGCTAGAACTTGATGAGTGTATCCTATTTTAGAAGTACATGCTCGATTGTGCAATTTTATGATTAATTGTATATTATTTATCGACGAATGATGATGTAGGTGTGAAAGTGTACCTTCTGATGGCGAATGATTAAGAAAAGTAGATTGAAAAAAATTATGAGGGGCCTAGCGTGAGGCTAGGGCCTAGGACGTAACACCTCCGTCCTTCAGATTGAGCCTCTCGCTCATCAAAAATTATATTGAGAATTAAGAGTTTGAAGTGAATTCTGTGACATCATCGTTTGTCAATTTACATTGGTTTGAGGTAAATGTTATAATAATTAATAGATAGATAAAAATATAAATTTCGGTTATTTGATTTTTGTCCTTCAATTCTCTATACGGATAATATTAGTAAATGGATTAAGTTGAGTAACTAAGTTATTCGTAGATAATTTTAAGGTTCGTAGATTCGTAGATAATTTTGTTTTATTGTTTCAGGTCTTTTGGGTTCGAGTGCATTTATTAGTTCTGTCCCGTCGACGCATCTGGTCGAGGGGTCACCGATTCGTTTCCTGGTTATTTATTTGAGTTGGCCTCTGCGTTTCTACCGTTGTTATATGAACGTCGACGACAATCGTTTATTACGTGTCCCGATTTTTTACAATAATTGCAAACGATTTTATTATTATTTTCTGTCGGATTTGAATTGAAACGTTTTTTGAGTGCGTAACAGTCGTCCGTCACGTGATTTGTTTTCTTGCAAAAATTACAGAATTTATTAGGTTTTTTGTTTGAGGTTTGGTTCGAGAAATTCCTGGAATTTTGATTCTTGTTATCATATGAGTTGATTGTTAAGCAAGTTGATTGGTTAACGTTTATTGTTTCAATCGGGTGAAACATTATTTCTATTTCCATCACGCTCTCATAAATGCTTACGAGCGTCGGGTATACTTTGCAAGGGATGTAGGGACGATATGCTGAGTTTACACCTCTACGAAACTGCTCAATTGCCATGTCTCGAGCCCAGTCCTTTGCTCCCGCTGGGTTCCGTACTTTGGAGAGGTCAATCGCTTGTTCTGTTCCCTTCAAGTGGCGGTTCATACGACTGAAGAAAGATAACAATGTTTCGCTTTCTTTTTGTTCAAGACTGTGTAGTTCTGTTATCCACGTGAATAGTGGTTTTGATCGAATGAATCTGTTCCTCAGGATGCCAATAAATACGGTTATTGTTTGAACATCAAAGCTTTTGAGACTTTCATAAGCTATGCCTTTACATTTGTGTTTTAATAACGCTACTATAAGCGTTTCAGGTGTTACTAGAACATATTCTCGAGCTAATTCGCAAAAGTCAATAAAGGTAGTCAGTGAACAACTGTTAGGTGTACCATCGAACTTTGGCACAGTTTTAGTGAAATCTCTGTAATCTTCGTATGTTGGATAAGCAGGATTATCAAATGGTCGATTGAGATTAGGCCCATTTTTTCTGTTAATATTAGCCGATACCTGTTGAGTTAGTCCATCTACATCTATTTCGGTGTGTTGATCAGCTGGATTCTGTGCACCGTGCACTCCGGAAATGTCCATTGATACTGGATTATCCGAAGGCATTGTGAACTTTTATGACTTACGGGCTGGAGATCTCGAAAAACGTTGACGCGTGTCGTCAAACCTGCTGTTGATCCTCTTGAGTTTAGGCGCTGCTGGTGTTTTTGACCTGCTCTCTGCTGTACGCCTCGTTTATGGCTCGGGTTTCCTTTTGGTCGTCTCGGATGTACTTGCATACGCGTGGAATTAGTGTTGTTTTTCACGAAAGAGTTTTTGTACATTCACAGTCGACAGCTTTGATGTAGACTTAAAGCTGTGGATCTTGTGTTTAAATGTTTTTTGTGTTCACGGATAGTGTTCGATGATATTGTTCACTTTTGTTGTTACAATTTTAATATAGACTTAAAATTGTGTTGCGTGAACTATGTAGTTTTCACTGCCACGAGTTTTGATGTGGAATTAAAAAATTGTGTTCTTTTGAATTTAATTTAAAGATTCCGATGATTTATGGTACGTGGTTTTCCGTAGTTTCCGCTGCCACCGCTTTAATATAGATTTAAAAAGGTTGATGGTTTGATGGTTTTAGAGTTTCTGTTTATTTCGCTGCCACCAGTATTAATATAATAATTTGTTACGTCCTGAGAGACGTAATCCGATTTTTATTCACTTGAATGTTCTCTTATTTGGTTCTTCACAGGTTGGTTGTTTTCGACGTTGACTTGATATAATGAATTATTTGATAACAGATTTATTTTCACGATTCTGTATTAAGTCAGACCGGATTTAACGATTTAAGATGGTTCTGGATTTAGGGTGATTGTATTCTCAAGAACGGTTTACACTCGTCTTGTTGAACTCGCGAACTTGTATATTAACTTTGTGGGTGTTTATCGAGATAGAGATCATTTGCAGAGTTGTATAGAGTCTCTGAGATTTCGTTGTCAACTGAATGATATATCTAATTCTGAATTTTGGGTCCTAGAGTTGAATTCTCTGTAGGATTTTTGACGGCAGGATGATGTGGAAGGGACTGATTTGGTATAGTTTAAATTTAGGATTGGTTGAGAATTCGTTAACTCGGCGTTGCTGTTTTGTAATTGGGCCAAGTTATAGGGGAGACTTTTCGGGATGATGATTGGAGGAAAAGTTGTTATGTTTTTCTTGGAACAAGGAGGACTTCTCTTGTTGCAAGTGGTTGCACGTGCGTGTTTGGGATTTTGGTAAAGTCGATTTTTACGACTTTAGGCCCATAGGAACAGTTTATGTTTCGAGGTGATCTGGTTTTGGAGTATCGATAGATTTATGGTTTCCCGGGCAGATGAAGGGAGTATTTGTTCCGAGTTTTCATGTCTCGAAATTTTCGTATGACGTAATTTCAGTAATATTTGGCGACAGAAAGTCGGGTTTGTCTGGACAATGTCGTTCCTAGGTTTATGGCTTTCTGTGGAGAATAAAGAATGGTCTTTTTTTTGGTGACTGAAAGTCGAGTAGTGTCTAAAGACCACGTGGTTTTTATGGGTTCGTTAAAAGTACACTGTAGGAAAGTAATGTATGGAAAAGGACTGTATGTATTGTTATAGTTTTTTATTCGGATTGGTTAAGAGGTTCATTGGATTTTATGATTGGAGTTTTAGGATGTGGGAGAGGTTTGTGATTTTTCGATTGGTGAAGAGGTGTTGGCGAATCGCAGATCGTGGTTTGCATGATTTTTATGTCTGTTATTTGTGAATATAGTATTACTTGCCGGCGACTGATTGTTTGTGAAAAGGTATCGGGTTTGTTTTGGCGAATTAGCGTTAGCGATTTTGAGTTGGAAGTGTTCGGAGAATCGCATACTGCTTAGGCGTTCCTTATCTGTGATTTTGCGAGTGTTTTGATATTGCGAGAGATTCGCTCTCCGCGTGTTTTGTTTGGTGTGGCTTACGCCGTGAGAAAGGATTGTATGAGTGATTTTGATTGCCTCGTGGTGACTAATATTATTTAAGTGAACAATTATGATGAATAATTGTGAATTACTGTAATTTTATAAAAGTACTTGATTATTCTATTTATTATCTATAGTGTTCCTTAATTATCGACGAATGATGATATTTATTGAGAGGAAGGAAGGCGATAAAATAATGAATATAGAACAAAAAATATGGAGGTCTAGCGTGAAGGCTACGACACGTAACAAAATAATTAAATAAACTCAAAATTCCTTTCTCACACTTTGATCAAATTACATAAGCACTCCTAACGTAAACTGATTGCCTTGTGTTAATCATAAGACAGATATTGTCCCAAAATTCTTCTCTTTATTTAAACTATAGCCACAATGATTTAACAATTTTACTGGTAGATCTCTAGCTTTACGAAAATAATCGGTCAACTACAGGTTCTCGAATCCCGAAAATCGTGATAAAAATTTTGACTTTATTGTTTTATTTATTTAAATAAGGAAGACCAAAATAGTCTATGTTAGGCCAGATATATTAGATGCTGCCACAATTAATCGACGGTCCTTCATTTTCCTTCTCTAGTTTGTACTCATCCAAACTGTTCCCTCCAAAGAAACACTGACTCTCAACCAGTCAAGAACGCTCCAAAATTGAAAATCCCTATATCGAGGTGGTAAAATCCCTATTTTATGGAGAGATGAGTTTCGCGCTAGTGGCGTCGCTAGCATGCAGCGCAGCATAAGTTGTAATTATTTCTCCAACTGACGGTTGATACATAACAAACTTTCGCGGTAAATTTTATCGAATCGTTTCAATTGCTTCATGAAGAACAGTTTCGCAGCAATTATTAATTGTGGGATTAATTTTGTGTCAAAATTTCCATGACAATTCTGTCGTATACCAAGAACTCAAAGTTCTTGGCGCGACGAAGTGATAGTTTACCGGTCATACTATGGTTATGTTAGAGTTTTGAGGTTATTCCAAAGCTTCTCGATATTGCATTTGCCGATACGTTGAAGAAAGTGCAATAATGGCTCGAAGACGCAGCCTAAATCGGCGGGCATCCCGAAAATCACTGAATATTACGGAACTAGATCAAAATTCCGAACTCGTTGATTCTCGTAAGTGGATTTTTTTTTTTAAACCCTTCCAGTCGTGAACGTAAGTCGTTCCTGTTTAGGCCTATTTCAATTTCAAAACAAATGTTTTTGCTAAAGATTCTGGTTCAGCGTACATTTATTTTCGAGTCCCATCACCTAAAAGAACCATCTAAAGGACACCAGTCTTTCTTTTATATGAATTTGATTTTACAATATTTTTATAAATCTATGAAACTTACCCAATAATCCTCAAATCCCGAACTTCATTTTTGCTAATCGTGAATCATTTGAAGCTTCGGAATTGATTATTTAGAACTCTCTCTTATTTTCTATTTTTGACATAACGCAAAATTCTTCTATTTTTTTTTTTTTTTAACATTCTGCTTCATTTTTTACGGAATCGTGGGATTAGCATAAAATAAATATGAACAGTTATTACTTGTTAATTCAACGAATACCATAAAATCTACTTTTGTTGTTTTTTCATGAAAACATTTATTTATCACCAAACTCTACCATGAACATTGAAATGACAATTTTTTTACAACCTCAAAATTATACCGAGAATGTTGAGAATTTTCAGCCCTTTTTTTTAATAATTCATTTCGAATTTCCACATTTTTGGTTGAGATTTTTCTTCTCTTTCTCAGTCTTACCTGGAAATCATTGCTCCAATCTGTTGTCTTGTTTTTTATTTGTTCATGAAATCCTTCCTCAATAGTCAGAGACTCAAATTTCAATAATGTTCATCTAAAAATCCATGAATTCAGTTGTTTCATCAACCATGCAGTGTTCATCAACGCTTAAACAAGCAAAGCCATTGAATCGATGAGTTTTAGATTTTTCGATTGCAACTTGAAAACAGTTCAGACATTAATCAAGCTCAATATTTCCCAGGGGATCCGCTATGGTGGAAAAACATTGAGGGAGACATGACCGTGCGTCAGTCCAGGCTCTCGTACTATGGGGACATGACGGAGCCGATATTGAACGAAGATTCCGTTGTCAGTACGCCAAACCTGAAGAAAGAATGGTGGAAGTCTTTAGATAAGACAGCCTCAGAGTCTCCGCGTAGAATTTCATCTCGTAAAAGCCTTAGAGTTTCAGAAGCGCCTTCCGAGTTACATTATTCAGAAGGCAGCGACGAGAGCAGTATAAAAAAGCGAAAAGTTGCGTTACGAGCTCGCGACAAAAGGGAAGTTGAGACAGAAAACTTTATGGCGGTTTTCAAAGATTCAAACGTACCATCCAACGGGAAGGAAAAATCTAAGGGCAGGAGCGAAGAAACACTGGCGAGTCCACGACGCCGTGATCATCAGAGCCAAGAGAAAAAGACTGCTGAAAGCGATCCAGATACGACTGTTGACACGAGCAACGATACGGATGTTGTTCTTAAACCGAGACCCAAACCATTTAAAAAACGTTTCACAAAAATCTCTGATGGTAGTTTTGATAACGTGGAGTCTCCTCGAGCCCAAAATTCGTCGATGTTGCAGCATTCTTCGGAGAAACAACCGAGCGATAAACCTGCCAATAGTCCTTCATCGATGAAAAAATCTCCAGCAAAGCTCAGCAATTTGGAAGATGGGCAGCTCATGGGACCTCCTAAAACTACTTCCCACCGTAAAAGACTGTCTTCTATTTCTCGCAAGCTTGATTTATCTTCCGAGGAGAGTGAGGTCGACGAAGGATCGCAGAAGAAGCGATTTGGCTATCGAAAGAAATCACGAAAAGGCGTGTCCATAAATCCATTCGATAAACTCATTGGAGCTGAACTCGAGTCTGAAGGCATTGCTGGTGAGCCCGGAACAGGAAACGAAGAACCCAAGCTGCCAGAGTCAAGGACAACAGACTCCAGAGATGAAAATTTTGCACAAATGTCTCCGGATTCGCCAATAAAAGACAAATCTGGGAATCGATTGAACGCCTTGGAGAACCAAAAAAATAATCTTGTACCTCGAAGCTTCTCGGGGGAAAATTCCCACAGTCAACAGATCGAAGACGACAGTGAGGACGAGGGTGAAAATCTTGGCAGCTCCTTAGCACGTCTTTCGCTAAAGAAAAAATCCGTAATTGAAAATAAGGGTCAAGAGGGTAGCGAGATTCTGGAAAAACAAGCTGCTCGATCGTCTCGATCTGTCAGGTTATCGAAGCATTCGATCGACAAATCAGTTTACGACCTTCTGCCTCAAGATCGAAGCACAACACCGATTATTTCTGACTCGGATGGAGGAAAAGAAAAGTCACTGTCTCCTGGTCCTAAATCGGGAAGATCGTCGAGAATTTCTCCGCGGAATAATCGTTCTGCGACCCAAAATTCACAAGACTCTGTCGAACCGACAATTTTATCGAAAAGTCAAACTAAATCGGCCCGAAAATCTCGTGGAAACGGTTCTCGTACACGAATCTTTTCCGACGAAGATATTAGCATCGAGGACACGTCGCCGAACTCGAGAAACGAATATTTGACTCCACACAATAATCGAGATGTCCGGAAATCTAGAATCAGCTTCGCAGCAAACAAATCCCACGGAATTAATCAACCCGGTGAAAGCACGATCGAAAATGACGGCCAAGGAGAATCGATTTCGAAGACGATTAACTCGCGACTGCAGGAACATGTTCACAAATCATCAGAAATCCGAGATCGCTCGATCACGGGAATCTTTTCCAACGATAGGATTCAAGCGGGTAGAAAATTCGACGATGATTTGACCGGTGTTGTGCCGGCGATCGTTCATCAATCGATTTCTCCGCATTTGCGCCCATTTCGAAAAAGTACCGGCGATCAATCACACACGAGCAATTTGTATGATAAAGTTTCCGAACCGGGGGACATTGACGAAGATGCCGAAGATGCTGACGAGCCTGTAAATTCCTCGAATTTGCGAGCGAAAAAAAATACTCGGAGATCGCGAAAAAGCGTTGTCACTAAAACTTCATTTAGGACTCAAAGTAAAAAAATCTCCGAATCGGAAGAGACTGATGAGGAACAAGAAATCGCTCAGGCAACAGAAAATTCAGGTTTGCTCAACAAATCCAACATTTCCAGCAGAAGAATCACAAGAACATCTCAAAAAACCTTTGAATCTCAGGCTGAAACGAACGATGAACCGGAAGTCGCTCATGAATCGATTCCTTCCAATTTGCAATCGAAAGAAAATACTCGCAGATCGCGAAAAAGTGTCGCCAATAAATCTCGAACGAGAACTCAAAGTAAACAGCTCTCCGAACCGGAAGAGACCGAAGACGAACAAGAAATTCCTCAAGAAAAAAATAACTCGGAGTTGCCTGAAAAATCCAGTAACTCCAGAAGATTAACAAACGAATCTGAAAAAACCTTCGAACTTGAAGAGGAAATGATCGACGAACCGGAAGTCGCCGATGGATCGATTTCTTGGCATTTGCGATCGAGAGAAAATACTCGCACGTCGCAAAAAAGTCTCGCCAACAAATCTCAAACGAACAATCGAAAGAGAAGAAGTCTTGAATCTGAAGAGAGTGAAGACGGCGTAGAAATTTCGCAAGAAACGACAAATTCACGTTCACGTAACAAATCCAATAGTTCCAAAGAAAAGCTCACGAACGAATCTCAGGCCAGCGTTGAAACGAGTGAGGAGAACGAGATTCATTTGGCTCCAAATGATGCAACGCTGTCAGGTTCTCAATCAAAAAAGAAATTACGCTCATCACGCAAAAGTCCTGCTCCAGTAAACAGATCGCAACAAAACGTTCAGTCTCTCGGAAACGTACAGGAAGACGAACCGGAAGCTGATGAAGAAACGGACACAAGGTCATCGAGTTCACAGATAAGAGAAAAATCACGTGTCTCCGGAAAAAGTTACGGCACGAGCAAAAACAATGTTTCTGACGAGAATAGCAAAGTCGATAAAAATCCTAAAGAAATTCACCAGAAATCCGGGTTATCGGGTGTAGAAAAAAAATCGGTTACGTTTGGAAAAAGCATATCAACAAATGAATCAAAAACCATTGAATCTGATGTCAACACGAGCGAAGCAGAAACAGAAAAAAATTATGAAATGTCAAAAACTTCTGATATAAATTCTGATAACGACATCGGGGGCGAAAGAGACGTTCAAAAACAGAGATCTACGTCGATGGATAATCAAAAGCAAAAAAATACTCAGTCCGCTGAAAGTGTGATCGAGAATGAAGAAGAAAATGTGAAAAAATCCGTTCCGGAATCGCAGAAATCTCGTGCATCTAAGAAGAGTTTGCCGCTCGCTGGTTCTAGAAAAAGTTTTCAACCGCTGGAGAAAATAATGGAAAGCGAAGCGGAGATTCCAAAGAAGTTGGTAACGACTTCAACACCGAAAAGCCTCGCTCGTCCAAGTGTGAGTCAAAGAAATTTCAATTCTAATGAAATCGTAAACAAAAATATCGACGATAATCGTGCCCCCTCGATTGGCAAGAAGTCGATAAATAGTGCTGGACTATTAAAACATGTTTTTACAACTCCCAAAGCAAAGAACAGCAGAGAATCTTTGTTAACAAAGAACCAAAGTGCAAACGACTCTTCGAGATTGAATTCGTCGAATTTTAGATCTTTGGCTGCAGATATCGCGAGGAACCCTCATTCCACTCCGTTGCAAGTGCAAAAAAACATAACAGATTTCTTCCCATCGAAATTTTTGCAAAAATCGAACAATCCAACGATAGAAGTAACTACGACTTTCGATAAAGGAAAATTGAAAGTGGTGAAAGAAAAACTGGAGGAAATGAAGAAACGCGAAATCGAATCAATGCAGCTCGAAGCTGAGGCAAAGAAGAAAGACGTTGAGTCGAAAAAACGTCCTGTCGATAGAGCGAAGCCGAATAAAAAGACAGCTGCTGAAACAGCTACGAAAAAGACCAAAGTCGTCGATAAAGCTTTCATTGTAAATGGCGTTGTTTACAAAAGACCCAGATTACCAAGACCTAAACCCTGGGTCACGGATCGTCTTTATCGTCATCTTTGGAAACTCATGGAACCTAAATATCATTTATCGACTCGTATCAAGTCCGAACAATTCATTCAAGATCTCGCGAAAACTGTGGCTCTCGTAACGAGACGCAGTCAATACGAGAGCTACCGACACGAAGTCAATAAACTTATGAAAAATATGGCTCATTTGGGAATCATCACAACACGCAACGACTTTTACGATTTTTGTTACGACTTTTTGCCTTATGATTTTCGAGTCAAGGTCACTCCAATTATGATGCCCGGAAACGTCCTGACCATACCGTACGATCCAACCACGTTGCATACGCCGTTACTCCGAGAACCTTGAAAGTTCTCCATTTTCGACTTTTGATCATTCAATTGAAAGTTTGAAAAGTCGAACAAATCATTTGTTCTTCTCCATTATTTATTCAAGAGCATGTACTGCCGGTGCAGTCGACTCCGGAAAACTGTAAATATTGCCACAAACCCTTCGAACCGTAAGCAACCTTATTTTTTTTAATTCCGTTGAAATGGTTGAAGTAGAAATCGAATAATTGCGGACAGAAAGTGACATTGAGCATTTGCTTCTCGCAATTTTTCGTAATGATTAAAAAATCGTATTTAAAAACCTGGGCATGAACCAATTCGCCGTGACTCACAATGTTGAAAAAATTGTTGAGCACAGAGCAAATGAAATATTAAGTCGAGTCGCAAGAATATATTTTTTCGTCACGTGTGAGGAGACGATAAATCAATCAAAATTCGAATTAACGAACGCAGCCTTGGACTTGAAAATCTTGATGAAATATATTTTATCACAATTGAAGTAAATATTTTTTCAAAGCTTCCGTTTTTCGTTGCAAGTTCCGTCGCAATGTTTTTTTTTGTTAACCGTTACGATTTTTTGCAATTTTTTGCAAAAAATCTGGTAAAATGGGTTCGACAAAAATAAAAATGAAATATTTTCTAACACTACAATAAAAATGCGAATTATTGGGATTAAGAAATTGAATTTGCCCGGAAAATGTACCACAAAAAAAACAGCAACTCAATCATTTCTTCGAAACTCAACAAATTGACCTCCAAAATGATAAGTTTGTAATATTTGTAACTTGAAATCAAAGAAAGGCATTTAACATTAAGTTGAATCTCGGCGCGAAACTTGATCGTTCCAACGCATTACAAGAATCGTCGAGAAAAAAGAAGAATGCGGACAGAGGACTTTATTTTTATACAACGAGCCAGACAACAATGGTTTTCGTATCAAATGTAAACATGAAAGTAGTAATTAGCGTATTTCGTCATTACCTGACTGAAATCTTCAAATTAATGTCAAATATGGTGAATTGCGAAATAAAGATAATATATGCCGTGTACAAAATAAGAAATAATAAAAGAATTTTTTTTTTCAATTATTGATGTGTTGCATTACTTATTTCACTCTTGGATTTTTATTATTTACCATTTATTTTTCAACGACTCGTAATTCCGTGATTTTAAGAATTTATAACACTTTGTTTACTTTTAGAAAGTGCCAAAACGATACTTTTTATCTTGGAAGATTATAAATGTCATCGGATTAGAAGTGATTATCGAATTTCTTATTTGCTAAGTTAATAAATGAATTTAATTTGGACGATATTTTCTGAAAGTGGAACAAAAAAAAAAATTTGATTTCGGAACTGAAACTTTTGGTATTCTGCCAAGAAGTAAGAATCATAAAAAATCCTATGATTCATAGTGAATAATTGTGAATAAAATGAAAGAAAATGAGAATGAGTGAATAAGAGATTTTCAGCAAGTCGGTCGACCTTGAATGACCCGCAATATTTACAAAGCGGAACGTTAATTTTCATGAGAATCGATAAAAGTTTTTTGAATACACAGTAAATGTTATTTTATTTTCACAATAATTTGCATCCATCTCAGTTAAAATTGCTCAACATTCAAGGTCGTCTCCCGTGTTTTTATTCTGTAACGGTAATTTTGACGTTTTGATGCTGTCCATGTACATTATTATTTTCTACGTAAAGGAAATGATGAGCGTTATTTAAAAATAGATCAAATGAAGGAATTTCATGATTTATGAAACGTTTCGGGGACAAATACATAAATAGCACTAAAGAAGCTCGACGATTATCGAAGCAAGGACCTCGCTGTGCATCTTCGCATGTTTGTTTATGTACGTTCGGTGGTGTTGGTGTTAGTCATTTTCGTAACGATATCAACAGCGCCCAGTTTTCTTCAAAGTTGACTCTGCAAACACATATATCTTTAGCACTTGCGTTTGCTGGTTTATAAACTGACGCATTCCACTCGGATATATCTTCATTTATTGAGAAGTGTGTCTCATCGATAAGTTTAAGTGGCCAATGGTTTTTTTAGATAGACATTTTTCAAAAACTTGTAGTCAAAATCGTTCATAAGATTTATTGATAATTCTTCTTACGCGGTCTTTTTAATCAACAGCTGATTCATAGCCATCGGAATGAAATAAGTTTTTACAATTCTTTTCTTCATAATTCGTGAATAATCGTATGCACCAGAGAGACGCTAAAATAGAACTGGCGATTGAATGTCATTTTTCGGTTTCTTCGTCGACTCCACTGAAGACAGTGTTTTTCAAAATTTTCAAGCATTTCATTAAGTTTGAAGAAAACAAAACACGTTGTTATAAAAAATACTCAGAAATATTTGTTTCCGGTTTTCGCGTTTTTCTTCGAAATTATGAATGAGCTCCCGATGCTGCAATTGTACCGAGCACGTAATGGAGGGTGAAAAAAATATAGTTTGGTGTTGATATATTACAATAATAGCTGCTAAAAGGGCGTAGGGCTTTAAAAAAATATTGATCCTCTTTCAAATAGTGTTTTCTTTAGAAGGCTCAACATTTTTGTCCATCACTCGGTAAAAAAGTGCGAAAAAGAGTTGTCAAGTTTTACATACATTTGGCTCGCCAAAAACTTATTCAGAATCGTACTTTCAAAGAATTTTGAGCACAACGGAAGAAAACTGTATGTAGGAATCATTTACAGCGATTTTGTAAACGCCGTTCGAAAATCAGGCTTGGCAGTGCTCAGTGGTTCGCCGAAACACTTGACTGAACAATCTTTATTGTATGATAGCGTAAAAAATTTACTGTTAGACCATTCATGCGATTTCTATGAGTAAAGTGACGATTTGAGGAACAAAAACTATTTAGTTCAACGTTACAGATGACTTGAGCCGTAAAAAGACAAAAAAATTGAAGCCTGACACTCGCAATACGCATATGTGGTGAATTATTAATTTTTCGTAGATTTTAGAGACAGCAGATTATTTTCCTAGTAAACAAAGGAAAATAAACAACGTTGAGTGTTCTTTGATTTTGAGCTTTTGTTTGAGTAGTGCGTAATGTACCCCTGAATGTACTTCAACCGGTGCTGCCGCGACGTGACGGTATCTGTAACAGAACTGCATCTTTCTTGGCTATATATTACATGTTGCATCGTCAGCTATAAGTATAAAGACGCGCCTCGGTGTATCGCGGGTATCGCGAATGCGCGGATGCGTCGAGCCATCGGGACATGGATGAATGACGCGTTTTTTCCATTTGACAAAATAAGGATAACGTGTAACACAAAAGAATTATATGTTTGAGAATCTATGAATTATCACATTCGAAAAAACAGTGAAAATGTAAATTTCATCGTGAGTCGAATAAAAATGCAAATTATTTGGAAATCGCGTTACATTTGGTGCGCGACTGTGTGTGAATAAGTCACTGGGAACCAAACCCTATATTTATTTTTCTACAATCTTTTCGCTCTGATTCATATTACTTTTTTTTACCGGAGAAAATAATTGAAGAAAAGCATCATATGTGCATTTTTATCGTGTATTAGTGACGTTTCGTTGGGGCATGAATGGTCAGGTGCAAACAACGCGCGAGAGGTTAGGTAAGTGTAACACCAAAAAAAAACAGTGACAAACTTTATCGATACATTTACAAAATTTGATGTTTTTCGTCCTTGAACGGATTATGAATCGTAACGATGAAAATTTCCGGGAAAAATGCCTCTTAATCACGGTTTCCGATTTGCCCGAAATGTCACATGAGTTTACACATTCTGTCATTTTCACTTGTGCTGCTCTGACAGTTCGTGTCACTTCGTTCTATATTTAAAAATATTCGTACTTATTATTGTTGTTATTATTCCGCGAAGAGAAGACGTTATCTAATGAGAGCACGTCTCATCATCATTGATGTTATCGATAGGCAAAAAAAAAAAAAACAGCTTGAAATTTAGTATTATTGAAATTATGCCAAATTTCTTGAACACAATATCAATCACTGCGCACCTTGAAATAACCCACTGTCAAAATGGATCATGGTTTCGTACATATTTATTTTCCAGGCAAGTTATGAATCAATAGTCGAAATGAAAAATTCGAAATTCTGTGAAAATTCTATATTGTGCTCTATGAATCATTGGTTTATTGCTATTTTGCACAGGTGGCCTTAGCGCTACTAGTATGGGCTGGTTTTCTGGCATAATTCCGCCAGAACACGTCTCTGCCCTGCCAGAATCTTTGCCCGAAACAGACGCCGAACTAGCTCTTCACGATGCTGTCGTCGCTACCGAAGTTGACAACAAAGTCAAGACTAAATTACTTACCATGTGGAACAATGTTAAATATGGTTTGTGTGAGCAATTTCCTTTATTTAGTCATAATCGATTGAGAAGGACCTCGGCAAAACTGTTGAATTGTTGGGACATTTTTCAACTATGATAATAATAATATTTTTGGTGAGGTTTTTTATTGTTCTAAGAATGATAAATATCTGTGAGAATCATATACCGGACAGTATTTGTGGCGCAAAAGGGCAAAACCTTAAAAAAAAATGTCAACTTTCTGAGTTTCTGTCGCTGTCAATCACGCAAGATTTTGAAGGTTCGAGTACAGAATTAGAACTTATTTAAGAACCAACAAAAAATAAGCTCGTTACAATAAATTTAATTTGAAGAGTCAGGTGGAAGACTTGAAAAAATGAAATTTATTTTTGAGACGACCAAAAAAAATGATCAATAATTAAGAAAGACTCATGAATTTTTTGCAGGATGGGCTTCAAAAATGAAAACGAATTTTTCAAAAGAATCTCCAGTATGGCTTCTCGGATCACGATATCAGAAGAAGCCAGAAGATCCAAACGAGGAGACAGAAAACAAATCACTGAAGAACGATGCGTCGAGTTCGGATGAAGGAATGGAGGGCTTCAAAAGAGATTTCGAATCGCGACTTTGGCTCACCTACAGAAGAGAATTTCCGAATTTAACCGGTTCAAATTTCACCTCCGATTGTGGTTGGGGTTGCATGCTGCGAAGTGGTCAAATGATGCTTGCGCAGGCGTTAGTTTGTCATTTTCTTGGTCGAGGTAAGTTTCTTAACTATCCCCCCACAGTTGCCATAATAATCGTTGAGGTTTCGACATTTTTTCATGGCGTTCATTGTGAGTCTACTTTTGAAATCGTTTTTTCTGATTCCAAATGATCAAATAAATAGAATTTTTTTTGAAATAAAGAAAAAAACTCATAATTGATTCAGAAACAACACAAATTGCTCATTTTTGACACTTGTGAAATTTGGCTCGACTGACTATAACGAAAATGCCAAACTATAAGAATCTTATCAATATTTTCAAATCTGTTCATTTCTGAAAAATGTATAATGTCGACAGTGACCATTTATTTTTTTCCTAGTAATGTAATGAACATTGAGAATCGTATTCAATTCGTTATATAAAAAATCTAAAATAATTTTTGTCTCTTCCAAATGAAGAATTAATTGATCTTGTGACATGAAAATTCTGAAAAGAATTCTCATCTTTTTAGGTGTTGGATATTTGTAGCCTCTTGATTTTCGTTAAAAAAAAAACACTGCGTACCAAACTCTACATGATAAAATTTTCCTCTTAATTTTATCGTGTCCAATGTATTATTACAAACGACGTTCGTAGCAATAATTTTTTTATTCGTCTATGAATAACGTTCCGTTAATAACGTTTTGATTAGACAACATTAAAATGAATAATGTGCTCGTAGATTGGCGATGGAGGCCGGACCAACATATCGAGACGCCTGATCAATTTAAAAAGGAGGAAAGCCTGCACCGAATGATAATAAAGTGGTTCGGTGACCAGCCGACCCCGCATTCGCCTCTCTCAATACATAGTCTCGTGTCCCTCGGTGCATTGACGGGTAAACGTGCCGGTGACTGGTATGGGCCCGCATCCGTCGCACATTTATTAAGCCAAGCTGTGAAAAATGCGGCGGCGACTCGTACCGAATTCGATAATTTAGCTGTGTACGTTGCTCAAGATTGTGCAGGTGAATATTGATGTTAAATGATCGGTTTTGTGTACACAAACAATTGGCAGAATCCGACGGAGTGAAAAAATTATGGAAATTTTTATTTTATTACGTTATTGGTGAGAATTTTTGTCTTATTTGAAAAATTCGGAACGCTACTTAAAATGCACATCTTCTAAATTCGATAAAAACAATTTTTAGTCAAGAGAAACTTCACACTGCTGTTGATCTGTCAATAAGACTCGATAAAATTCGTATGTCGCAATGATTTACCGCTTAAATGTTCCAAACGAAAGGCATAGCAATTTTAGTATCTTTTTTATTTTTCTATTTTGTTCTACAAAATTATATAGAAAAAACAACATAAATAACAAATAACACAAAAACAATAAACAACCGTTAGTTGGGAGGATAATAAAACTTTGGGTTTTTGCGAATCGAACAAAGACGTTGTATTATTTGCTATTTGTATGAAGTCGCGAAATAAAAAGAATGAGAAGATTTCATTTTTAACGTCTTTCATCGTTTTCAGTTTATCTCGATGACGTGAAAAGTGCCTGCGAAACGGTCGACGGTGGTTGGCGATCTCTCGTACTTTTTGTACCATTGAGATTGGGCGCTGATAAATTAAACCCCAATTACGCACCTTGTCTTACATCGCTCCTGGAACTGGACGTATGTATCGGTGTGATCGGTGGTCGACCTCGTCATTCCCTCTATTTCATTGGCTATCAAGAAGACAGATTGATACATCTTGATCCTCATTATTGCCAAGAAGCCGTAGACGTCTGGAAACACAATTTTTCATTGGAAACATTTCATTGTGCATCCCCAAGGAAAATGTTGCTTTCCAAAATGGATCCAAGCTGTTGCGTCGGATTTTATCTTCATGACAAGGAAAAATTCGACAATTTCATTAAAAAAGTCGAACCTGTGAGTATACATTTATTTTTAAAGGGGTTTACATTTCTTTCTGATAAAAGTAATCGATTTGAGATTTTCTGTTGATATTCTTTGAATATTTTAATCATTATTTTCCGCGTGTTTGAAGGTGAATCCAAAGACTAGAAAAAAGGAGATTTGGTAGTCACAGAACGAAAGATTGAATACAATAAAATCCAGGAATGTTTTCAGGAAGATGGCAATAAAGATAATCAATTAATTTGAACGTTTGATTGCAGTCTTTGGTGCCTCTGAATCAGAAGGTAGATTATCCAATGTTCCTATTTTGCGAAGGAAGTGGCGACGACATACGTCGTGGCTGCGAAGTGAGCGAGGGTATGTTAACGTCGTCGACGTCGACATCAGCGCACGATACCCTCGAAGACGAGGCTCATTACGAGTGCGAGGAGTTCGAGCTCATTTGAGCCTCCGGTGAACCAAACGAAGGTTTAAAGAAATCGAGAGGCTAGCTCTTGTACTTAAGGACCGATTAGACCGTCCGCGGAACTGATTAGAAGAAAAAAGGGGGAGAAAAACAAACGGGAAAACAGGAGCTTTTACTCCCTGCTGGCCTTGAATCTATTTATTCTATATATACATATATATAATTTATATGTATATATAAAAATGAAGAGAAGAAGAAAAAAATACGAATTTGATAATTGGTAAAAAAAAGCAAGTTGCGCGAGATTAGTTGTAATTTTGTTTGTATTTAAATAATAAGATCGAAAGTTGCACTTTTTGGTCTCCATGGAAAGATTTCCTTGGAAAAAAAAAAAAAACAAATTCTATGGTGCAATGCTTGATGGTCTTTCATTTCTCGAGTTAAATTTACAACCAAGACTTGAACTAACGTTAAGTTTCGAATTATTGTTATCGATCGTATTTCCATTAAGACACGTTCATCTCTACCGTTTTTGTTTCCAATGATCTCAAAATTCAATAATTTCGATTATATTAACCGCAAGTTAATTCACTACGTTGAACAATTACAGTCGCATTAATCAGTGTTGGTTATTAATGGAAGATTTTTCTTCAATTTTTCGCTCTCGCCCCAATCCTCTTTTGATGATCTCAATGAATTATTGTTACGGGTGCTCCTCGATTCTCGCGTAGATCGCGAATCGATTTAAGATCCTCCAATATTTATCGATCCCTGTTCATCTTCGTCCCTTGCTTTCTTCTCAGTCTTGTCATATAAACTTACCTCGATACTGCGAAGAAAACAGAAACAGCAACAACAAGAAAAACGAAGCAAATATCTCGTTGTAAATTAGATTTGAAATACCGGTGTCTTAAATTATTCACCCTGTATCATAAATACTGTTACGAACAAAAGAAAATTATTAGATTACAAGAAATATACCTCCAAGGGGCTGAACATAGATATTCGGTGTGTCCCAGACGCACCTAAAGGCACTCTCACGCGTAGTTAAGAGTTAGTAGAAGAAAATTGAAAGAAAACTTAAATCACGAATATATATTCTCTAAGTTATTTATTTATTATCAAAAATTCATCCGTCATCAAGTTGTTATTGTTCTCGTTCATATTTTCTCATCAAACAAACCAAATTCACACACCACCCAGTAACACTCACACATTTTACATGTTATTAAAAATCGATGAGCGAAATATTGTATGCGATGTGTGAGAAATTCACAGTCGACACAACTGTGATTTAGTGTCTCGGATCCACGTTCGCTATTCCTGATTTGTGGGAAAACGTATACGTTGAAAATAAAGTGAAAGTTGAGTCGTAACAAAAATACTAATCATTTTTATTCACTTCTCTACAATTCCTACTTTTATTTTTCTTTTTAATCTTTATCCCCACTCATTTTGTGTATCCTCGTCTCTCTTGATACTTTATTCGTTTTTTTTGTACAAAACTTAAAACCTCTATGTTTCTACAAAATTTTAACTCTACGTCATTCATCAGCATTGTACGTCCACCAACCAGTGGGCATTACTTCTATAAAACATTTTTCTTCAACTCAGGTCATAATTACATTGATTTTATGCTACTCCTTATTCGCCTTTGAATTTTTTTCTACACCTTATTTGCACTTTTATCTCTCCAGGTGCCAATCTGGCATTTTCAAGGGGACTGGATAAGGTGAAAAGTACGATAAAAATTTGGGAAATGTTCGGAGCAATTGGATGAAGTGTTTCAGTAGTAAAAAAATACACATTTCGAGAAATATCTCCTTTCTTTTTTAGTTGAAAGGTGTCACGTCTTTCAAAAGTCAATAAACCTAATTGAGAAATCGCGATTTTTTTTTTGAGTTTGCTGTTCTGTCAATATTCAATCTTTTTTTTAATTTGGTAATAAACACTAAAAATGTTGGTACGTTTTTTGAGTTTCATCGTGACGTCGTATCGCAAACATGTACCAATTTGACAGATTAAAAAATTTGTATATTTTCTCAAATGATGTATTTTTGACCACCAAAAGTATCCATCGAATTATTTTAATGATTAGCGAAAAAAAAATCATCTCCAAATATTTAACACTTTTAGTTTTAGGTGTTTTTTTAAACAAAATACTCCAATACATTCGAAAATACGGTTTAAAGTTGGCAAACAAGAGGTTTTCTTCAGCCAGGGCGAAAAAAAGTACAATATCTTTGGAATTCAAATTTGAAGAAAGTTCGTCGAAAGTTAGTTGTGCAGAAAAAATGTTTAAAAGATTTCTTCGAAGAATATTGGCCAATCTTACAAAACATGATCGTCATCAAAGTGCGAAGACAGAAAAAAAGAAGAAAAAATATCAAAATGATTAAATCCTATACAAAAACGTTTGAATTGGCGCGTTTGAAGCTTTACACTACGAATTTAAAGCTGTCTTGAATTTGAAAAAATCGGTTCTACCGATTCTCATCGATGGATTGACAGCAATTAGATTTTTTGACGTACTAAAACGTGTATATAATTTGCGTTTCGAAGCAATTAGACCGATTTTCTGTTAAGTACAATTTTCCATTTTCCTCAATATTCAAATATCACCATTCCATTTGTTTTCCTTAATCAGAATGTCAGGAAATTTTGCGCATTGGACAATTTTAATCCGAATTTTTTATATAACTAGTATGTCATTTTTTTGCAATACTTAAAAATTCCTTATTATGGAAAGTTTCACAAAATAACCAATAATTCTTTCGATCGATAGACTACATTTCAAAGGAGCAATTTTTGGTTATTTATCGCCTACATGATTTTTTGTATGTTAATTCATACAACTATACAGTTTCGTCGTAATTACGTCGAAATAACACAAATAATGTTTAAAAAAAAAAAAAAAAATCCAGTAACAATTTAAAAAAAATATATTTTTTATAACACACACACTTTTTGTGATTCGATTCGCTGTACGTAATTCGTTGAAAATTCTGTCAATGATTTTCTATGGATAACAATTTCAAAAATATTACATCATTATCAAACAATGAATAAATAAAAAATAAAATTAATTACATCATTTTTTTAGTAACAAAATAGAATGTATGAAAATATAAATATATATCTTATTGTTCGATAATCTATACTTGTGTTATTTCAACGGTTTTCGAATGGTTAACATTTTTATTGACTTTACACTTTGGTTCGTTTTTTTTGGTGCTACCATAGCCGAAGCAATTCTCATATTTTTTGGGAATTATCGCACACATATCTTTCCAAACATTCCTTTATGTTCGGCCACATTTCTGCGGTTTTGTTGCCACGAAATTCCTTCAGTAAACCAATTTTTCGATAGTAACTTATAACTGGTTCGGTCTTTTTGACATAATCTTGTAATCGATTTTTCACGACCTCTAATTTGTCGTCCGGTCTCTGGGACAACGGCTCACCGGTGACGTCGTCCTTACCCTACGACAATCCCAATTAATTAATTTAAATTTTATTCATCAATTGATTTTTGGTCTTCATTAGTTCCTATTTTTTATTTCATTATAACCTGAACGATCCGAATTAATTAATTTCTGAATTACTGACCAATTACCAGAGTTTATATATTTCTTTTTATTGTTTAATTTTAGAAAAAATCTGTCAATTCTAATTAAGGATATTCCCCACGTACATTTCCAGTTACGAAATTAAATTCGATCAGAATTCACTCATCACTAGAAAATAATGATCACGAAGTCTCAAAAGGAGTTGAATTTGGACACATTTTCTTCAAAACCTGAATAATGAAAATCTGGTCGAACCAAACTTTTGGCTGACGAGTATTTTACTCTGGGATGAAAATTCTAAGTTACCAAAGAAAATTGGTATTACAGTTGTTTTTGAAAAGAAGAAAATTTGTACTGTAGTTTTCTATGGAATTCTGTGTCACAAATTTTTCATAATTAACGTAACTTTCTGTTTAATGAGTTTTTAAATTTTTTATTAATAAACAAAACGGCGATAAAATGCATAATAAAATTTGAATAAAAATAATAATTAAATAATTACGAAATAAAAATAAAAATAATAAAATGAAAAATAAAAAACGCTGATAAAAATAAAAAAATACTTACTGGCACTTTGGGATCATTGAAGCCAATGTTGTATACTCTACCGCTAGGTAAATGGACCCACCTGTTTTTAACTCGATCGAGTATAATCGAGTGGGGTACGATAAGATTTAAAACCAAGTTGACTGGATGGCTTTCTTGGAGCTTTTCAGCTTGTGCCACAGTTCTGGGGAAGCCTGAATGAAGGTGCGTTTTCAAGAAATCATTAAGCGAATCCGCAGAATGAAAGTAAAAACGATATATTTTCATTTATAAAATTATTGCTCTTGAGCTTTCGGTGAAACTTTTGCAATATTTTATGTAATTGAATTCCTCGAAACTCTTTCATTAAAATTTTATGAGAAACAAATTGTTTCATTTTGTGAATTATTCACAAAATCATAAAACTGCAAGAATAAAATCGCTCAGACTAAAAGTCCAATCGTGGCTTCATGGTTGATTAAGATGACGCAAAAATACGTTCCAATTGTGAAATTCCCGCGTCCGAGACATCTACGAAGTAAACTATATTCCGAGCAAATCCCGAGAACCATCATAATTCTAACAAACTTTTATCAACCAAAGTACAAAGAGAAAAAAAAAACATTGCGATTTTAACTCACCATCGAGTAGCCAGCTCCGATCGCCAACGTTCTCGATTTCTTTGCCGATAAGAGATATCATCGTTTCGTCCGGTACATATTTGCCTTCTTCCAAATACTTTTTAACTTCTCTGCCAAGTTCTGTACTCGTTAGATATTTAAAAAAAAAAACATAAATATACGACTATAATGTTCTATCAGTAAAGAATAAATAAACACAATTACATAATAAAAAAAAAGAATATTTTATATAATCTCTAAATCGTGTGAAGGACGAAATTCGAATCTTAAAATTTCTTAATCGATTCGACGAATAAAAAGAGCCGGAAATCCTCCAATAAGAAAAAATGTCAAAAAAAGGATCAATATAATTCAATGGACAATTGATATTTCTGCATATATTATGCAAAGTATGACATAATAACTCGGACGTACCGGTGTTATTGGTAACGTGATAGCGAAGTTTGTCTCCGCTGGAAATATGAGTAACTCCGAATAGTTGAACGATCCTTGAAGAAACGGTGCCCTTGCCAGAAGCCGGTGCGCCGAGGATGACGGCCCTGAAGGCCGAGGCCTTGGCCAAGCACGTGGATACCTTGACCATTTGTCAGAAGTCTAGTTATTTTTTTTGTCTCTCTATTCCTTTTGAGTGTCACTAAAAAAAAACTAGGACTAATATTTGTGCGTGGGTCGTTCGCGTGAATTCTCGTGTCCTTTTGTTTCCTTTGGAACAGTTGTCCGCACTGTTTTTCAACGAACTGGAAAATCTACTGTGCGCGCGAGAACAACACGATGCCGCGGACCAGCGTAATATTCAACTCTTCACTTCACTCGTGTTTGCCATCGCGTTCGAATCAACTATGAACCTAAATACACATGTGTGTGTCAGAGAATTGAAAAGAATAAAAAAAAGAGAAAGAAAAAAAAAGATTCGTACGTGTGCGCACGACTGTACTTCGACCCTTGATTATAGTCTCTCGGGGACGCAATTCGACGCCGAACCGCCTATCGGCATTGCCCAAAAGTTCACTCTACTACGATCATATCTATTTCTATATTTTATATATTTACACATATATATAGACTCGTTGTGTGTATGCGCGATTATGAACATCGCGCGACCACTCATTTTATGCAGCACGTGCGTGATGCAACTTCGTTAAAACCTTTCGCGATGGACGTCCCATTTTGTGCGATACTCAAACGCCAATCGAGTGTTACCTCGAGATTCAGAAAAATCTATCAAATTTATATTCGAAAAAATAAGTTTTCAAAAATGAATAAATGTATGATTTTTTAAGAAAATTAAGTATAGTGAGTTTTTTTACGCTTTGATTTTTTTTTCAAATACATCTTTAAATAATTATTTATTCGTACTTTCCTTCCAGTCGAACTTCTCGAAAATAAGTTTTTCTTTTGTTTTTAATTGGCGAATTAAGAGTTCTACCAGCAATTTGGTCGTAAAAACTCATATCATCAGGAAGTTCGTATCAAGATTTAACGATACGAACGTAAACAAAGCCTTTAGAAATATTTTCTAATGATATAAACTCATTGAGATTGCTTTGTGAGTCGACTTTGTTATCGTGTCATCAAAGAAATCGGAATAATTCATATCCGAGGGAGAAAAAAAATCACTTTTGCCACACACCAACGATTTTGACTACGAATACGTCGGTGCAAAGTTGAAACTCAAAAAACTCAAGAATTGGTGTTGCTCTTCAACGTTGCAAACTTCAATACAATTTTGAAGTATATCATCACTTTGAACGAACATTATGAAGTAGTGATGACTTGCATGAGTATTTTGGAATGGCTCTCGAAATGATAGGAAAATTGAAATTATTCCGAAATATTGAAGAAAAAGTAATGAATTCTCACAAGACCAAGAGAACTTCAGTCTCAAAAAGTTTTCAAAATTGCAGAAAAAAACTTTCTCCCAAAAACAATAAAAACCCTTATCGCTATAGAGAAAAAATAAAGCCTCCCTCAACGAAGCGAAGGATGAGCCGGAAACGGTGTTCGGTAAATAGATCGTGAATCAAAATATCCTCTAATTATCCCATTGACATAATATCCTTCGTTTGCAAAAACCCCAATACCGCAATGTTTTTTATTTGAAAAAGTTCCAGAGTTTCTAGTCTCAACGTATACGAAATTTTTCTATTTATTAATCGTCAAAAAATATGTGTGAAGATTTATCGACATAAGTGTAAGTCCCGTTGTCCACATATTTCAAAATTTGTCCATTTGTCAAATTTTTTAAATTTGTTGTCCATTTGTTTGTCCCGTGAGTTTCAAAGTTATTTTGTCCGAGGACAAATTGTCGGGCGACCAAAAAAAAAACCCGTTTGTTCGTCTACAATACTGAAGGGACGAAAAAAAAGAAATAACGACCTTAAAAATGTTATTCTTACTTTAAAAATTTTTTTATTGACAAAGTAGCACTTCTATTTATATGAAAAAGTAATACATTTCTGAGTCTGGGTTTGTCCTCAACAAGTTCTGACTCTCATGTTATGTGTTCGTTTTGTTCTTTTTTCTTTTCTTCATTTTTTTTCCTTTGTTTTTTTCTTTTATTTTTATTTTCGTTCTAAAAGAGAAATTTCGCATAATTTAGCGAGTCAGAAGGCCTCCGTATATGGATATAAAAATTGAAGTTGATGATTAATTGTTAGATTGAGCCCTCGTGTCAATTCCGTTTAACGCACATTATTGTTGTTTCTTTCTTTTTTCAATTTCTACATTATTGTTTTTATGAAAAATAATGAGCGACCTTGACAAGCTCAAAAATGCGATTATTACTCATAATCCAATATACGGGACGATGGAAATGAAATGTGATGCTAAAATATATGTAGACCTCTTTGTTTATCCCAAGTTTTTCGTTTGATTTACCAAATTCTACTTTATTTTTTTGTTCTTTTGTTCTTTTTTTAGAAAATTCACGAAAACTTTCCTCCCCGTTCTTTTGTTTTTTTCGTGCTCAGTTAGCCGCATTTTTGATGATTCGTACGCGCGAAGACCTTCGCCAGCTATTACGAGCTATTTTTTGTATTTTTTCTTCTTCTTTTTTCTATTCACGAGAACTTTAGCGCTACCTTAAAACTCTAAATGATCAATAACTGCTGTGGCCGATGAGAAAATCTCTTAGACTTAATAGCAACCGTGAAAAAATCATGAAAATAAATATTTTCATTTTTTTTTATTCGTTAAGGTTCGACAAAAAAAGAAAACTATTTGTCGTTTGCTTTTTGCGCATTACTTTTGAAACAACGATTAGACGACTAACTAATTAGTCGGGTAAATTTTCACTTCAATGGTCGATTCGCAACCACAGGAGACTCCGAGCCCGTAAAAAATCCTCTCCCGCAAAAACTTTCGAAAATAAATGTATCAAAATTGTCTCAACAAAGATTCAAAGTGCAAGTGGAAAAAAAAAGGAAAAAAAAATGAAATTCGGTCAAGAACCCAATTTTTTTTTTTTTTTTTTTTTTAAGCATAAGCTTTTTAGAGCCAGTGCGAGAAATAATACAAACGAGGCTGGATTCGTTCGTCACTTATTGCAATGATTGTTACAGTGGGTTAGTGAGAATATTTCGTTGTTCCAGCAATTTGTATATTTTTTTTTTCTTCTTCTCTCCCCATCTGTCGTTCTTCTTTTGTTTTTCTTCTAGTTTCTTCTTATTTTCTTAGCCACGATTGGCTAATCGTTAGGAGCGTCTGAGAAAGATCGTTAAAAAATCCTTGTTCTCAGGTTCTCACATGGTGACCGAATTGCTCGTACACAGGAACTGGCACGATTTACTTTTTCTTTCTTTGCGTTTTTTCTTTTCTTTTATTTTTTCTTTACCAGAGTTCACCGTCCTTCTCCTTCGCTGGCACTTCGATGACTCGTGGCTTGTCGATTATTCTTGCAGTTCGGTTACCCTTCTCCACGATTCCGATTATCCAAGCCTGATAACCTTCTTGTTTCTCGATGTCTTTGCAGTACGCAGCGGCCTAGAAAACAACAATCAAATTATTACAATTTTGTCCAATTTCCTCGTTAATAAATAAACCGAAAATTTGTTTCGAGACTAAAACCCAGATTTTTATGTTTCCCATCGTTTTGTATTCAGTATTTTTCAATTTTATAACAAATATGAATTTACGTTAAAAGCTACCTAATCCATTTTAAACTTTCGAGGAAAAAGAACGTCATTTTTTGATGATGATTCTATTAAATGGATGATCATCAATTGTAGAAGTTTATATTCTCTTGGAAATATTCAGGGTCAATTTTGTGACATATTTTGATACATAATTCATGTAAAAACGTTTGATTTTTCATCAATTCGTACTCAAATGCATGAAAAATGTGAAATTGGGAATTATTTGTACGGAAATAATGAGAAACCGATATTTTAATGGCGTATTCCTGATTAAATCCTGTTAAATTTCATTCAAGATTTCAATTTTCAGTTTCAATGTTGAAACTTCATGAAGAAAACCTCATTTTGGTGATTAAAAAAAAAACTGACGTATATTTTGCTAATAATTCAAAGTTTCGTCGATTTACCTGTTCTCGTGGTAAACATATCAGAAGACCACCACTCGTTTCCGCCGAATGGCCCTGCAACAGCTGGAACATATTACCGCAGGCTTTTGCCACTGCCGCCATTTTCGCGATAACCGGTAAATTGTGAATGACGAATGAAACTTCGTTCTTCTGATGTTTGGCGAGATTTTGTGCGTGTCCCAATAAACCGAAACCAGTGACATCGGTGGCACCGTGAGCATTATATTTGTGCATGAGACGAGCAGCTGCAAAATGCGTTTCAAAATAAATTAAAGTTGTTTTGGTGTTATTTTGTTCATTTTTTCTCTGCCAACTTCCTCTTAACTGTCAAGAAGGTTCGATCGTTTCTCATGCGTTAGATAAACTCCATGTTTAAGTGTTTAAAATTTGTATAAATCTTCTTAACAATCGTATCCAACTGTGAGTAAAATTTGAGGAAGTTTGACCGTTTAGAAATCGAGTTATTAGTTGTAAAATATCGTCTTTTTTCGTCACTTCCCATGAGTTATTAGTTGTAAAATATCGTCTTTTTTCGTCACTTCCCATAAGACCTCGTGTTTAACATTTCAAAAAATGATCTTGGAAAAATTGTATTTGATCATTTTGCCGTTACTTTGTATAAACTATTATGGTTATGGCGATAGAACCTCCTTAAAAAAAAAGTCATTTTTCATTACCTATTCTGTTGAGTCTAGCCATGCTGTCCATCGCACGTTGATAAGCTTTTCTCACGTCGTCTTCGCTCACTACGAGCTTGATTCTGTTCCAACGGTCTGGTTGATCGAGCCATTGATGTGCATTCACAGCGACTTGAGTACCGAGTGGTTTAGTCAGAACAAGAACGTCACCGACGACTGCATTGTCCGGTCTGGAAATAAACGAAACCCACAATGTTTTGAATAAAAACTTCATGTTCGATAGTCAACGAAAGAAGATTGTTATTCTATGGAAATGACGTCCTTATTAAAAAATATTAAACCTATGAGAAAACAAGATCAATTCGTTCAAATTTTACATCGCTTTTCAGATGTAGAAGCCATTGGAATTAGAGTGAACACAATATTTCCGTATGTTCGTAAAAGAATATTGTGATTTGAAGATTTTAGTGCAATTTTGAGAAGACGAAACATCATTTTTTTTTGTCCATAAGAAATTGAATCAATGTTTTTTAACATCTGGACGTTGTCGGCTCACATTTGATCTTCATATTTAAAAAAAAAATCAGTAAATATACAGAAGTGGTGTTTTTCTGAGAAATCACGACGATAGTTTCTTATCAGTTAAATGATTGATAGTGACAACCAGACAGTGGAAAGGATAGAATTTCGCAGAGAACCTTTTTTTTCCATACAAATCGAAAAATAAATTTCAGCTTTTTGCTTTTTTTTTCTCAGGCAGAATTCGTAGTAATGTTTGTTCACCTTTGTTTGGATTGGAGTTTATATTCTTCTGTATATTTACTAAAAATTCTTCATTCCAGTAACTTTAATTGCGTAAAAATGCGGCAATTTATAGGATACTTTTTCTTTATGAGGAAATTTATTTCCCCTAATAAATAAAACAGATTTACAACTCGTTTTGGAGCCTCTGCAATCGGGCGAATGTAGTAGTCTCGTCACAGTCACGTTCGAAACTTAAATCTCCAGTTAATTCTTGAAAACCTGGATACAATTTGCGAAATAATCCCACAAAGTTAGTTGTTACTTCTTATAGGAATGTATTAACACCTGAACTTTCGGAAAAAATGAGTTTGAGAAATAACCACATTCGTCTTTATTTATACTCAGAGCTTTACTTTACATCGCTGTATCTCCGAAAATAAAGGGTCACAATCCATATTTTTTTCAAACATACTCTCCGTCATGTGTTCTGCTTTAATTGAGGAAAAAAAGAAAAAAAATTTGTCGAAAAGTTTCGGAGTTATTTCGTGAAATGTGACTTTTTCTACAGCTTCCCATAAGATCAAGTGTAAAACTGTTTGATCTTTGATTGCCAATATCTCGGATACGGGGAGTTGAAGTTATTTCAAATTTAGCACAAAGTTTCATAATAGTTCCTTAAATGTGTTCTTAAAATTTGATAATATCTGCAGAAAAATGGTATAGTGTGAGGACTACCTCAAAATCTTATGAATAAATCATTAGAATTCGTTTTTAAACTCTGCAAAGATTCAAACGATTCGATTAAAATCTTAGTAGATAAAAAATACCTACACAATATACTCGTTCGGTTGACAAACGGTAGAGGCAACACCACCTATGGTACACCATGGATTGACGACGGTTTGACCACCAGTAACCGTTGTGCCAGCCTCCAGGGCCGAGTCTTTGAAACCTCTCATTATCAACGGCACCACTACGTCACGTTCTTTCTCCGTCATTTTTGTACTTACACCGAGTAACATAAGCATGTTGTCACACTCCGTTACTCCCATTGCGTACAAATCGCTTATCACGTTGGCACAAGCAATTTTACCTGTAAACAAAATATCTCGGATCCGTTGTTGCGACGTTTGTACACTTGGCTTCTCGATTATCGGCAGCTTTATCGTTCAGTGGTATCACTTGTCAATACAATTCAAAACGTTTACGATTTTCCCTTTTTTTTCATTCGATTTTCGTTTTTTTTTCAATTTACTTCTTACATAGGTTCATTTGTAACTCAATTCACGTTGAATTCCGTCAAACTAGGGTTTCATTGTACTTTTAAGATTGAAGATTTACATTTTACCCGCAAAATTGATAAACAACAGATATATTTACACAGAGAGAGTTTTATATCGACAACTAATATGAAAATCTACAGTTGCGAATAGAAATTCTCCAAATTTTCGAAAAATGCTCAGTACGGTTGCCCATTGCAATGTGTACATTGTAAATTTCATGTAATTTTCTCTTCGTGGAATTATTTTTATTTAGATAACTTTAAATTGTATGCGTCAATGTTCATATTTTTGTGCAAGTTTTTTGTTTCAATTAAAAAGTCTGGTGGTAATGAGAGAACTTGTGGGAACTTTGATAAATATTTTTACAGACGATTGTTTTACTGCTCAGAACTGTACATTGGAAAATATTTATTATCTTCTAATTAATTCCAACTAATTCCTGTTTTTCTCTTTCTCACCCATCATGTAAGGATCGTCAACCAGTGGATAGAAGAAATCAGTCGTTTGCACCAAACTTAAACCGCCGTGTCTCAATGGAGTCACAGAAGAATCCATGCCAATGCCTGTCAAACGTGAACAAAGAAAACTCGATAAAAAGTCATATTTTTGTCATTGCCAGAAAGTTATTTGCTTCTAAAAACTCTTTCTCTTTCTGGAGTTTTGTTTTTCCATGATTTTAACCAACGACGTAATGATTTCCTGATTACCATTCAAAAAATGGAAGTTTAAACAATAAATCTCATGTTTTCAACTTTAAAAAGTTCGCAATGATTTATAAATTAGATCAAAACCTCCAAAAAAGTTTTTAATGTTATCAGCAATTGAGGGAGTGTGAAAATTACAGGATTCAATTTAAAAAAAGAGTTTGATGATATGATGTTTGATTATTTATGCCTTCTGCTTAGTAAATATTTGGAAAAATATTTCAAACAGTAATTTAAATCTTTTTTCTATTTTTACAAATATATTCTAGACGGTATAAATAATTCTGGTAAAATGATTTGTGGTTTCGTTCATTTGAGAATCTGAATTTTTGAATTTTTGACAGCGAACATGTTGGCAATGGAGTTATACTTGATTAATTGATTTTCTTGAGACAATTCAAAGACAACGCATTTTTATCTGCTAAGAATTCAATGTTTGAATAAATGAAAAGAAAGCGACAATTCCTTGAAAGCTTATTTTTTGCTGTTTTCTGTCAAAATCATCGATTCTATTAAAAAAATACGAATCATGGCAAATCGACATTTCCATTACCCGACGTACGTTTATTGGATTCGATTCGAATCTATTATAAGCCCATTTAATGAAAGTTAAAGACGACGAATTTGCCAACAATGCCATTTTCAAATTAAATGGAACGCATCCTTAAATATATTTCCTTTATGTCAACTTTTCGAGACGCAATTTTACGAAGTTTGCGTTGGTGGAATGCAACGAATTTTCAATATTTTTTTTGGGCTGCAGCAAAAAAAAATTCGCTGGTCAAAAAATTTGCTCGATTTAAATAATGAAAAATGGAGCGTTGAATTTGACAAAAAAACATATATATACGAGTCTCGTTGACGTAAACTCTATTATTCTATTTTGAGGGGCTTTTTTTTTAATGTGTAAGTTTTACATGCAATTAGCGAACAGCTTAAATGTTTGAAATGAATGAATGAGAACCACTGCAGTGTCGTCTTGTGCCGACAAAAAAATAAGGCGGGAGGCGAGAATTGTCGAGACGGCCATATTGTCAAGGACGTGCAACGAGGCACAGGGAGCCCGGTACATAAAAAAAATGCCGGCATTCGTGTCTAGGCACGAAATATTGCGCGGGTCAACAAAATTCCAATGGAAATGATTCTTACAAACAATGAAAGAATATAAAAAATGAATGAATAACTCACCAATTCGCGGTATAGCCATATGCATAAAGTGGGCATGCTCATGATCCTGAGCGCTACCGTCATCAGCCTGTAATCCCTCCAGGAGTTTCCCAAGAACCTCCTGGGGGACTTTACACCCTCATCCTTTAAGATCAGCAAATCGCGTGAGACGGAAAGTCGCATCAAGATCATGAGCCACAGGATCGAAAGGTCTGCGAAGGGCAAGGGCATTAGGATTATTTCCAAGTTCGAGTTGTCCTACAGACAGTGCGTCCTGGGAAACTGGGGTTCCCTGAAGATCCGCCATTTTGAAAATCTTGATACTGTCCTCAACAACAATATAAAGAAAAAAAGTGAACTCGCGACAAGCCGGTTGCAAGGTTTTCGAATATTCAACAGGAATAAATGCTTTTTCAAAAAATACTCTCGATTTAATCACTCGCGCTATTTAAATCCACGCTTCCTCGTGTTTTTTTTTTTCCTCCTTTTATTTCCGTTTAAATAGCGAATAAAAAACGTCAACAATGAAATTTACTTCGACGCCGCGAACAGACAGCCACTGCGGGGCGTTTTATATACTCAGTGGAACAAACTGTTAACGGTCTCAAGCAACCGACGCACGAACTCGCAGTGAATGAGAAATATACACTCCAAACCACCACCGGCGTCGACTTGCCGGGATCGTGAGCTTTTACAAAATGGACGACCTTTTACCACGTCCCCAGACTTTTGGCTCCTTGCTTTGCTTACGGCGCTGCTCCGCTGCTGCTATACACGATACACCGCGCGCAAGGCCGTAATGTTCCCCGACTGTCCCCTGTGTACGCCAATCCCCTCCACCCTGCCCCGCTGCGCTCTCCGACAGGACGCCACATATATGTTGTTCACTGTATGTTATTCGCGCGTTCGAGAATTCAACAGCGTGCGTACACTTTGCATCGAAGTATATTCTCAGGACTGTAGCATTCATCAATCGGTCCCCGCACCTTCATTTACTCCATTTCCCCACAAAAGCTTTTGTTTCTGATATTAGAAATCTTGATATAGTGGTTGATTTTTCTTTCTAACTCGAGATTCCATAAGAAATAATGGACATTGAAGACTAGTGTAAAAACATCCGTGGGTTATAAATAACAATTAAAAAAATTATATTCATAGGTGAACTTAATTGTTGCAAAAAGTTTTCGAAGTATCGACATTATATATTTGTTTCAGCCCTGAAAATCTTCTGAAAGCGTCGAATTAGACCTTCTCAATGCAAAATGCACTCTTTTTTCAATAATAAAGGTAAATGGATGAACAATTCTAATTTGGTCGTTTCATTAGCTTTTAAACTCAATCGTCAACACGCCAATGACAATGATTCAAATTTTGATTCCGTGAGTTTATTCAGGTTCGATAGTTTTCGTAAATTTTTGAGAATTCCACATTGCATTTTTTGTAGTGATCATTTTTGGATTGGAATATTCAGCAAAAAAAAAACTATTTCGCCAATAATTTTGTTCTTCCGAATTGTCATTACGTTCGAAGTAATGAGAAATTTCATTACCTAATTTAATTTTTATGGGCCCATATTCGCTCTGGTTTTACGAGCAAAAGTACTTTGGAGTAATTTTTATCGAAAATAATTGAATAATTTTCAGAAAACGACAGCATTCTGCGGTAAATCAATCGAAGGATTGAACGTTTTATGAGTATCGATCCGCGATAGTTGATTTACGATCGTTTCGAGTAAAAATTGTGTAAGCATGCGAAGTATACCAAGAGCAGAGTGTATACTGCTCTGATCGAATCGACTCGCTCACTCCCCTCTACCCGTAATTTCTCTCTACAGTTGACGAGATCGCACCGACCGAATCGCACGACTCGTCAGTGATTCTCAACTCTGTTTCGTTACTGACCAAATATCTCATCTAGCGCCTGGGTTTTGGCTGATTATTTTTCATTTCTACGCCACCAAAACATAGGTACACAGTAGCATCGCGCTTACTCTTACTCGTTTTTAATTGCCCTTCAATATGAACATTGCCCAAAACTGTACATGGAATAGGATTATCATTCCGCAATAAACTCAGATTTATTTTCCGCGCACAAATAACTCGAATATTTGGAGAAATAATAAATTATTTTTTGAACCATCGGAAAAATCTGTCTTATTTTGATTCCCGCTAAAAACAGATCTATGGCTTCCTAAACCAAAGTTCCGGAGTTCCAACTTGTAGATATAGGTCAATGCATTTATGTTATTATTTTCGTTAGAACTCTGTGACGAGTTAGATTAATCGGTTCAATGATGAAAAATCTATATTTCGTTATTGTTTACATTCCCGCGAGTAAAAAAAAATTGGGCATGTGTTCGATTGTTGATTAGAAGTGAAAATGAGCTTAGCATACAAATTTTTCTACGAGAATGTTAATCGTTAATGAAACATTCAAAATGGAGCGTGAAAGTTTTGCAAATGTTTTGACAAAGGGTTGATTTTTTTTTCAGAAATTGTGCATATTGTAATTTGTCAAATTCCCTCGATGTATTTAACCATTGAATTTTTTTTCATTCACTCTTTGTTGATTGCTGTAACACGTAGGCCCAATTTCTTAAACTTAATCCAAATTATGAACAATTCATGACACCAATTCTTAAATCTTGTGATTGATAAGAAAAAAATGATTAATTTTGCCATTTACCATTTTTGGCGCTGTAAGCAGGTTCTTGAACTTTCGGAACTCTCTTACAGCGTCATCTGCCGTTCACTCAAACGTTGTATGTTTGATTGGATGGTACAGTCGAACCAAAAATGCACAGAATAAAATTATCGACAACAAAGTAATTAAAAATAGAAAACTGTTATAAATTCACGAAGAAAAATGAAAAACTGTATTTCATACTATGTTCTTTGTAGAAAATTTCATAGCAACTAACGAAAAAAATAGCGACAACATAGTTTTTGTAAATATTGTACTTTTTCGGACAGACTGTACGTTGTCATATCTGACATCTGTCCTTTAGTCTGCTGGGACGGTCAGTCAGAGGCTCGTTGATAGATCGGAGGATCGGAGTCTTGGGTTGTTTTGATTAATTTTTTTGCTATAAAAACAGAAGGAAATATTAGCAATCAACAATGTGGTATGAAATTTTCCCATCGGCGATCATTATTGGCACGTGTATGTACGTGCCACAAGTAGCCTCATGGTATTTCAACAAGGCAGTTTTCGGGAATGTGAGTTATAACCTCTTTCTTTTACATAATCTTCGTTTTTACTCTCGATTTGACGTACAACCTTTCCATTCTCTATCTGCACATCGATTTTTTACAGCCGTTCCGACGTGACCAAGCAAGTAGATGGGATAGAAGAATGTTTTTGAGGGACTGTAGAATCGATGGTGCACCGTGGAAAATTCGGGTACGTATTTACCGAATAAATATATATTTCATGCATTTGGTGGGTCGAAACTATTTGTACACCTCCCTTTTTCCAAATATTCTCGAAAAAAATCATTCTTTCTTCGATACCTCGTTCCAAATTTGAATTTTTTCATAAATTTGCTAATTATGCATTCCAATTGCATTCAATTATGTAAATGTAAACAAAGTTATTTAAAAGTCAATGTGCACCTACAGTCGCTGAAAAATAAGGTCAGTTAGAATAATTTTTGAAATGCCGACAACGTGTGTCCATTGAATGAATTTTCTGGCTCATTCCATAAGTTGCAATAAAAGTTAATCAGACGTTAGTTATGTTGCTAATGAAAATGAACCATTTAATAAAAAAACAAAACATCGGTAAAGCTATGATTTTTTCTACGGCATGGTTCAAACTGAAAATCAATCATTTTTTTTTTGGAGTTGACAGTAAAAACTCGTCTTTGTCAAGCACGATTTTTCTTGAATCCTTTTTTTGTCAAGCCACAGACATTTCAATCAAAAGTCAAGATTTTGCAGTATCTTTTTTTTTGTAAAGAAACAATATAATGATTAAAATAGCTTTTGTGCCAAATATTCTTCAAATTGGTAGTTTAGTTTTTGACATAGAATGGTCACAGTTTGAAAAAACATTGTCTTGAAAAAAGTACTTTGTTGTTGAAGCATCTGTCAAATTGGAACAGAATTTTTTGCTCGTTCCTGTTGTGATCCGTGGAGTCCGCGAACTTTTTTTTAGAAACTATCTATACAGGGTGTGACTATCGAATAAAAAGATTTTTGAACAATCTATTTTTTTGATGTCTCCAAATCCATATAAGCCCTTGACTGGACTATATTTTTAAAACAGTCTGAATTTTTCTCAGTTCTCCTTATTGGTAATCGCCAAAGTTCTGTATTTAAATAACATTTTGAATGAGAAATAATGCGGAGAATATTAAATCTTCGTTAACCGTTTCACTGCTGAAGATATTTAAAAATCATTCTATCGTCCTGCAATTCTGCGGGTCTGCAGGTATCATAAGCTTCAACTTCAGGCACTCAACAGGTTTTTTCTGTTTCTAGGGCTTGGAGAATATTCCTGACTCATAAAATCCACAAAATCTTCGCTATAGAACATGCAAATGTGTATAAATAGAATAAAAACTCTGTGAAACTGTAAATTATGAAAAATAATTGGTTGCTTGGGGAATCCTTCCAAAATAATGCTGCAGAACAATTTCGAATGGATTTTTAGTATGGGAACATAAGGGAATCGACTGAACAGAGTTTATAGCGAGCTGTGTTCGAGAACGAACCAAAATTGTGTATCCTTCATCAAAGCAATGGAATAAAAAGGAATTTTCCTTGAACAATGTGCATTGCCACTGAATCCTTATCCTTTTGGATCCAAATAGGATATTGAAAATGAACGAAATGCTAACATCGTACTGGTGTACGACCATTTTTTTGGCAGAGAATAGTTTTTTTCTCGTCTCGATACCCTATAAACCAAACGGCGTACAGTATTAGTACAATCAGAGTCCATCGTATTCTTCCTGTACTAACCCAGATATCCAGATAACCATCAGACATACTATTAAGTACGAGATAAAACGACGATACGTGCCCCGTGATGCGACGAAATACCAGCGTACGCCGTACCCCTAAGGTGGTAATTTCAAACTTATTGTTGAATTTATAATAAATAAAATATGTGCAGATGCAGTTTCTTTTCTGTCAATGTTATGCCCATTCGGAGTTTTACAAAATAAATCATTTATTGCTGGCCCTAGCACTCAAAAAAGTTGGATAATCTTACCAAGTAAAGACCTTGTAGAATTATAAGAAGAAGAAAAAATGTATTGGATTGTCAACAACGATCTAATCGTAGTAAAGAGGCTTTTATAGTTCTTTTGAACGCTTTCAAATTTAGACGAATATTGATTTGGCAATGAAAAAAACTGATTTGAAAAACTCGTAAGAAATATTCCATCTAAAGTTTAAATATTCTTGACATAATTGCAAAATACAGAGTTTGACACTAAATGAGTAACATTTTCATGATAATAATTCCCGTCATATTATCTTATTTGATTAATTTATTTTTCGGTATATTGAAATGAATTGAACAGTTCGAAGTAAACTCGTGCGGTATGCCTTTGGTATTGTTTGTTTACGTTCTACGCGCTCCCGTGAGTCCCGTGTGCTTGCTGCGGTTGAGCGTGCGCATAGTGGGGGAATGTTCGCCGTGCCTGCGCGCCACGAGGGGAGAAGTGGGGGCGGCGCGGGACGGTAGGGTGAGCGGGAGAGCGTGGTAACGCTACTCAGTATCGTTCCGGCGCCGGCCGGCGACGCACGGAGAGAACGCTTTGAGCGTCGGTTGGTTATTTCAAAGCTACGCTTCATCGTTCCTCGATGCTGATAAAGTTTACGGAACGACATACATAATAGTACAAGTAGAATTCTTTTTTACCCTCAATGAAAAAAAAACTATACAGCTCTAGGGCTTTTACTGAATACAAAAGAAAAAATATAAATAATTGCACGATCGTTATTATAACTTTCGTTATTAAAGACAAATGTTCGATGTGAACATTTTCGAAATCGCAGTTGATAGTGCGGATTGTGATAAATCCAAGTGTTAATGACCCACAGGAGCGTGAATAAATAACTAATGCGTGATATTAATTGAATGATTTCAGCGGGATTGACATTGATAAATAGTGAATAATCGTTATTACGGAATATAACTCCATTGAATGAAGAGAACAAGTGCAACGTGTTTTTTTGAGGGCATTGCAACTACGGGATACTCGAAAGATCTCGCCACACGCGACGACGGGATGACGAGTTCCCGAGAGCCGAAACAAGACATCGAACGGTGAGTAAATTTCTCATTTCAATAGCATGGAAAGTCAACATGAACGTTAAAAAAAATTTAAGTAAGTTTTAGGTATTTTTTATCCTAATTTTATCTCCCATACTAGCGCGGCTTACCAAGGTTGTCAATTTTTTTTATGTAAGCTACTTGTTCATAAAATATTTTTTCCGCAATCGGACACGAGATGAAGTTTAAAAAATCGACACCCTGAATTTGGACACAATTTCTTTAGGAACTTAATAGGTGTTTTGTTCGTTAGAATTGCTTGAAAAGTACGGATTGTTCTCCGGAAAATCTCGATTAAACTATGAATTCATGATATTTCGCATTTATCAAATGACGATTAAGTACATCTATAGTCCTAAGTCGTTCTCTTTGTTAAAAAAAAAAACATCCTGCAAAACGAATGCTGCGGAAATCCATTCAATTTTCCGTTGAAAGTTGCATGCAAAAATTGTGAAAATCTAACACTCGTTTGACTAGCGGGGTGACTGCTAATCACTTTTGAAATTCACCGCGAAGTTAACTCCAAAAATTTTAATTTTCGCGCTAAGCAAAGTTTATTAGCCGTCTATTCGATGCGAAACCGTTCGTTGGTGAAGAATATTTATTATTTATTTTTTGGAAAAATGGTTGATCACTGAAAACGATCTAATTGCGCCACCACGAACCCTTGTAGGACCACCGATGATTGACATTTAAAAAAACCAATTAATTTTACTTGAGGGGGCTAACTCTAGGGTGGTCGGAATGCTGAATCGAACTCTGTGCCGTCGATATTGTAGGGTTACCGTAGCAGTATCGCGCCGGTACAACGTATTAACCAAACCAAAGATCAACCGCGTTATCCTTACGGTTGTTAGGCGTACTATAATAGAACTGGATGAATACGGTGTACCGACTTAATCAGGATGGCCCTACATTTATTTACGTTATACTGTAAAGTCCACCATACATAGTGGCATTGCGAGAACACATCGTACCGCTATGACCGAAAGTTATCACTACACAGCAGCGGTACTTTGTTGATATCACGTACCAATACGCTGCCCCAGTATCGTACGCTTACCTTACGCACATACCTGGTTGCTTTTGTACCACTACACACTGTACAAAATGTTCGCATAGTACTGGTACTGTACGACTGTTTTGTTTCTTCTTCTTCTTCTTCTTCTTCTCCTTTCGTTGGCTATCTCCCTCGAGGGGCATGTGCCACGACTGTTTTGTTTACTGGAAATATCGTAGAAACTGATACACAATCATACGTTTCGTTTATATTATTCGATAGGAATTCGCTTTATCTAACGTTCGTAGACATTGAGGATTTAGGATATCGAAGATAGATGGCAGCACCAGGCTTTTCAAAGCCCGGCTCTACCATGTCTTCGAAAGATCACTCCTCGCAGAGTCTTTGAAACTTAATTGTATTGAAAAAAAAAAACGACTGGACTACACGAACTTGTAGATAAATGGTTCGAGTTCTTCAACTATTTGAAGTTTACAATATCGATTGAAATATTAATTTGTGAAATTTCAAACATACGCAAAGTACGACTGGAAACTTATCAAAAAATTAATTATTGTCAAGAATTTCAGATTTCTATAAAGGAAGAAATTAATAAGGTTGAATATGATGAATTGAATTTTAATATCGACTCGGTAAAAATATTATTTTATTTACAGAGGCACATTCTATAAAATTTCATACAATATTCAGCATAATACGGTTCTTGCTTTTTTAACTACAAAATAAAAATAAAAAAACTTGAGCCAGCCAACAAGTGGTCTATGAATATGACAATATTTGGTTGTGGAATGTTTTGATTGTACAAACACTAACCAATAATGTCAATAATATCCTGCAATGATTTTCCATCGAGTTCAGCATTTATTATTGCCATTGCTTTTTCATTAACGAAAGCAGTTATTTCGTCCTGATAAATTTCTACCATTTGTGGTGCTACGTCAGAAACGGTTATACTGAGCATTTCCGAAATCTGCTCATCGTCGAATAGTCCCGTAATACTCAACTGTTGACATGAAAATAAAATTTATTACAACAGAGTCAAAGTCTAAATGTTCCAACAAAAATTAAAATATTTTAATATAAACTACGACGTTGATAAAAATTCGGAATTTCAACTTAAAACAACGACATTGAAAATTACTAAGTCGTGCGGAAATTCAAATTAATCCGTATTTACTTAAAAAAAATGAACGAATTTTTTAAGACATAAAAAACGTTGTGTGCTTTTCAAAACCTCCCAAATTTTTCAGTTGTATTCATACTCATTAGCCCCAGAGAAGAATTCATTTTCACTTGTAAACAAAAGCGAAAAAATTACATTTTTTTCAATTAACTTTCTTACCTTGAGACCCCCCAGAGAAATTCTCGTCTTCATGCTCTTAACTTTAAGACCACCCGCCATGCTAAATTTCAAGGTAGACTCAAAGCTCAAGTCTGTTGCTGTGACTCTGTGGAAATAAGACATTTTTAGAAATGAGGAATTCACACGAAATTGAAAAAAAATACAACAAAAACAAAAAAATCATACAAGGAAGAATAAATCTGCGATTTTCTTTAAGCATATTTTTCTGATGAACTCATCGATGTAGTTATCTCACCACAGTTTATATTTATAAGTGCCTGCATGAAATCATAAATTAAACTTGCAAAATAACGTTCACAAAGTCGCCTGGAACTTCAACTTTTTGTTGCAACATCTACAGAACAATATTGTCAAAAACATCATTTTTTTTAAACAAAATCTTGATTATGTGTTTCATTACACATGAAAGTTTTCGAAAAAAATAATCGTAGGAAAGTTTAAGAGTTTTCGCGAGAGCTATGAAATTTTTTAATTGTTCCCATTTTAAGAAATTCATCTAAAATGGGAAAATGTTTGATAAGAAATATCTCAAATCCAGAAAGGGCCACGTAATCACAAAGTAGTATTTTGAATATGTTCGTTTAACGAAAAACGAAAAAATCTTGTGAAAAAAATCTTGGCGAGACAACTAATGATTTTTTAGATAATTAATGAAACAAAGCGAAATTCTCACACGAAATGACCGTTGCCAAACGCATCAAATTTGTTAGCAACGAGTGCTTTGAAACTGTATCCAGATTCAGCGAAAAGTTGAGGCCAAGTAAGTCCAATTGTAATAGAAGGAGGAAATATTGCAACATCAGATTTGTCAATGTTGTAACCGGACAGTCCTACTGCATGAAGATCTCTGAATTGGGCTGTTCCTCTATTTGATGAGATATGAAAAAAAAAAAAAAAAATTAGTAAACATAAGAAAAACAAGAAGATTTTGACAATAAAGACATTTATTTACGTAATTGTGAGAAAGACAATTGGAGAACAGACGCAGGGCAAAAAGAATAAAAGTTACACTCCACTTTTCAACGAAAGAAAAACAACGATTTAGTCTGACTTTTCTTGAAATAACAAGCCTTTCTGCGAAATACATGATTGAAAAGAGCTTTCGTGAGAAAACGTGGCTGATGGATCACCTTAAGGCCGTATTGTTCTCTAGAATTCTGTTTTCGAAGAATATTTCCAGGATCGAATTAATTTCAAAGTCTTTGAGTTTTTCTTTTGAAATTTTGTACGGATATTTATCCTTCAAGAATGCGTTGAAATTTTTTTGTCCATGCAACACGAATCTTGACGGTTTATTTGCAGAAAAAATTCATTTTTCTTTAATATAAGAAAATCACATAAAACTCTACAAAAATATTTTATAACTGGAGCCTTAGTTTCTGATTTGAAAGTTTTCACAAGTGTTTAAAACTGTTTTTTTTTTTAACGTTATTTAGAACAAATTGAAATGTTTACTCTTATGACAGTTGTTTTGAAAAATATTTCAATTTTAATAAATATTTCTATAGCAATCATACAAATTATGATGAATTAATTGGTTACGATTTATTCTTCAAGTTATTTTTCGCTTAAAAAAAAATCGATGAGGCTGTACTCACAGAGCTATTGTTTCGTTGATTATTAAATTCAGTTCCCGTTTGCTGTATGGGTCCATGGGTGGCATATCCATGCTATCTTTACCTTCGCGTAGTACGGTCTTGAAATTTTCGAGGAAAGTGTAGAATTTTTCACTGAGGCTACTTTTGAGTAGGACATCTTAGAGAATAGAAAAAAATATGCTTCGATAATGATTTGTTTCTTATTCCATAGTCCAATATATCGGGTGTCCCAAAGTCGGCATTCAAAATTCACGGAGTAAATAGATCGTGAAATTCTGAAGAGAAATGCTTGAATTCATTTTTTGCTCCGATGCACCGTTCAAGAAGTGTCAAATAATTTTTGTGGAAAATATGCTCCGCCCCTTGCACTAAGCGGACACGATTGGCTGACTCTAATTAATTAAAAAATCATCAACGGTCTAACGGCCAGAAAAATGAATTCAGAAGTTTCTCTGTAGAATTCTACAATCTTAGCGTTTTTTATAAATCGAAAACTATTTTTGGAAGAGACTGTACACGAGGAATTTTCGAAACAGAGTAATACTCTCGTATTTATCTCGGCATAAATACGATAGCTGACGTTTTGTGGGTTACCAGAATTTTCTGATAATATCTATATCGATGGTTGGACTTACGTTGCAGCTGGCTATCATTTTCATTGATCCTAAAGGCGAGAACTTGGCCAGCAACCAAGGCCAACACGAGGATAAGTCCCAGGTACTTCATCGTTGTTCCTGTAGGCAACCAACCGTATGTAGGCCAATTTCAAGATTTAACGTTTGTTCTATTGTCGAACACGTGTCGTTTGTAAATTATCAAAAGATCCCGCGATCGATTTCAAGTTCTGATAGGCCTTTCGAAAGCTACGCTTCTTGATCTTGGACATTATTTAAAGGGATATTGGAATTAAGGGGATCATGTCTCGTTGGAATGAAAAACTTGAAAAACTGTGTCTTTTCGACGTTTGTTTTCTTTTCTCATGACAACGATGCTTTCATTTTCATCTATTGATTTTGTTTTCAAAAAATATATTTCAAAAAGTATTCCAACATTCCTTCGTAACAAAATATGTTGAAATAACAGGCTCAGTCTAAATGGGGTGAAAAAAACAAATCTTTACAGTCATCACAATTTTTCAAATTTATATCCAAAATAGACAAAAAGACACATTTTTTTTTCGTGATACATCAACAAAGAAAGATTTTTTTTAACTTCCGGAAATGAAAGAAACGGCAGAGAAAAATCGAAATATAAAACGATTAAAAGGGACGGAAGGAAAACATGGTTACGATCGTTTGTCACAAATAATATAAATGTGACACGGTCGAGGGTCTCGTTAAATTTGCCTCGTCAAGTAGATAAGTTGTTCATTGTACCGCCACGGAGACCGAACGTACGATCATCCGACTAAACCACTAGGTCAACACTTAATTCGTAAACGCGTCAACGACTGGTGACGATAATTTTTGAAAATAACAATTGGAAAAACAATAATAATTCGTTGGTTTCACATTATTGTTTATTTTTTCAACATTTTTCAATTGGTTTTTAAACAAGTGGAGAATATTGTTGATCCTTTTATGTTTTAACTTTTCATTTCTCAACTTGTTGTGGTTTTTACATTTTTTTTTCTATCACGTCATCAGGATAAATTGACAGTTCATTATTTCTTTCTTATCACAACGACGTTCTCACCTTTTACGTTTATTCTTGGTTAATCAATACGTATTCGGCGATTGAAACAATCGCCAGATTCACACAAGACTGTCCCAATCCATAGCAAGATCACTTCATTATATACAACGAATCATTGATTTTTATCGAAATCGTATTTGTATATATTATCAGTCGATCCAACACCTTATCTGGCCAATAAAATGTACCCAACTAATCTTTTTGCTGCCGTAAATTGTCCTTCACGGAATCACGCTGTTGTTTATGGATATTCTCAATTCGTATGCCACTCGGTGACATATTTCGATTGTTTTTAAATCGGCAAGACTTTTGGTCGCATATTATTCTGATAAGACAATCAATCGAGAGAATCTCGTGCTTCAGCAAGAATCTGAAGTCTTCTGAATGGAAATTCTCTTCCAGACAAAAAAAAACATTGGTTTCTTCAATTTTATCCAATTCAATCAAAACGAACAATTTATACATCGACATCAGATAAGTTAAAGACAAATAAACATGACCAACGATGATGACTGAGCAGTCAACGTGTGGTTTCAACGATGTTCCAAGTTAAGTAGCCTCCTAAAGGTTCAGTACTTGGTTGGGTGACCGCTTGTAGCCATTCACTGGCTATCGTGCATCGATCGCTGAAACAGAAAGAGCTTTTCTCAGCAATTTTTCCAAGAATTCTCTGAAAAATATACGCGGGAACATTATAATGATGATATAATGATGATTCCCAATACGCAGGAAAAAATAAATGAATAAGTAAATGATAAAAAAAATAGATGAACAAGTAAATGATTGAATGGAAATTTAAGTCGTCAACAGGAAAAGGTTATTTACTCAACAGACTTCATTCCAATGATAAAAAAAAAATGATGAAAATTGTATTAATTTCTGCATCGAGTCAAATGAGTGAAATATTCTAACGACTGCTCATTGGTCATTGTATCCACAGTTGAGTTTATCAGGCTCGGTCAATGAATTTTGAATTTTGAATGAATTCTTGCTTGTCTTTCGTCAGTTCGGAATAAGTGGCCGGAAAGACTCATTAGATGTGGACAGATAAAAGTGCCATGCACACATGCGGCATATCGTCATGTGAACGCAGTCAAGAGATATTTCAAGTTTCCCTAACTCGTACCTCCAACTCTCTCAGCGTATATTGGGCTCCTTTAGGTTTTCAAATAGTTTGTTCGTTCTCATATACGACCACGTAATGAGTGTCTTTGAAATTACGTTCAATCAGTCACGAGTATGTGGATCGTTTAATTACGGAGTGAAAAGTTTTCCTGCATTTCAGCCTCGGATGATGCATCGTCATTGAGACATCAATTAATTTTGGTGTCTGATGGTTGCTGGTTCCGATCAAACGGACGTTCGATCCAAACTTGATAGCGCACCCGATTGGCTGCCATTGATTAATAAATATCTGACAAACAGTGTATCGCAAAAGAATCGGATAGGAAAAGGAAGGAAAAAGTACTTTTCTCGTCAGAATGTTGCAACATCGAGAAAACCTTGAATGGGCTCTCTTGGACACTGTGCAGAAACTTTTGCTGTAGTTCGGACGACATCGCTTGGTGAGAAAGAGGATCGAAGTGAGACACACATCCACACAGACACATACACATAACGATCTCGTAGTTTTACAAACTCTACTTGAAAACTTGTATCGCTGAAATAGTAGCAGACGATTGAGTACGTTTGTAGGACTTTCCTTAGTGGCCTGACATATATATCTCTACTTACCGGCAAAACTGTTCAACGTGAACGATTATTTCTTAGCCTATAGCTAAACGTTAGTTTCGAAGCGTAATCAAGAAACTTGGTTTATTGAATTTTTATCGATTTAAGGAGGTTTCATCGTTTCTCATGCGCTCGATAAATTCCAAGTTTAATTGTTTTAAATTCGTATGAATCTCTACGAACGCAATTTCGAATAATAAAATTATTCATATCTTGGAGGATCTTCAGATTGAATGATTCAAATCTTTGGGACACCCTGTATATATAAATAAGTAGGGGAGACCGGGGCAAAACGGGGCAGCTGAGAAAGTATTGCACTGTTTGGACGTTCAACAAGCTTTTTCTGTTTCTTACCTTCTTAAAATTAAGGAATGTACTTAAAAAACGCAGTTTTTCGCAAAAAACAAAGAAATTGGGGCAAAATGGGGAACACTCAAAATTTTCTAAATTTTTTTTTTCACATTATTTAAAGTTATTTCTAAACAATAGTGATCCCTATCCTGGATTAATGTTTTCAAATGGTTCACAATCGAATTAGAATATAAAACGAAATAAAAAGAAAAGCAATTTCATTTTTGTTCTTGAAAGAATATAAAAAAAGTGCAAAGAGAAATTTCATTTTTTCTTCAAACTTTAGAGGTTTGCCCCGTTTTGCCCCGGTCTCCGATATATATTTTCTGTAGATCGAAGGTGAAGCTCACCGTTGTCTCGTCTCGACAATTCTACGTTCTTAGAAAACGATGGCTCGTGCAGGAATTTCCGTAATTTTAATAACGTCGTTGAGAGAGGAACCTCTCAACCCTCTCTATACCCATTCGTCTATCCTTGAACACGGGGGATGATATGAAAATGTATTCACGATCCTGTGGGACTTTATATTCCCGAGATACTGCTGATTCTTGTACCGAAGCAGAAATATACATGTTCGCAGAAAAAAAAAAAAAAAAACAAAACGAAAATGAAAAAGAAACAGATAAAGTTTTCATAAATAGGACGAGGTCATTAGGCGTATAAAAACTTTACAAATGCAAGAGTTGCCCCTACAAAGAAGGCAAAAATATACTTTTTGTGTATAATTTTAGCCATTAAAATTGTACGAATGAGCCAACTGTGAAATAGAGTGTTCATTCAGTGTGAAATAATATTTATAGTTATAATTAACATTTTACATTCAGTTCACCAACAATTTTCTTTTAATTTTCTTGCATTCATATCGCGTGAATGCTTTAGGTTTTAGTATATTTTTCGGAAAAAATTGTCCCTCGGAGTTTCCAGGCAAATGGGACTCGTTAAATAGTGAAAATTCTTAGTTTCTTTCACATTTCCACCCTCGCATTTCAACCCTTTATTATTGATTTTTGCTGAGAACACACAATTGTTGGTCTTATCAACGTTTGATGAGAGGCCGAATATCAAAGTGTCCGGCAGGTCAAACAAAATGTTTCGAGTTCCATTTGGAAAAATGAAAAAGAAATTAAAAGGGCATGACATTTGTATAAAGTGCACGACGAAAAATAGGAAGAGACGGAAAAAAGCGGTGTTAACAATGAAGTCTCATTGCTGCATGAAGGGACATGGTGCGGAAGAGAAACGCGATGATATAATCGTAAGAATAATAAGCATCGAAGTGGACGAGGATGAGGAATAAGGTGAAGAAAACAAAGAAGCAAAAGTGAGAAAAGGAAAATCTGATTTCCACGTGGCATAAGAGAAAGAAGCTGGAGAGGGAAAGAGAGAGAGAGAGAGAGAGAGAGAGAGAGAGAAAGAAATAAAAGTAGGAATAGAGTGAAACAAGGATATAAAATGCACGGAGATTGGAAGGGTTGTTACGAGGGGAGTTTTCTGCGTTATATAGCTTGGAAAAGTGGAGATCTATCTTCCTTTTTCTTCTCTGTATAGTTTCGAGTAAAAGAGTGCGACGGGAGAGTAGAAACAGTGGTGGGAGGGGAGGGGGATGGGGGAAAGAGAGAAAAAGCGTAGAAAAGACGGTGAAATGAAAAATAATACGAGTGAGATGCAGGAGACTTGAGGCAGGGAACGAAATAAAAAAGATGCTGGCGAGCCATTGGCCAACATAAGCAGAGAAAGAGAGAATATTAGAAAAAGAATGAAAGACAGAGAAAGAGAGAGAGAGAGTGGAGGAAAGAGGAAAAATAAAGAGAGGGCAAAAATTGTGGTAAAGGGGGAATGGTCGAAGAGAGACGATGAGAGAGAGATTGAAAGATTGGGGCGTGAGGTAAGAGTCCGAGAAAGAAGCAAAGAGGAATTCTCTGAAGAAGAACGAGTGCGAGAGAAACGAAGATGGAAGGAGACAACTCGCCGCAAGATGATAGAGGGAAAAAAAAAGAAAATGTCTCGTCGAGAGGAAAATCAAGAGAGAGACGAAAGAGAAAGAGAAAGAGAGAGGGAGATAGGACAGAGATAACGAAAAAGAGAGCCAGCTAAGAATGAGGGAGACAATAACAGAGGAGGATGCAAAAGAGGGAAAAAGACAGATAGGGAGAGAGAGAGCGAAATGAATGCACGAAGTAAAAACGTAGAGGGTGTGAGAAGAAAGAAGCGATGGGGGTGATCGCGTACTACCTGAAACTGAAGGGAAGAATCTCTTGCTGGACAAAAATGAGAGAGAGAGAGAGAGAGAGAGAGAGAGAGAGAGAGGAAGAAAGAGACGAATGTAGGCACGGTACTTTGGAAGATCCCGTAACGAGAGAACGATGGGAGATGAGATAACGGAGGAGTGAGAAAGACGAAAAACGATGGAAAGATCACGTAACGAAGGAGTGAGAAAGGAAACTCCAGAGTGTGAGCGAGAGAGAGAGCGAGAGAAAGAACGAGAGGGCAGTTGGAGGGTTGCATGGCAGATGAAAAAAGAATTGAGAGAGAAAGAGAGTACGAAGAAGCACGATGGGAAAAAGTGGAAGGAGGGAGAGAGAAAGAATGATACATAAAGAGAGTGAGAGAATGGTGTAGAAGTGGAAAAAGGGAGGAGAAAGATATGGAAGAAGAGGAAAGGAAAAGAGGCAAACTAATGGAAGAAAGAATAAGAGAAATAAGGATGGAAGATCGCGTTACGAAAGAGTGAGATAAAATCATGGAAGATGGGATAACGAAGGGGTGTGAGAGGGAGAGAACGTTAGAGAATGGGGCAAGGGGCAAAAGAGTGAGAAAGAAGTGTATAACAGAGTGAGAGCAATAGAGGGTGGCGAAAGAGATGAAAAACAGAGAAAGAGAAGGCGAACGAGAGAGGGTGAGAGAAAGGGAGAGAAAGAGAAGGAGGAGAAGGAGGAGGAGGAGGAGGAGGGGGGAGATTGAGCCGCACAGAGCACGGCGAAGCAAGCTTTGCTGGTGGTGCTGGCTGCTGGTGCCGCTGGCTGCTGGTTCACCCTTACTCGTCGCGGCTCGGCCGACCTCAGTGCGGCCTGAACGGTTAGCCGGCCTACATCGCACGAGATTGTTCGTTCGTTCGTTTTCGTAAAAGAAACACAAGAAACAAAAAAAAAAACAAAAAAAAAAGTCTAACTAGCATAAAACAAAACGAAAAAAAAAAAAAACAAAGCAAAACTATTCGAATCGTTCGTCTCCTCGAACCACGCCAGCATCGTTCGAATCGTTCGGTACTTTTTCTTTTTGTTTTTGTTTCAATAACCGCGAAACGCAAACGGAATTTTGGTTTTTTTTCTTCTTTTTTTTTCTTTTCATTTACTCTTCACTGCAGCTCTTGGTGCTTTTCCTTCCAGCCAGTTTATCGCCGCTTGGAACAGTTTAAACTTGCGAAAAATCGTTGCAATATACAAAGAAAAATACATTACGATACGAGCCAACGACATCGAGGAGAAGACAATTATTCATAGGTTGAAAAAAATTGAAAAAAAAAACGAAAAAAAAACGAAAAAAACGAAACACGTTAATTGCGTTCGTTTGATTTTAATTGAGTTTCTTGTACGTGTGGAAAAGTTGTAATATCGTCAGGATATCGGTGCAAATTATGGTCGTTAAATGTCCCACTTGCGCGTACAAGGCTCGTTCGACGTTTATTAACGACGTTACGTTCGCATAGAGTTAAAGTACCGTCTATACGTACATATATTTATAGATGTATGTATATTAATTACATATATATATCTATACATATATAGATCACGTATGTGTAGATCGTCATCGTGGTCAGCGTAATACCAGCTTCCGGGACGATTCCTCTCGATCCACTGCGTAATCCAACGGAGAAAGAGCCTGCAGGGCGAATATAACGAGATAAAGAGAGAGAAAGAGAGAGGAAGGTTCTGGGTCGTGGGAGAGCTTGCGGTGTACTCAACGAACTCGGTGACTATAAACTCTCGGAAGTTGTGACGAAAATAACAAAAAATAAAGTTTAAATATCATCATCATCAATGCGTATTTTAAATGGGCATTGAATTGACACTTCCATAAAAAAAAGACAGTATTATCGACAAAATCAATTAAATAAATGAATAAATAAATAAATATTGTTAACAACACTTATAGGCGAGAGATTAGAAAAAAAAAAACAAAACAAAAAACGAAACACGTGCGGGCACGCTCTTCTCTTTCGATCTCTCGAATTAAAAAAAGCAAACAAAATAACAAAAGTAAAATATATAACGGACTTTGTGAACACTATTTTTAAAGTCACTAATCCACAAAATCTACGATTCTACTCATGTGATTCTCTCAGCAACGAGATAACGAGATTAAGTTATACGTTTATTGTTAAAACGAAGAAAAAATACGTGCTACAATATCAGATTTTGGAAATTACACTCTGAAGAAATCTATTGAAGATATCGGAACTGAAGAAGAGGAAAATAACAACAACAACCAAAGAAATTGATTAACATCGCAGTCACGGATTCGATCTACCAGACGAGGAAATCTTCTCGTTAAAGTCTCGTGATTGGAGCAACACAACTACTGTCAGCCCCGGATGCCGTGCTAGGAGCCGAGGTACACACTGTACAATTTTAAAACAAATTTTATTTAAGGATTTTTACGCAATTTCTACGGTTTTTTCAAATAACAGATTTTAAAGAGATTTTCAACGATTTTTTTAAACGTTTACAATAAGAACTTAATTATTCAGGATTTTCATTAGATATTAAAACGTCTATTGATATTTTAAACGGACTTGAAAAATGAATTTTTGATAAGGTGATTTGATTTATTGATGATTGATATTCATTCAATCATTTATTTACAAAAACTATTATTTATCAGTCAGTGTCAATAGAGTGTGGCAGGTCGATCAGACGAATAATTCAGCACATGTCTTTTAACTCATTCGTTACAATTACAAGTGCTGCTTTAAATTAAAGAGCAAATAAAAAATTCATAGTCGAATTATACACAACGAAAACATTTTTCATGAAAAGACAATTTAAAAAAAAAGTGCATATTGTCATTATTTATGAATTTATCGTTGGTCAGCATTGTGTAGAAGTTCGGAATGAAACGTAATTTTAAAAAAATATATATCGTAAATGTAGTTGCGAAAGGAATAAAAAGTTATAAAATCTCGTCTAATTAGAAGGCTGACAAAAGTAACGAATTTCTTTTACACGTCCGCTCCACGAACCACGAGGTAAAATGTAATTAAACAAAATATTTTACACTGCAGTGAACACCTGTGAGGCTTGAATAACAAAACAAAACAAAAAAATGGAAAGACACTTTTCACCGATTTTTAGTAAATAGCAATCAATGATATTTATCATTCAAAGAATCGAAAAAAAAAGTGATAAAAATGACATTTCAATTGTACAGCAATTCAGGGCAATCGAGCAAAAAGCTTTTTTCACAGCAGGCTTTTATTGTGTCGAAGTATTTAAAAGCGATGGGGGTTAACGCCGATGGAAAACGCGACGATTCTTCATGTTTGAACGCTTTTCAGAGGAGGAATTTTTTTTTTTTTTTTTTTCTTTTCCTGTTTGCACGAGCTCTATCCAGAGGTATGACGGATGCTGAGCTGTATCATTGAGAGGGCATATAATAGCGATGTGTAATGTCTCGTGTAATCGGTGCATTCGAGTAACGAGGCGTCGAGGCCAGACATCGCGAGTAGTAACAGCTAGTAGAACAGTTCAGTGTAAACTGGTAGTCGGCGATGAGGCTCAAACCAATTTTCAAGCATTCGACAGTCCTTGCTGTCTCTTTCACTCTCACTCTCACTTTTCATCTGTCATTGCTCGAAATTATTCACCGATACAGAACTTTTTTCATGGTTTTTTTCCTATTTATCCGTCTTCTCGTTTCTCTTTTCCATTTTCTTTATTCTCATTCTTCATTCGATCTTTTCTTCCTCTCTTTTTCATCTTCTTCGATTTAAGAGGTAATTATTTTTCTCTTGAGCGACGAAGAAATATCATTTTTCTCTTTTCTTGTGTTCTCTTTCTTTCTCGTTCTGTTTCTTTCTGTCATTTGTCGTATTTTTTCTTGAGTCCTCCTTTTACCTTTCTTTTCCTTGTTCTCTTGTTCGCATTTCTGTCTAAATATCTCCCCATTTTTTCTTCCCGCCTCCTGTTTCATTCGTTACGTTTTTTTTTTTAATTCCTCTGCTCCGTTTTATTTCCTTTTCTACATTTTTCTAAAGTAGTCTATTCTTGGCTTTCTCAAACTCTTTCCGTTTTTTGATTGTTTTCTGTTTCTTTTTTTTTCTGCATGCTTCTTCTTCCTTGTTTAGTTTTTAGCTCTGTTGCTCTCTGTTTTTCTTTCTTTTATTCTTCATATTGCAGTATTTTTGACAGTACGTTGCAACTTTTATTCTTCCCTCTGCACGACCTCGCCAATTACACTCCCTCGACGATTCTCACATTCCTATACGATCGCAAAATCACCGCGACCTATTCCCGAAATGCGGGAAATCCTGTCATTCGTTCTTTCCTATTCATCTTCATTGAGGCTTCAACAAAAAAATGGGCTTTGCAGAAAACCTCGTACGCCAAATGTTCCTCGTGATTGTTCTCGATGAAACTTTCGGTATAAAAGAAATATAAAAATACAGTGGAAAAAAGGTTTATCTCTTTTGGTCTCATCGTTGCTGATCCTTCCGGTCTTTAGGGTTCGAAACAGTTGTTAAATCGAAAAAAAAAACTTTATAATAAAAATATCTCATCGTAACGTTACGAAAGTTGTCTTCAATGGACTATTTTAATTGCAATAATTATTATAACAAGGGAATTTTATGATATTGTTCCAATGAGCAACAACTGAGGAATAATTGAGTGAAAAAGAATTTTTTATTGATCAAGAAATGGTTATGCTGACGAATCAATGAATTTGATAATAAATTTAAAAAAATTATTAAAAATTTAATTTAGATAATATTTAATTGAATTAAATTTATTAAAATAATATCTCATCGTAACATTACGAAAGTTGTATTCAATGGACTATTTTAATCGCAATAATAATTATAACAAGAAAATTTTCTCATATTACTCCAATGGGCAACGACTGAGGAACAATTGAGTGAAAAATATTTTTTCGTTGACTCAAAAATGATTATGCTGACGAATCAATAAATTTTATATTGATTATTTTTTTTTTTTTTATAAAGAAATTTAAATGAACAAAAAAGTGTTATAAAGATTGGTCGTCAATTGGACGAAAATGAAATTTCTTGTCGTCACGATCTAACGTGAATAATAATTTCATTGGGAAAATAAATCAGATTTGCTTCTATCATGAAAATGGAAATAAAATGTCGTTGGAATTATTGGTGGAAAAAAAATGCATATGTATTTGGAATATCGAGTGAAAATTCGTTAAATGATAACCGAGGAACGAGAAAGAGAGAAAGAGTTGCGCGCGCGATAGTGTGTTTGCTGCAGTAGCGGATGCTGCATGCACGCTGCAGCATATTCGCAGCAGTGTGGCAGTAGGAGAGATGAGGCGAATGGCCTAGAGTGCGGCCGATTTGACCGAGAGCATCACCCACCCGGTTTTCTCCCTTTTCCTCTCTCTTTCTCTTTCTTTCTCTCTTTTCCTCTCTCTCTTTCTCTATCTCTCCCTCGTTCTTTCTCTTTTTATCTTACTTTTTCTCTCTCTGTCTCTGTCTCTCTCTCACTCTCTCTTCCTCTCGCATGGAGTTACGAGATAAGTTAGTAATTGAGATGCACCGACGATCAAATCGTTGGATTAAATCAACGCCATTTTCATAAGGAAATGTAATTAAAGAGTGATGTAAAAAAAAAAAAATTCTACAATTTACGAGCAGTACAAGAATAATTTTATTTTAACGTAGTAGTTTCGACACAGTCACGAACGAAACTTAACTCTTCGGTTAATTTTCGAAAACTTGGTTATAACTTGTGGAATAATCAAATAATGTCAGTTGTTATATCTTATAATAAAAGGGAAAGTTCAAAGTTTCAGAAATAATCACCTTTTCTATGTCCAATACACGGAGCTTCCAAATCGTTGTATCTCTGAAACTAAATGGTGAAATTTATTGGTTTTTTTTAGACAAACTTCCTCACAAGTTCCTTAGTAGTTGAAGAAAAAAAAAAGTCGAAAAAATTGTGCAGAAGTTTTGAAGATGTTTCATGAAATGTGAATTTTTCTACTGCTTCCCATGAAAACTCATAAAAAATTGAGCATTTTTGGATTCCCAATACCTCGAATACGTGACGGTGAATCCTTGTAAAATTTCGTACGTAGTTTCATGATACATTTTTTTTCAAAGTAAACGAAATTGTAGAAAATCCCCTTTGGCGAGATTGCTATCTCGAGTTTCAAAGAATTTTTTTGATTCTAAATAAGTGACGAAAAAAAAAATCATATTTCGATTAGTAAATAATCCGAAGAGTATTGTCAAGCTAAGGAGGTTCGATCGTTTCCCATGCGTTCGATAAATTCCAACATAACTGTTTAAAATTCGTACGAATCATCTTAACAATCATACTCGACTGTTGGTAAAATTTGAGGAAGTTTGAGTGTTTAGAAATCGAGTTATTAGTTGTAAAATATCGTCTTTTTCCGTCACTTCCCATAAGACCTCATGTTAATGTTGCGATTTTAAACACTGAATATCTTGATTACCAGACGGTGAAACTTTCTCAAATTTGTTACACATTATAATACAACACTCAAGAAGATTCACGAAACATTTCAAAAAATTATCTCGGAAAAATTGTATTTGATCATTTTGCCATTATTTTGTATATACTATTATGATTATGGCGATGGAATCTCTTTAACGTGGACTGATTGTGTCAACTTTTAGGATTTCTTTTTCAAATGGTCTCTGCACGCAGGATGAATTTGTCTAAAAATAACATTTTTTATATGAGAAATAATTAGAAAAGCAGTTTCAGATAAAGCTCGAAAAAAACTCTTTCAATTTTGACGATCTTTTTCATAACAATGGTTTTTCTTTATCAATGACAGAGTTCAAGACGATCATATTTTTCTTTAAGAAACACTCAAGAAATTGAGAAACCCGTAGAATTTAAGATGAAATTCAAACAGTTCTTCGAAGCTCAATATTCTCAATTCATAAAAATGGTTTTAAGCTTCGATACAGACTAAGAGAAGAGTTCAGTCCTGAAGAAATAATGAGAAGGGAAAATAGTTTTGTGGAAAGATTACCAATGAAATTATCGTGTTTGATTATCATTTGAACAGATTTACTTTTATATTTAAAACAATTTTCAGACCTTATGCAAAGTCCACATTTACCAACCGGGCTGAATTTCCTTAAAGTCCTTTATACCCTATTACTATATATCGTCCGACAGGTTTATGTCGTGCTATATAACTTGAACCTCGTCGTTTCTGCGTAAACGAGGCGCATAACCGACCCTTATACCTCTCTACAGAGTGAAAATTACGAAGGATATACGACCTTTTATACAGAGTGTTTCAAAATTTGTGTCTAAAGATTTACACGTTTAATAGATCGAGAATTTTTCGTGAGGAAAGTTCTTTTGCATATTTCTCTCGTCTTTACGATTAATGGGAAATAAAAGAAATGATAATAATCAACACCTGGAAAGTTATGGTCCACTTTCCGATTCGGTCAACTATTTTTTCTTATTTTATTAGCTGCTACGAATTATTTAACATGCCATTTATGGTTCAATGAAGAAAAAGATAACTAAAGATTTTTTCGTTCGAAACGTCACGAAGTACTTATACCTTGAATTTTTACGCGATTGTAAGAACACCTTGTGAAATGAGTGTGGAATTCCATGACGTCAGAAAGATATTAACATATGATAAAAACATCCTTTGTCGTTACCGCATGTGTGAGGCAAAAAAAAAGGAAATGTTTGGTTTTTTATTAAAAAAAAAAAAAAAAGTTGTGGCCGTTAAGTAATTGCTTATGTATTTGGAGTAGGGATTAAATCTTGACTCTGGTAGTTCTTAACAAAAGAGCTATTACTCCGATTGATGAAAAATATTGCATTGCTCTTTCAATTCATAAAAAGTAATTAGTCTTGTTAGTATTCGAAATTATCGAAAGCTCAATCTTTTATCTTTCAATTTTCTGTCAATGTGCTTCTATTCTTTTTCGTTTCTGTATTCAAGAATTTCATGATGATAAATATTCGATAGTTAACCTTGGAACCCGAATATTTTTTTTAGTATAAATTGTTCCTCGTACACGATGGAATGAAAATTTGATTTACACCATTTTCTCGATTTTTCGATAACGAAGGGAATGACAAAGTCTAATTTAATGAACATTTGGTTACCAAAACTCTAAAAAATAATTGAATTGAGATTTTATCACACAAAACAAAACATTAAACTCATGGGGACAATGAGGAAATTGAATTGGTATTCTGTTTAATAATTTGAGCTAATAATAAATTTTAATAAATTATGATGGGAATAACATTTATATCTGTTATTCTAATTATGAATTAGTTCATCAAATTATGTTAGCGGTTGTACTCAATTCGCTCGCTCTCTCTCTCTCTCTCTCTCTCTCTCTCTCTCTCTCTCTCTCTCTCTCTCTCTCTCTCTCTCTCTCTCTCTCTCTTTCCTTTTTTTTTTCTCTTACGCTGGAACCTTTCGTCGCGAACAATCGGAAGTGTCAGCCTTTACACACTACCGGTACAGAAAGGGTTAAGAGGGTGGCCTGTAGCGTTGAAAAGCTTTGGCGTCACGTGAGACATGCATAACACGAACGAATCTTAAAAGCTGAATAAAAAAGAAGAAAAAAAAACAATACCAACGAATAAGCAAACTTTTTTCGAATGCTAACGAGGGAAAAATTGTCAAAAACGAAAAAAAAAACGACAAATGCCAAGTTCAATAGACACGAGTGTCAATAATAATGGCGTCGAATCGCGTGACCGAAATTTTGTTAATTGGGTCATAGACGTTTTTATTTGACTACAAAAATCCATGCAAACCGAAGGACATTTTATGTTCAAATTATTGATTGAATTTTAATTTGGAAAAAAAAAAAAAAATAAACTAAAATCTCAAGATATTTCAAGTACCGAAACGATGGAAGGTCAATGTTCATCGTCACGTTTTATGAGGCAAAATGAATGTTCTTTTTATAAGTCGGACTGATTCAAATTTTATCGGAAAATCATTACTTAGTCGTAAAAAAAATGTCATCCAGGTTCAGGAACTTTTTGACGAGCACTTTGACGTGTTATCAGAATTTACTGCCATCTTAACACTGCGCTCGGTGAATGAAATTTGATTTTTTATCTCTTATTATTTGATGAGGTCAAATAATCGATACATCATAATTAAAAATAGAATATGGAAAGCTTTTTTCTTTTATATTAACATCTCTCAGTACTAAAGTTTCGTTTTATTTATATCGTGAGATTTGTTTGTGGATTTAATAAGGTTCGTACGAATTTTCATAAAAAATATGAAATTTGACATTCAAATTTATTTGGTCTGTTATTTTCGCAACAGGATTTAGGAATTTACTTTTTTTCAATTTGTATTGCTAGCTAGCGATGCAAAAGTCGAGCAATTTGCAATTTTATTCGAAAGACAAGATTTTCATGATTTTCATGAAAAATTCAACATCACCGATAAAGTAAAATAATATGCATTGCATAATGAATTGAATAATCAAGAATTTTGGTTCGGAAAAATCGATTTGATGTGGAAATTTGTCGGTGTATATACTCGAAGGACAATATATAGTGAAAACGATAACGAGGACGAGAGAACCATGACGATAACGACGCCGGTGATTCCCCGTCGTCGTTAAAGCTCACCGACGTTTTTCGCCAAAAATACTTGGTGACCTTTCAATTGTGAGACTCTCAGACGTATTACGAGGTCGAAATATCACCGTCGCGATGACGAGGCACGTTGTTTTAGATCGTAAACATCGAATCAACCTAATGAACCAAAAATAATAGTCGAGACTTCAAACGAATCTCGATAACAAATTGAAGCGTACATACGGTAATAAAACTTTATAAGAAAGTGCAATCGAAGAATTGTGCAGTAGCGAGAGCAATCCAGCCTTTGTTTCAATGACAAAATAATTGTTTCGATAATAAACATAGTTACGGATTCAAGGGGTTTTACGAGGGTGGCAGATAAAAAAAGAGGGTATTTTTGAAATGTTTTTACAGCAACGATATAATAAATAATAATTTTCGGTCCTATGGCGTGTAAACTTTAATTATGGACTGAAACAACAGACAAATCTCAGTTGCTTTGGTGATTGCTTGCAAAAAAAATAACGCCTTATTCAAGCGGTTGACAGTAAATTGTCGATACATGTAATTTGTCATTAAAAACTATAAGAAATTTGAAAACGACCCACGAATCACTATCGTTAAACGATTGAGAACGAAGAAATATCAAAAGATAACAAAATGGCGAGCTCATGAAGTTCATCCCAACTAGTAAAATCCAATTCTGATAAAAAAAGCCGTTCTCGAAAATATTTTTTGGTTAGAGACACTTGACGCCGAAGAAATGATTCGAAGATAACGGATTGATTCTGTACAAAAAGACCAAAGTGTTCCTACATCTGGGAAAAAAGGGGAAAAAAACTCACGTCTCACTGATTAGAATCACACTGATTAGATCAAAACATAAAATGTCGATTTGCCAACGTGTTAAAGTCTGCGAATCCTGACTTGATGGTTTTTCTCAATAAATCTTTCAATATTTCATAAAATCCTTGCGTTATCGGGATGTTGGAGGAGATTATCGTAAATTCCAATCGAGTCTGGTCTGGACTTCTTCCGGTTTAGGTTCAACATCAACTGCAGACGCGTCGGTTCACTCGTATCTCAACAACAAGAGTTCGAAAAATATACACACAGATGTATTATTGTGTGTATAGGTATAGGACAGACGTTTCTTGTGCTGGCTTGGTTTTTCTGATGATTTTCTATGTATATATATATTTATACATACATAGATTTAAATATATATGTATATATATATATATATGTCGTGATCAGGGAAAGCACAGGAGAGGCCCGTTCGTCGTTCGCAGGCATCGTATCGATTGACCTCGACGGGCAAAGAGAGGATCTCCCTCTTTCTCTCTCATTCTCTCTCCCTCTCGTTCTCTTTCAGGAGAAGAAAATTGCTATAGCCGGGACCTCCACACCCTGGTGTATGCGATAGTAAAACCTCGAGCTAGTCTCCGTTGTCGACACGAGGAGAAAGAAAGGCCGGAAGGAAAAGGGAGAAAGAGGAGGAGGAGGAGGAGGGGGGGAGGAGGAGGAGAAGGAGTGTAGCGAAAGAGGTCCTTTGCTCGTCTCGAGATGAGCCTCTCGTGTTCCTATTGCCGGGGAAAAACGAGAGGAAAAACATAGTAAAAGGAAAACAGAAGAAAAAAAAGAAAGAAACGGAGAAAGAGAGAATGAAAGAAGGTGAAGAATAATAAAAATCCAAAAGGGAGAAGAAGTGAATTTGAAAAGAGCGAGATAAAAAGTGTTTGAGATGAAGAGAAGAGAAAAAGGGATAGCGGCAAAAAGAGGAACCAAAGCACACACAAAACTCAAAGCACTGAAGTACCGCAGCTTACTCCTTTCCAACTACTATTTTCCTTTCTCTCTTTTTTTTCTTTAATTCTCTCTATCTGTTACTTTGGTATCTCATTTTATCCTGTTTTTCTTCTCCTATTTTTCTCTTCTCCTCTTTCTATGTCTCTATTTCTTTCCCTTGGATCACATGCTGTACATAGAGCTTTGCACATACACTCCCTTCGATTTTTCTTGTTTACCATCCTCCTCTTCGCCCTCTTCCAATAGATACTACATGTACATCGATATATGTCAAGGAGGGTTGTTGTACACATGTGCAACATGTACAACACACGTCGGTATGTGAACTCTAAGAACTTGAGCTTCCGCATCTCTTCTTTTTTTTTTTCTTTCTAACTGTATACACCAATGAGGCCGTAAATTCAACGGCTATAAATTTCCGAGACGAACAACTACGAGATCTCAGCATCGTCGTCGTCGTCGTCGTCGTCGACAGCACCGTCGACGACGACGAAGATGGTGACGAGAGAATAGAGATGGAGAAAAGCACAGGGGACCTGTGCACGATGTGACGACAATTTATAATTCACTACCCAGCGCTCTCGGAATGGCTATCGTGGAGGGTTGGTCAAAGGAGAAAAAGAAATACATGAGAGCTTTTGCCCCAGTGTACATGACGTTCCCAAGCTTTCTCGTGCCTAACTTCACAGCTGTCCAACGGAAATGGTCTACTGTGGAAAGCCATTTTTTTTTTTATAGAATAAATACGAGAAAATTATGATTATGGGGATTACACCCTGGATTGGAGGTCAGTTGTACTGGATTTGACAGAAAAAGTTAATGGTACTCTGAATCACAGCTAAACATGTAGTTAATGCAGTCAAGCGATTAATTAGTCCACGAATATCGAACGATTAGTGGTTATTAATTACTTTAGATTTTCCTCTCACATTAATCGATCGTTGTATGTGGTGGTGAATTCCTTTGAATTTGGTTGACCGAGTTCAATTAGTTTTAATTATTTGATAAAGTGTGTTTCCTTAATTCAAGGAAATTCCTGTTAATTCTTTCATGCCCAAAAACAAATCTGTGCTACTGCATTTACTGAGGAATTATTTGGCTGAATAAAATTCTAATTACTTCGTACGATTTATTCCAGAGATTTATTCAAATCCTATGCTAAGCCCTCGATAATTTGCAGCTGAGCTCTTCGCCTGCTGTTCGAATATTGAATTCAGAGAGAAGAAAGTGCTTTTTGAAACAAATTGAAAAGAGTAAACGATCGTTTCATTTCCAATTCAATTCGCATATAAACTTTCTTGCTATCCTCTAAGCAGTGATGCATTTTTATAAAAGGCTCAATTAGATTTTACATTTAATTGGTAGAACACACATCCAGAAGCTGCTTCAAATTTCTGCGCTACATGGATCGACTTTTTCTGGAGAAAAAAGTACAATTTTCCAAGATAATTTTTTAAAAATTTGCGTGAATCTCCTTGAGCGTCGTGTTGGAATGTGTAAAACATTTGAGAAGGTTTAACCGTCTGGTAATCGAGATATTCAGTATTTAAAATCGCAACTTTAACATGAGGTCATAAGGGAAGTTACGAAAAAATACGATTTTTGACAGCAAATAACTCGATTTCTAGACGGTAAAACTTTCTCAAATTTTGCCCACAGTTGAGTATGAATATAAAGAAGGTTCATGCAAATTTTAAACAATTAAACTTGGAATTTATCGAACGCATGTAAAACGATCGAACCTCCTTAATGACAGGGTGACAGGGTTACCTTTTAAAGAATGTTGCCATTTCATGAAAACGTTTCTGATATACTTTGTGGACAGTTACTAGAATATTCAGTGTTTATATGATCGTAAACATCGTTGATATCGGAAAGCCAAGATATGAACAGGACTCTTCTAAGCTCGTCCAACGCGTTGAGGAATTACGAGCGTTCCTCGAATCGAACTAACCTCTAAAACGTTTACTGCTAATACACAGAGATTTAACCAGAAAGCATTGTTTCACAAGACCTATCAGAGGACATATATATGCATAAAATAAATGATGTATATATTGAACGTATAGACTCACGTATGATGTAGCAAACACAAGGGCTTAACCATTATCCCTCTACGTGTTAAACGTACCAAGTTATGACCTTTTGTTCTCATGCAATCGATGTATATGCATATGTATCGTTAACCTACGGAGTAGATTTCTATCTAACCAGGTTAATCTGTCCTGCTATGCTTGCTCTAAATCCCTTTCGTTCACCTAATGCTGAAATCCTGAGCTCGGTTTCTGTACCGAATAATCTATACATTGCTATAAATCTTCTTGATCGCAGCAAGAGCGCTGGTCTCTGGTTCGATCAATCGTGAATACACATGGATGCGAAAACTCGGCGAGTGAAGGTTATTTGCTAAGAAAAATGATGCATTAGAAGCAGGGGTACAATTTAATGGATTATAATCGACTTTTCTATACTTTTCGAAACTTCTGCTGCGATATTGAATCTTGCATGGAAAAATATACGTAACGAAGTTGCTGAGGAGAGGAAAGTTTCTTTACTAACTTTTAAGCCAACAAATTATTCTGATTTTCACCTCGAAGTACTGGATACTTTGAACTTTTGTTGAGAAACTAATGGCACGTGTAAATTCGGAATGTTGTTTAAGCAGTACCAATGATTCGGCTGTTACCTGATGGTAAACAGTTTTCGACTCATTTTCACTTGCCATCATTATTGGTGTTGCTAATAGCCATTTTTGAGTGCATCTATGTTCGGAATATTAGAACAGGATTAATGTTGACCAAAGTGGTCTCTTTTGTTGATGTTGCGGTATCGCATTGGATCTGAGTCTTATGAAAAAATACACACGAGCCTGGAGGTTGATTTTTTTTCTAGCCACAAGTGTCAAAGAGTTTCATGCCACGAAAAGAGCAAAAATGGGTTAAATCTGTTTTTAATTCCAATCGAAAGAACGGTGTGGAAGAATTTCGTCTTCAAATGGTTCAACCATCTCTCACACGGTGGTTCAGTTCGTCTCAGACGTTCCTTAAAAATAAATATCAAAACAAAATATTATAAGATAACGATGATCCAAGTGAGCAGAAAAAAGAAGAGCTAATGAGAGTTTTAAAAGTCGATACGACACAGACTTAAGACCCAGAAACATGGTATATAGTTAATTAACAAGAAAGCATCTGTTTTAAGGATCATCTAAAAATACGCCCGTAGCTCTTGAAATAAGTATGGCGAGCCACAGCTAAAAATACAGTCGAATCGTTAAAATAAATCTCGCAAGTCAGAGTATATAAATATCTGGGTGTAACAAGGATGACCCTGTTTTACACCTGATGGTTATAACCCAACAGAAGAAACTTTGGTATTATCATGTATATTATGTTTTGAACTTGGTACACAAAGTCTTTGCGACTAGGCTGTCTCGGTATATCAAAAGGACGTATTCGAAAGTCGTACGTGCCTGAACTACTGGTTCGTCTTGGTGTATCAATGTGTATATATATATTTATATATTTATACAACTATAGATACGATGGCAATCGTCCTCGTCCTCTTGGTCGTCACGCACCTGTATTCTTCACTTTATATACAACTTGCTATGGCGCATAATATACGTGTACACATGTACTGTTTGGTTCTGCCAAGAATTGCATCGTCTTTGCACCCCGTCGAGTGTTCTACATCCTGCTGCATCTCTTAACGTTATACACCTTTATTTGGAGCCTCGAGTACACGTGCGTCCCCCGTACAGCTATAATTTTGACTCCATGCTTTTATGTATTGGATCGTAATATACAGGTTGAACCAAAGATCATACTTTAGTAGCGAGGACTAGTTAGATGGTGCAATACTGAAGAGAAAAGTCCTTATGGATTTTTCTCTCCGATGCACCGTTGAGGAAATATTGAGTAATTTAGTGACAGCCAATGGCAGGGCGTCGATAAGCAATGGGAGGGGCAAGTTTAAACGATAGCCCGTCAGCCTATCGGCTAAGGAGTACTGCGCACTTCTCCCACTTTCTTCGTCTTCGTTACAGCCTAACGCTAAGGTGATAAAGAAATTGCTGAATATCTCGTTAACGAGGTTCTATCGCCATAATCATAATAGTATATACAAAGTAACGGCAAAATGATCAGATACAATTTTTTCAAGATTATTTTTTGGAATTTTGCGTGAATCTCCTTGAACGTCGTATTATAATGTGTAACAAATTTGAGAAGGTTTCACCGTCTGGTAGTCGAGATATTCAGTTTTTTAAATCGCAACTTTAACATGAGGTCTTATGGGAAGACACGAAAAAAGACGATATTTTACAACTCATGACTCGATTTCTAAACGTTCAAACTTCCTCAAATTTTACCCACAGTTGAGTATGATTGTTAAGAAACATGGAATTTATCGAATGCATGAGAAACGATCGAACCTCCTTAACGGTGAGTTGTATAGAAAAATGGACAATTGCGCTTTCTCTCCCGAATTGACTGATCCTTCGAGCCTGATTTTTTGTACGACTCTGTATATTACTAGGTGCAATATACAGACATAACATGTTTTCATATATAGAGATTCGCAGTAAGTAACGCGAGAGACCCAACAGGAAGGGAGAGAGCGAGAGAGATACGAGGGAGTCGTTTCTAATTTAGATTTATGGCACTCTAGCACGGTGCGCTGCTGCGCTCATGTTCCAAACCTATATATGAGTTCATACGAACTCGCCCCCTTTGGGAAACAAAAAGGACTTAATCCACACAATGCGAAACACCTGATCCTCCGAATAAAGTCCTTCTGACACTCAGCAGACTATATTTTAAGGTGTCTATACGTCTACCATAAAACGTTGTATATCTCTACGAAGTAGTAACGGCGTTGCCTGGTCGGCCTTATCGCGTGACCGGCAACCGGGCGTATGAGTGGAAAGGAGAGGCCACGCGACGGATCTCTCCGGAAGTCTACACCAAGCCCTGAGCAACTCTTCTCTTTTTATTATTTTCTTCCACTCCTCTTCCCTTTATTTCAACTTATCTAAACCTCGCACTCTATTCTTTTATTATCTTTCCTTCAACTTTACTTCTTTGCCACTCTTATTTCGTCAAAGAACCCCTTCGAGAGCTTTTGTAACCTTATATTTTTCATGCTTTGGAGACTACCAGCCAAAGATTTCAGTGGAAAAGCCAAGTCCAAAGGAATTCTTCAATTTAATATTCAAGTGAATAGTTTTCTTACTCACTCCGCAAGAGATCTCAAGACACCGAACGGGATAGCTCATTTTTTTCAAAATCCGCATCATCCTCCATCGATACCCAAATTTATACATGTTTCTCTATGAAGTAACGAATATGAAGTAACGATCTCTATGAAGTACAGCCTTCAAACTTTCAACGTTTATTTATCATATTTAAATTTATACACGTCCACCTATACAGATATATTTTTTCTGTCTGTACCATACATAGATCGAAATGTTTCCGTTCCCTTTTTACCTTTCGCGCGCGGCCCTCTTTTGGCACGTAACTTTCCTTAGGCGGTGCAGATACACGGAAGGAAGAAACTCTAATATATATCTATGTATGTTTAAAAGTAGGAACTAGAGGATGCAGCCGGGAGGCCTCTGCCACTACTGGCGAAGCTGCATTGCGGCTGTTACGCGCCGCGTTTTCTCTCTATAACCAATGTCCTCTATCTCTTTTTATCTCTCAATCTATATATCACATTCTCGCTACACACGTTTGCCTCTCTTTCTCTCTCTCTCTCTTTCTCTCTCTCACTGTCTTTCTCTCTCCCCTTCGTTTTGCTATTGGGATTCACCGATGTAACCTGTACAGTTGGCTGTACCGGGGGAGTTCCGGCCAAGCCACAGAGTGGCAAGTGTGTGTTTTCAGGCAAAAGTACAGGATGGACGTGAAAGCACGTAACTTCCAACGAATTTCAACTCACTACTTTTTTTTTCAGGGTTTTCTTGTTTTTTTTTTTTTTTCTTCTTTCTCTCGTCCTTTTTTTCTGGTTACAACTATACGCTATGAGTATTTCTATATTTTATGGATGTGGATACAGTCGACCTTACGAAGTATACCGCATAGATACTCCGTGCCTATCTTTCCCTCTTCCAATCCCCTTGTATGTACTCGGGAATGGCCGAAAGTGTCGAGACCGCGTGACCCGGCTAAAACTCCGACGATATCGATTGGCTATGACGTCGATGAGTGGTGAGAGAGAGAAAGCGAGAGAGCGAGAGCCAGAGAGAATGAAAATGGGCGAGAAAGAGTCCAGCTCAATATACATAGCATGTATTATTATATACATTTTATTATACATGTTCCCTACTTTCCTCTCGTTGGAATTTATCCCGATATTTTGAACCCAAATTTGACTCGTTATTTTCGCGCATTTGTACCATATTTAATGAGCGAGGCTTAGAAACATATTTTCTGTAACACACAGCCGCATTGGAAATCGATTTTTTTTAACTATAGTGAAACGGAATTTAGAATTTTTATTTTCCTTTCGATCCTTCCCGCAGGATTTTTAGGAGGCATTTAAAAATTTCATTTTGGAATAAATTTATTTCGTTTGTTAAGCAATTACTATACCTTTTACGATTGTTAACGAGAACGTCATTCGTTGGAAATTTGGCTGTCGTTGATTTACGAAGTTTTTGATGCTTTCGTATATAGTTTTTTCTTTTTTTGAGGCTTTGAATCCGCATTTTGGATTTTATTTTCAATGACATATGAATCGTGGAAATTTTTGCTTTTCATAATGTTCCAATATTATTTAATCTCTAAACATTCATTTTTACATTACGGATAGATTATTTTGTGCTCATCATTTTGTATGAACTTGATATTTCTCGTCATAAAAGAATTCGATCATTTAGCCACATGAATTATTAGACGACGTGGATGAATAAATGAATCATTACTCAACTGCAAATATTTACAATGTCAGAATGAATATTTCATGTTAACCCAACAACGTTCAGTATAAATTGTTATTCATATTGTTTGAAATGCATTGCTAATTGAAAAATGATTTTGTTTTTTTTTTTTTTTTCATTCATAGCGAAATGTAAGAAAATAACTGGTGAGACCGCCGATTCATTGGCTCACAATCGAGACCAAATTTCGATAAAAATAGGGGTTTCTAGGTTTTAGCATTAAAGATGGATAAAAAATTTGCTTTCTTGATGAGGTATTCGACGAAGAACGTTAAAAAATTACGTCGTAACTACTTCATATTGTTTGAAATGCATTGCTAATTACAAAAATGAATTATTCTTTCATCAATAGCAAAATGTAAGAAAATAACTAATGAGATCACCGATGCATTGGCTCACAATCGCGATCCCAACTCGATAAAAATGGGGGTTTCTAGTTTTTGATAATAAAAATGAATAATTGCTCTACAATTTTAATTATGGAAAATTCTACGACAATCAATTTAAAAAAATTCATAATCGATGATTTTTTTTTCCTTTTTTGATATGAGTATTCGACGAAGAACCTTAAAAAATGACGTCGTAACTACTGCGCCATGTCGTAATATGCCGAAATATGTAGATATTATATAATACATAACCTTATACCTGCAATGGAGCGGGAGGGAAAGAGCAAGTCCGTACATTTTTCTAATTAAAAAAGAAAAAAAAAAAAGTGCTTCGACGCGAATAAGCTCACTGCCGAAATATAACCTGGCACGGTTACCCAAATTTTCTGCAGCGATAATATTCATACACAAATGGACTGTTGCGAAACAAGAGAGCGAACTTTTCATCATCCTCGATGTATTAAATTACGAGACTTAGGCCCTTTTGTTTGCAAGGATTTCATGTTCCATGTTGTACATTAGAATTGTTCTATGAAAGCTGTTTTTTTTTTCACCGTTCTTGTTGAAAGTCAAGAGTCTTTCTCTGTTTCTTCTTTCTTTTTTCGTCTCCGCATCTATTCGTCTCGTTAAGCCTCGTTTTTTCTTCTTCTTCTTCTCTTCCGCTTTCTCTCGTTCTCTCTGCATTTATCTGGCATATTTTTTGTCTCGCTATCCTCCTTCCATCAGGATAAACGCGGCTTTGAAACCGGAGCAAAAGCAACGAGAGCCAACTAGCGTGTCGAGGAAAGTGTGAGAAGAATGGAGCACCGAGTGACGTATACATACGTCATCGTCGTCCTCATCCTCGTCGACGCAGACGTTTATTCTTTCTTCGTTCTTTTTTTTCTTCTCTCTTTCTCTCTCTCTCTCTCTTTCTCTTCTCCTCGTCTCAATTTCGCTTCATCTGACAAATGCCTCAGATTTGAACGCCGCAGCCTTTCTCTATACACGCAGTTTCATCATTATTCCCTCTACTTTATTCTCTAGATCTCGTATTTTCAACAAATCAGAGACTATATTCCTCGTTTCATCAGTTTTTCTATACTTCTTTCTCATCAAGACCATTTTTTTTGCTTTCACTCTTTATATACTCGCACGGATAATCTTTATGTACGTTTGTCATAAGGCGGATATGGCCGGAAGTATTACCACAAACAATAGACTGAAATGATGAGGAAGATGAGGAACTCTTGCAACCATGTAGAAAAATATAAATCTTTTACCTGTGTCCTTCGCTTTGTCCGAGTTTCATTACTAAAATCGTTCTGACGAAGTTAAAACAAATTGCCATGTGGTGTTACATCACCAAAGAAGTAAATACTGTTTTCAGATTGCAGGAAAATTTGCTTCTCAAGGAGGGAAAAACATTTAGAACCTCGAAATTGGGGAGTTTTTTTTGGATCTTTTTTTAACGGAGAAGAAATAGGTGATTTTTTTTAAATTTAACAGTTTATTACACATATTTTATGTATAATGTGATATCTCCATCAATTTTCAATATTTTTTTACAACTAAAAATGGAAAATACTCGTCAAAATATGTATAATAAACTGTAAAAATTAAAAAGAAGATTCATCCATTTCTTCTCCCTTAAAAAAAAAAATAAAAAAAAACCCCAATATCGAGGTTCTAAATGGTTTTCCCCCCTTGATCTCATACATTCTCATTCGTCACTCAGTTATGACTGCCTTATAATAATGGAGTTTTTGATCTTAAACATTGGGTTTTTTTTTTCGAATTTTGAAATTCTGCCTGTCAAAAAAAAAGTAATCATTACCGGGATAGATCAACGGAACTGGGTCATTATCTTCGTTTTGCAATCGTCTTTGTTGAAGTGATAAAAAAAAGTCAAATTTTTACGGTAATGTGGAAAAGAATGATCAAAAATGTGGTTTTTGTCGTTTGTTGGTTTTTGACTGTAGTTTAAACTAAAAATTAACTCTTTTTTTCGTTTTTGAGTTGTTTGCTTGTGAAAAAATTAGTTCGAACTTTCTTCCTCTCACAGAAGACGGAAATGGATGTATAAAAAATAGAAATAATAGAATTCAGGATCCTGGAGTTTGGGCTTGCTCGTTGCCCTCAGCGAGCTGCCATTTCCAGAAATACAAGATTGTTTTTTCGTCAAATGCACCTTTACACAAGTTCGAGCGGTTAAAGTTAGGCTTCCGCTTGTCAAGTATGTACGGTGCAGAAGGAGAATCTGGAAATGACCGTTTCGTCCACTCCATTTACTTTGTCATTTAACTTCTCTGCAAATCTGACCGAAGGAAAATGCATGCTCGCAAGCAACTGGATCCTGAACCACCCTTTCAATTATATGTGATACGAAGGTTTTGCTAAGTTTTGACAACGAGAATAGATTCACTGAGAGGGAAATTTTGTTAAAAGTCGTCTATTCAAAAGTTTTTGTTCAAACAGCTGTCAATTCCACTAGAAAAATTGTTTCTTCATTCTTTTTCTTTATTTCAACTCGTTCCTAAAATCATAATGTATTCTTGGAAAATAAATTTATATCAAATTTTATAATTTACGTTGACGTGCTGTAACTCCTTAAAAATGTAAATATCATTCCGAAAAACAAATAAAAATGACAATGAAATGATTTTTTCTCGCGTTACAATTTTTTTCTTCATAGTCAGAATATAAATTGTAAATTTGCATTTACCTCTACGTGTTTTATCAATAATACATCACATAATATCTACATCAATAAATATCGATGATAATAATAATAAGAATGTTGACGGCATATTGGAGCTTCATGTCCTGAGAGAATATGAGCGGTAATGCACTTTGTCATAAAGTCTAGCAATCCATGGGGAGTTTTTGTCACAAATTTCGATTCTCAAGTTGGAGAAAACTGTTAAGATAATGGGAGATATGGGAAAGAGGGGAAAAAAGGGGTTGAAAAGTTGGTTGGAAAGTGTGCGCCACGAGGGAAATGCCAACGGCCACGGAGCGAATGTGAGAGCAGCAAAGCAATGTATAGTTTAACGGGGCGGTGTACTTGCAAACGACAACACACGCTTGCGGTAGACACGACAAAGCTTTCTATATATAAATATGTACATATATATGTATATATGCGCGACCGGATATTCGCGAATAGTGGAGTAGGAAGTGTGGAGTGGAGGCAACGAAGAGTCGAGGAGCATGGGTCCACCTCCGAACTGTTAAAGGACGAAAGAGAGAGAGAGAGAGAGAGAGAGAGGGGGGAAAGAAAGGGAGAAAGAGAGAGAGAGAAAGAAAGAGAGAAAGAAGAGAAAGAGCAAGAGTTTGCTTGGCGCACTCGCTCAGTGGGGAAATGGGTCTCGGTGTCTGGCTCGGCCTGGCACTTTACCACTGGTCGACCAACCACCGCGCCAACCCCTTGTTATCACACATACTTACGTTTTATATATAGATTTATATACAAATTTCAATTCATTTTTTCTAATACTTTTTTTTTCCATCAGCAAGCGCCATTTATCGAGCGTCACTCAATGATTGATCACAGGAGCAAACAAAAAGATATAAACTTTTTCAATTTGTCGTCATTTTCGACAGAAGATGCTCCAACTATTGCGACGTTCAATTTTGTCTCTGGACTCCGAATTATTACTTGTTTTTCAAAAATATTATCATTGATCAACGAAATAGGGAGCAATAATGTGGAACAATTGATTATTGAGATGGTCGAACGCGAAATGATTAAAAACATTTTCCATCGTATTTTAATAAAATCTCGTCAACAGCCCTTTAAAGATTCCTGAACATGTCGGCACGAAAAAAATTTGGGAAATATCAAATTAAATTGTTGAAAAAAATCACGATTTTCTCGATTTTTTATTTTTTTGAGATAAAAAACCGTCGAGGTACTCACGAACCGAACTGTTCTAATGGAAAAAAAAACTACCGAGAGTGACAACACGAAGGGTTAATAATAGAGAAGCCAGCATTTTTCAAATTAAGTTAACATCTAACAAAGTTGCGATCGAAATTTTGCTTCTAAGAGCTGTGTTGATGTCATTTTTCGTGTCTATGATTCCTGAGAGAGTTAAAAAAAAAGGGTATGAAATTTACGAGCCTAAAATCAGGCGAAATGCATCCTTTTTTTTGGAAACTGTTTTCCTATTTTCTTTACGTCGATAAAAATGGCACTTTTATGTTTCGAAAAGAACATAATCTACGTTTTGATTCGATATTTTGACTCAGATCCGGAATGCACTGGAGTCTCGTGGTTGGTACTGCAGACCCAGAGGGTTAAGGTGTCTTGAAAAGTTGCAGACTTCTCTGGTACGCCAGGGATTTCATTCCCTGAGGCTATATCTAATACCTTACTGTGTTTATGAACCCCCGTCATATACTGCGCTATAACTTACATACAAAAGAGAAATGTATGTTCAGGTACCAGTTATCGAACACCTGAACCCCATCGTGGGAATCGTTTGTTCACTTATTTTATCAATTTGTTTATTGCATCATTTCGTCTCTCTTTTTTTACATTTTCTATTCTATCTCGTAACTTTTTTTTCCGCAGTCTTCTTTTAAGAGAATTCCCTTTTTTTGAAACTCATTTTTTCAACTGATAATTAAACATTTGGTACTTAATTCGCAGATCTGTTTTGTTGAGCTATAAATTTATAAATATCCCAGGGGTGAAAAATCAGGAATGATTTTAGCACTTGAAAATTTTGACTTGCAAAATTTTGTAATAAAAATGCAGCAAATGTACTGTTCCATTTTATTGTTTGTATTGAATCAACGAAGCTGAATGAAAATTGAATTCGAAATTGATTAAATTGGTCGATGTCGATCAGGCATCTCTTAAATTTAAAGTATTCAGGCCAACATCGACGTACTTTTATCCCTTCACGAAGATTTGATACACGAGAATTTTTCATAAAATAAACGTAAATAAAATATTTTTCGATATAAGGATTTCGAATGAATAAATTTCACTCAAGGGGTTGAAAATATTTCTTCTCGAGAATCCCACAACTTTTTTTGCTCCCCAGTGGCTTCGTATCTCGTTTTGAAACGAGAGAAAACGAAACCGAGACTCAAGATCGTGTGGGTTCCCTTATCGATTGTTCTACCGTACACCGAGACTTTATTCGTTCTTGAAATTCTTGGATTTACTGACGAAATATAAGAGACCATTATTTCGAAATATTGTATACACAAGAAAAAAACATAATTTTATAACAATAAATACGATAATGCTGTATACTTTAATATTCGAGTGGAAATGGAGAAATGAATAAAACGATAATTGTCATAAATTTATTTCAGACACTTTGGAATTCCGAGAAAAGATAATAATGCTCAGGCGTCGAAATATCGAGAGTGCTCAGCAATGAGGTACTTTCCAAGTAAATATATAAATCTAAATATAGATAAATACGTATATTTTATAATATGAATAATAGAGCTTTCTCCACGTATATATAACCTTGATATATAAACGTTCACATTGAATGTACATGGCTGGAGAAGTCCTGCTCGTTTATAGGAAAATTCATCTATACGTGTATGAGTTTATATTTATATACTGTCGATGAAAGAAACAAGAGAACGTGAAAAAAAGTACTACAATAAACGTGCCCCGAAATAACGAGACTCGACCTCAATGAAATTTTCATTTTTATGTTTTAATGTTAGCAAAGTATTTTTTTTCTCCACACAATCAAAGAGTGAAACACGATTCTAAAATATCGTCCATATTTACGTAGATATTTGTAGGGAAACAAATGAACAAAAAATAATGAACGAAGTCGTTTCAAATAAAAACTCAAAGAGCCCCAAGTTCGACAACAATTAATTATTTATTTTTTCATTCCATTTGTCCAATTTTAATGCTCACGAAAAACAGAAAACAAAATTCGAATTGGAAACATTGAACGAGACAAAAAAAGATGAAGAGTTGGAATCAAATAAATTTAAAAATGTCAGCAAAAAAAAATCAAACCAGGAGGAATGAAAGAAACATTGCGAAAAAACGAAAGAGGTTGATGACAAAAGATTTGGTTGGATTGGCTCATCCATACATACCTGCGGCTTCCAGCCAAGGAACGAAAGCTTTTCGAACTGAATTCAGGCATCTAGTTCGTACTACTACGTCACGACACAAGATCCAGGCACCTATGATCGTGTATATACGACAAAAGTTTCGTTTACATATACTCATAGACATATATACGATGCGAGCAAGCCTGTTGTCTGCATTGTTCGCCGTGAGAGGCCGCTCGATGTATACCACAGTACTTTAGGGGTTGGAAAAAGGGGTGGAGTATGATTTTGGCACAAATTTCACTCGGTCATGTACTTCGTTGTGCTCTGGAGCACAACGGTTCTTCGTACAGCTAGAACCGGTGCAGCAGTTGCAACTGCACTTTCATCTATACAAATATATATGTATTTGATGTATATATATATATATATGCGTATATTGCCTATTTTGGTCTTTCTATTTTACCCTGGGGAATCATCCGTATGGTAAATCCGGGATACCGAATAATCGTGAAATTGCTGATGCAGGAAGCAATGCTGAATACGTAAAAGTCTTTGCATATATACGTTTTATCTATATATGTATATTTTTTACGCAGTAAACACGCAGACGGACCAGATGCTTGCGATTTTTACTGCTCACGTATATTATTTCCGGTGGTATGTTTGATTTACGTGAACGTACATAAGCATCTTGAGAATAAAAAAAGAAATAATAAAAAAAGTGTACTTACGACCAAATTTTCATGAATAACTGTATTTTTATATATATAAAAATGATAGAAGGAAAAGATAACGAAGGCAAAGATAGAAAAAAAAGTAAGAGTCAGAAAGCAAAAGCTCTCCAAATCTGGTGCACAACCGAGTCAGCATATTTTTCATTTCATACTTTTTAATGCAGATACGAACGTGCGATACTAAGTTTTGATAGCAACACGATAAAGCATTTGTCCGAGATTGCGACGTATTTAGTGCATGCAATTTTGTTCGTTTGGTCACTAATGACGATTAAATTGCTTGATCGATAAATTAATGATGAATGTCATTGATGGCAGAAGGCTTCGTCCTCGATTCCCCTTTTGTACCAAATTGATTATTAAAATTGTTCATAAATATTGAATTCGTATGTAATGTATTTTTTTTTGTATGTCAAACGAGGACACAAAATCTTCATCTTGTCGAAACAATTTTGTTACATAAAAACAAATAAACAATGAAGATAATTAGTTGATATTTTTCGGATTCGTTAATTATTTCGGAATGATGTGACACTCGGAGTGGCAGTTCATTATCGTTAATAATCTTTTGATCAGTTTGGTTGGATTCGATATTTTCTTCGAGAGGAAGAAAACGGAGGCTTAAATTGTTAATATTCACGGTTTGAAAACTCAATTTGACTTTTGGATACAGCGATTGTAATTGCTTGGATTAATTAATTTTACACCAAATTTTGGCTACATCTTTATCAGACTTTATACATTTTCCAGTTTATTATTATATCGTAGAAAATGAAAAGCCTTGGTCGAAAATTTTCGAGATAATTTTCCGAACGATTCCGGCTTTATTTCCCAAGGGTAGACCACCGAGACAGTCACGAGTTACTGTAGAAATTTAGTCTCGTGAGTCTTCGCACGTGCTTCGAAAAACAAGGATGGTTAAGCCACTTTGTAGAAGAGGATAAAAGTGGGGAAACGTCAGAGAATGTTTGTCCACGTGTCGCCGATGTTTTCGATCGTCACGCCATCCTCGACTTTATACAATAAACGCTCGTAGTTATGTGTTTTACGATATGCACAAATATAAGGCAGTCAACGTCAGTTTTATCAAATTCCAACCGTGTAGTATTCAGTTCTCATACATTTTTCTCCATAAACATTTTTCTCGTACTATGGAAAAAGTTTTCATGATAAAATGTTCTGATTCATATTTCGATTGACAACTTTTAACGTTTTCGAACTCTTGCGAATGAAATTTATCATCGATCATATTTCCGAAAATAGTATCGATTAACCTTTCGACTGCGAACGTATTTTGACATTTTCTTTCTAAAATCTTTGGCCTCCATCTCAAAACGTTTCGTTTTCTTTTTTCACGAGTGATTTTTAACCGTCAATATGGTTCCAAAAACCTGTTCATCGTTAAAGACCATTATTTCAGTTGTGTTTTGCACGAAATCTGGAAAAATTGGTGGTACATATTTGCACTAGTGTTAGAACAAAGGAATAACAAAATAATTGCATTTTTCATCCCTTGCTACAATTTTAGTTCAGTCTAGTATTTCTTAGTATAAAATGCAAAAAAAAAAAAAATAAGAATTCTGAAAAAACCGGAAATGCGAATTCATCGCAGTGAAACAGTTGCTTCGAATATTCATTTAATTTTATTCCACAATTATTCTTCAATAGAATATTTCGAAAATGAATATAATGTTTCACATTACGAAACAGATGAATTAAATGAAATTTTCTTGGTATAATAAAATGCAAAAAAAACAAAAATTCCGAAAAAACCGGAAATCAATACATCAAAGTGAATCGGTTGCAACGAATATTCATTTAATTTGTTTCCACAGTTATTCGTCAATAAAACAAAAACGAAATTCAATGTAATGTCTCACATTACGAAACATATGAACTAAATGGAATCATAAAAAATGCAGTGATTTTGAAACAGTTTTAAAAATTCAACAATGTTGAAGAAAACGTTGCAATGAAATCTCCCATGGAAAGTAAAAACTCATAAAACAATGAAATCGTGTTCGTGAATTTGAAATTCTCACGTTGACACCTTCTGACAAGAACCCCCGTAGCGAGGGCTCGACTTTTGATTTGGTTGTGCGTTAGACAAGTGAAAGGCAGGTGCTAATGAGAAGGGAGGTGATATTTTTTCCTGTATCATACGATCGCGAGTTTCGTCACGCACGTCAACGAAAGAATAAGGGAAAAGAATTAAAGTAGTGGCAATCAAATATACCTGTACAAACAGAGAGAGAGAGAGAGAGAAAGAGAGAGGGAGAGAGAGAGAGAGTGAGAAAAAGATCGAGAGAGAGGAACATACGGAGAGAAACTCTGTTCCCTAAAGTATGTTTTTATGTCCTACGTTTAGAGGGTAAAAGAGAAAGAGTGTAAGGAATGAGATAAGGAGAGTGAAGCGGAGATAATTTTTAAACGTAAAGTGTAAAAAAGAAGAAAAATATGAAGAGGAAATGAGAAACCGTCGGGAGTAGGGAATATTTTTCTTCCTTTTCTCTCTCCCTCTCTATTCCCTTTGCTTCTTTCTTTGTTTCCCCCTTTCTGTTTGGTTCGTGTGGTGTTATCACAGTGAGAAAGGCGACACGCCATCCTGGCCTAGGCCAGCGTGTCGTCGTTTATCGTCGCAAGAGAGTATTATGGAGGAATGAAGGGTAAAGGAGAGGGTTGAAAGCTCACAACCACTTTTAACCCACCACAGGCATTCTCTACTCTCTCGTCCGCTATATACGAAAAAAAAACCCGTTGCACTTGCCCTCGCGATGTAACAAAAAGATGAAGCTAAAGGAAACACTTACACACACACACACACACACACACACACACACACACACACACACACATACACAGATAAACACACAAGTACACAAAAACATATAACCGAGATTCGGTCACCCGCGATATTATGGTTTTCAATTAAATTCTTTTAGAGTCTCGTATTCTCGAGCTTGATGTGAAAATAAAATAAAAACACTGCCATAAAGAAATACTGTGCTTTGGTAACCTCGATTCGGTCAACTGATCACCCAGACCCGCGAAATACGATCGAAAATGATGCCTCTCTGTGCACGCTTCACTAAATCGAGGTTTATCGATAGCCCATTTTATTTTAAATTTGAAAAAAAAATAATAATAATAATTTTAAAAAAATTATATTTGCCTCAGTCGAGATTCATTGAATGAAAAGCGTTAATTTTGAAATCACTGACGTTTAATCATGCTGTTCTGTAAAGTATTGACACTATGAGTCAACTTTTTTTTTTAATAACTACGTTTTATTTTATTTTTTATCCACAAAAGCATCATTTCGTTTTTATTGAACAAAACATATTAATTCCTTCAATTTATTTTGTATTGTATTGATTTTATTTTTTGCACTGTGATACATCATTGTAGTTCATGATGTTTTTTCATAAAAAGAATGAAAAACTAATGCAAATTAATACGGTAACCAGGGACTTCAATTGTTTTTTTTTTTTTTTTTTTTTTTCATATGCACTTCTAAGTCCTAAATAATTCATTGAATATTTATCGATAAAAATTTCCAAGTAGCAAACGGAAAAAGTTATTGAAACTATGGAAAAATTCGAATACCATCGATTAGAGATTTTCCGTGAAAAAAAAAACTCTTAAGCAGGTCTCGTTTCTTGAATAAATTTGAAAGTTCATTTGCCAGGGATCGTAAAAGCTTCCAAATTAAACTTCACAAACTCGAGAAGTCTGTTTTGAAAAAAAAAACAAACAAAAACTAAAACGCTGCGAAAAAGTGAAGAATCATTTCTTGTCAATAAAACGTAACCTACGTTAGCGAACCGAAGTCGTCGAAGATTTACGAAAATGGAATGATGAAGAAAGAGGGTTGAAAAAGATAAGAGCATGGAAAAATCCCTAGCATCGCAGTAAAAGAGATACGTGCAGGATTTGGGTCTATATTTAAACTTGTTAATTTCAAAGCTGCATATTCGAGTTTTGTATATACCGCGTGTTTCCGGTACCTTTTTCTTTCACCCCCAGGGGTTGCTGGTGCTTTTTTCGCCCTCACTAGCGTCGATCGATCGAATAAAAACCCGGCGGCAAGTTCTGCACGCCGAGCTTCAACATTCCCAATTGATTTACCGCAAACAAAAACAAGTTTTGAAACGGTCTCTGTCTTTCTCTCTTTCTCTCTCTCTCTCTTTCTCTCTCTCTCTCGCTTTCTCTCGCTTTCTCTCGGCAATGGGGCAAAACAAGAGAAGGGATAGTGAGGCAGGCAAAATGTACAGCAACAACGACTGGAATACCAGGAACAGAGAACGGCATAGTTTGATGGATATATATTTCAAATTTATCATACACACACATATATATATAAATATATAGATATATTGAGAACATATCCGTGTACGGGGAATCGCAGCGGGGATGTGGAGCTCTCGAGCCGACGACCTTGACCGGAGCAGAATGAAAGAGGGTGAAAGAGAGGGAGAGAAAACACAGGAGTTAGCAGAGGAGGGTAAAAGAGAGAAAGAGGATACGTGTGGGGTGGTGGATCGACGAGCAGCCAGGGTAAATCGCGGCCGACCTCGTTCAGCTTTTGCTTTCTTTCTTCTTTCTTTCTTTTTTATTTTAACCTTTTTTATTTATCGAATCAAACGTATAGATAGACTTTTTTTTTTGTTTTACTTGTTCAACGTAGTATAACATACTATAGAGTTTTATGTGTTATATCTGTTCGAATTCTTTTCCAAAATCATGTATTTATATGTACTAGTCTTTTCAGACCTTCCGTGAAGTCAGTTTAAGGCTACGCCGTTTCGGTCTCTTTGCAACAATGTGGCATGTCCTTTTTTTTTTGTTTTTCTTTCACTATTTTTCGAAAACAATCAGTTTACCCAACAAATGGGTGGTCAGTTTCTCGTAATTTTTCTCGAATTTTGGTTCATTTGTTTTATTGGATTTGAGATGAAAAATTCTGCACATATTTATGTCAATTTATGAGGACGCGAGTTAGAGTTTTCAGTCGTAATCGTTTTCAGTCAAAATCTTTCCCGAAGATTTGCCTTTTCATTGAATTGATGGAAGAGTCGAATCCCATTCCGCTAAACACGTAATTAAATGGAAATCGAATTATCTTAATGAAACTCTGATACACAGTATAAAAAGAAATACAGCTACATTGACGGAGTTGAAAAAAGATAGAAACGTTCATTCTTGTAAAAGGATGAAAATCAAAAATCAATTATTTCAGCTCGCACTGTACATTATTGATAAGATTGAAGGAAACTAAGGGGTTGGAAAGATTTTCTATCATAAAAAATTGTATTTATTCAAGAATTGAATAATTCGAAAAACTATTGAACAATATCAACGAATACTTTGGGAAATGGAGAAAAATTTGATGGAAGATAATGTTAAAGTATTTCTGGAACAGTTGCGAATCTTTTTCTTCTTTTTTTCGTTCGTGTGTTCCGTCGAAATGTTTAGTAGCAACATGATTCACCAAAACTGCAGTGTTAACACCACGAAAATAGAATATACGCCGTTTCTCTGGAATTTTGAGAGCCCAGCGAAGTTGACACACCTGGTGCCACTTTGTGGGAACTGGAAACTTAGAACCTCTTAAGTAGCAGTTTCAGGGATCCTGAATTTCGCAATTTTCCATGTGCTAAACTGTGCACATGAAACGTGCTAATTGTCAATTGCGTTATATGTTTCCAAAGCTTATGTCAAAATAAGCCTCCTTTCTACATCCCATTTTCCAACGAATCTTGTTCACGAGGTACAGTAACGTTGCCTTGTGTTATGTTTTGTGCTTTTTACGTGCATTCTAGATGTTGCCATAGTCGTGCACCATTTACGTTACTTTGAGAATTTTCACTGCATAAAATGGGCTTTTGAACGAGCCACGAAACGGTCGCTCCGTAAACGTAGTAAATGAAAAAGATATTGCATGCAATAATGTAAAAGGAATATGAGAAAAGATATTTTAAAGTTTCAAAGATATGATCAAAAAATATGGTGGCAACGGGATTGCTGCAGTAAAAAACCAGGAAGGATCTTTCTTTCGTAAATCTCGCTCTATACTGAAATTTTTCTCGTCTTGCGAAAATTCTATTTTCCTTAATATCATACATTTGACTTTCTTTCATATTGCATCGCCCTCCCATCGTCCTATCGAAGAAATTCTAGAAATTGTGATCATTTCAACACTTTTTATTGTAACGACGTATATTTCTTTTTTTATTCAACGTCGTTCGAATCAAAATGACGCTACACCTTGGGAGCGAATGATGGAATGAGACCAACCTCAGTTGCAATAACCCTTGAAGTTCGAAACGTGCACGAAAGATATGTGGGCATGTGAGAAAATATGATGAAAAACCTTCTTTTTTTTTTACTTCATTTATAAGTCCATGTTTAATCCTTCTTGGACATACTGGGTCATTTTGACCCCGATCAATTCTTCGGCGTAATTTATTTCTAGCTAAACAATATTCCCAAGGACTGTCATCACTTTTCCATAGGATTTCACGATTCTTTCATATTGAAAATAAGCCAAGATTGTTCAAAAGCCTTTTTCGGAAATGTCTTCACAGCTTTTTTTTTTCGAAAAATCGCATTCGTGAGTACATTTCCAGTTTTTCATCCTCGGAATACCAAAAATTAGAGAAGACTTTCATTTTTGAAATACAAAGCTCACTTTTTCTAACGTCATAGTCTTCAATGATTTTTTTTAAATAATTAAATTTGATATTTCACGAATTTTTATGACGCACACATAGTCAGCGATATTTGAAGTGTACTCGTGATTTATTTCAATAAAAACCCATCGACGTCCCGCCTGTGACAGGCGAATGGTTTCGGGTCAAACTGACCCAGTGTGTCAATGCAGTTGACAAAGTGTGTCAACGGACGGTTAATCTGGAAATTTACACAAACAAATAAAATTAGAACATAGCAAAGATCTCTTTTGGGTCGATGAAAACTAAAAATATCCTCTCCAAAGAATCCGCAATCACTTAACCAGATAATATTTTATTAATGAGCTCATAATAAGTGAAACATTATGACAGTAAAAAAAAAGATAAAGAAAAGCAATTGGATGTCGAAAGTCTGATACAAAAGATAATGAAACGTAGAAGGAAGGAAAAAGAAAAATTCAATTCTGCAGTAATCGAAAATAATGGTAAAATTATCCGTGGCGTTCCCGACACGCTTATTTCTTTTTTTTCTGGTTTTTCGCCTCCGTTATCGTGAGAACGTCAAGTTGCGATCGTCGCGTGATTAATCCGTTAATAATGGATGTTTTATACATGGGCGCAACGAAAACTCAAGCATACGTCCAGTCCACAGACCGACTCACCTTATCGTTAAGATCTCGGGGCTTGATATAGTAACGGGCTGTAAATCTTTGTGTGTACGAAACTACAGACATATTTATGTATTATGTACTTCTCAATTTACATAATCGACACTGTGCGTGTTGCTCAGTAGACAAATGGGAATTTTTGTTTTTTTAACAATTTTTCGAAATGAAATATACACCTGAACTGTTAATCCCTAAAAGTATCATTTCTTATTTCCAATTGACGACCCTCTTCAGCTTGTAGTGAAACATACGCTGACCCACTTTTTTAGACAGTTTCAAAAGCTGTTAAACTACTTTTTTCAGCAACAAATATCAAGTTTTTTATTCCTTTGCACTCTCTAGAATAATTAAAAACATACGAAAATACGAATAATAACAAAAATACTCTGTACAAAAAAATATTCAGAATTCATTCTGATTCAGGAAAAAATGATTCTTGCACCAACCAACTATGGAAATGGACAGGAATATTTTTTTAGAAACTGCAAAGAAGTTTGAAGAACTCTTTTGCAATTCGTCGCTTGTGGTTTTGGTTAAGAAAAAAAAATAAAGATAAAATGAGTTTCGCAATGCACTGCATTTATTGAAAACTTTCTATTGTTTTTGAAAATTTAGTTTAGATTCTTAATCAGCAACCTTAAAAATTTTCGGTGAATTAAATTTATGAAAAATGTGTGCTTCGAAGACTGCGGAAAATATTTCCAGACAATTAAATATTAAATCACGACCAAAAATTAAAAACAATCTCTTTGTAGATTTGGTAATCATGCAGTGAAATGGCAAAACGATGAATTCATAAATAAAAGTTTCAGGAAAGAACCATCAAAAATGGAATCTAAAAAAAATTAATTATAAAAATAACCTCCATGAATTTGTAACTTCAGTTCAGAATTATACAACATTGGAGTTTCTAAAAAATGACATACCAGGATGTAAAACTTTGACACAAAAGTTTGCGGAGTAATTCCAAGAGTTCTGTTCATTACGAGTTTCTCGAGTAATACCAAAGAAATGTCTAAAGCAATTGAAACGATTATTAAAATTGTTTATTATGAAAAGAAAAAAAAATACATAAAATTCCCTTTACATTGCAGCATATTCGTTATCAGAGGTCGGAAAAAAGTTTTTTGACAACAAGTGAAGTGTAAAATGGTGTCTTTTTTGTTAAGACTCTTTGTTGGAATATTGCCTGGCCTGTCGTAAGTTCGAAGGAGAGACATTTGATTAGGATTCTCGTGATCCTATACATGAAGGGTAATAACTCTTCTTCTCCTTCTCTCTCGCTCTGTAATAACCGAGGGTCTGCATGCAGTGAACCGGAACGAAACTCCAACTCCTTTTGGCATATAAACATAGTTATATGTATAAATGTAAACATATATGTATATATCTATATATATATATATATACATATACATGACCGAGGAAATCTGTATGTAGACAAGGAAATGTTCATGTATATAGAGATATATACATATATATACATTTGTGTATTGATAGCGCTGGGTCGACTCAAATTGCTCGGTACACTCGTGCTGGCACTTGGCATGCATGCGAATCTAGCATATGACAGCGAGCGAGCCTGCAGTTCGCCAGGTTTGCCAGGAGAGGTTGAAACAGAATGAGAGAGTGAGCGAGAGAGCGAGAGAGCGAGAGAGAGGGAGAGAGAGAGAGAGAGAGAGAGAGAGACGTAGCTCGGGAGTATGTATCACCGGGTATCAGGGTTATGGATGGCCCGTGGGCACGCTAACCCAGTGACATCTCTAGGTCAGCCTCCCCCGTCTCCGCCACTTCCTCCGGCCTCAAACTCAACCCCCGTGACTCGGCCACCCCGGTAGCAGCGCAAACCGCACACCGAGACTGGTGCTGGTCGTTTGCTGGTGTCGACCATCAGTAGGCACACATAAAAACCCTGCTGAATGAGCCTTGTCGGGGAACAGCAAACTGAACTTATTTTTTAGTGGCTATTTCCATCGTTTTGGTTCCAAGCTCTGCACACTTTACTGCAGAATAAAAATCGGTCCAGTTATTCAGGTTGGTGGAGGTTTGGATTTTTTTTTTTTTCTTCAAATTCAGACTTAGGTGGATTTCGGTTTAATGAGATTGAGGATTTATGATTGACGTTATAACGACATGTTAACAAATATTTTGAGAAATATAAATGTATCGATTCGTTATTTTCTAATATTCTTCTCATTTTTTTAACCACTTTTTTTTTTTTACTGTAGTAAACATTTTTATCGTGGAGTGATAAAATACAAAGCTAGAAATTTTTGAATGTTAAATTAAAACTGAACATTACTTTCATGTTTTTGTAAGTTTTGCATCACTATCATTATGTGGATGATTTAAAAAAATGATGATAGCGTGTGATACCGTTTGAAACAGACGCCGCAATAACCATTTGTGCCATAGGCTATATGTTTATGCCATAAATTGTTATACCTATTGGTGCGAAGCAATTATTGGCCATGCTGGCCTCGTGCCAATGACCAAAAATCATTGGCCTTTTGCCAATGGAAGACGATCACTTGTGGCTAATTACTTGTGTCAATAACGATCGTTTGCGAAGTTTGCGTTTAGATCATTGTCGTGATCTTCCTGCATAATTTCTGGTTGGAGTTTTCCTTTTTTTTTTCAATTTATTTTCAAAATATTACGACGCGGCGTTGCAATGGACTGCGTCAAGAAATGAGCTCATATTTGGAGGATGAAAACATTTCAGAAACATCAACCAATCATTCTGTTTTTCGAGCAGTGAAAATAGACGAAAAAAAACACATGCTTTGGGAATCAATAAATGTCTAAAAATGATTTAAAAAAAAGATACATTTGCCAAAAAAATATTCACGTGGTCAAAATTAAGGTTCGAATTGGCACTGTCTGGATAAATATTGACACATGTTCCAAAATATATGCACAGAATGTTTGACTTTGTTATTGTCACATTCGTGAAAAGAGGCACGGAGTTAGAGTAGGAGAATAGAGAGCCTACGAGTTCGAGAGCATTGCCAGAGAAGACAGATGTGCTGCTCTCGAAGCTTAAAGTGATGTGTTGTCTCGAGAGGCAGACACAGAGTTATTGAGAATTCGAGATTGAAGGAGATGCAAATAAGACGGATGCCACGTTTCTCTCTCTCTCTCTCTCCCTTTTCATTGTCCACAAAGAGGAAGAAAGAGGAGAAAGAGAGAGAGAGAGAGAGAGAGAGAGAGAGAGAGAGAGAGAGAGAGAGAAAGAATAAAAGAAAAAGACAAACGAATCAAGAGAGAGAAGGATTCAAAGTGAAGTTTGAGAGGAAGAGACAGCAAGGGATGAAGGAGCAAGAGTAGGAAGAGAAGGAAACAGAGAAGGCTTGAGAGTAGATGTCTGATGCTTTGCCGAGAAATGCACGGCACATAGAAGGCAAAGTCGAGGTAACGAGCCGGGACGACGGGCTAATTCCCCATCGGGATCGACTCCATTAATTCCACCACAATGGAGCAACCCTTTCCTTTTCCCGCCAACTATGAGTAACAACAGTGAGAAATCAAAGGACCCTCTTCGTGTATTTCCCATGAAAAAATTCTATTGATACCTCGTACAAACTGATTGAATATTTACACTTGACAAAATTATTATCAATTAGTTGAGAAAGTGACTTGATTTTGTTTTGTTTTTTTTTTTTTCTTTCTTTTCGTTCGTGTTCATGATTCGCTAGATTTGTTGATCTATAAACAATTGAATTATTACGTCAACAATTTTAAGAAAATACTTTTGACCTCGATGGAAACAGGCAATTAATAAACTTTTGAAAAAGTCATTCGTCTTTTGGATCCACGCGACGATAACATCGTCTATAAACTCACAATGAATCAAGTCGCAATCCATCATATGATGAGCTTTTTTTCAACACAGTTTCCTCTCACCTGTCCGTCATCCGTCAGTCAGAAGTGATGATACTTTTTTTTTCTCGTGTCATAAAAAATTGCGAATGAATCGAAAAAAAAAGAATTACTAGGTGAATATACTCAATTGAGGAAACCCGGAGTTTATATCCAATGATTCTTAAACGCGAATTGAAAATCTAATGACTAAAGTTAAGATTTCAATGAAAGTAGACGGGGACGAAACAAATTGTCGGATTTGAAAAAATGATTTTATATTTTCCATGATCTTTCATGTAACTTTTCCACTTTACAGCGCACTCACTCAACTAGAATCGAGCGTCAAGGCGAAATTGAAAAATAATGTAATTCATTAAAAGAACATTCTGAATGAAGTTTATGTCGTTTTTCTTTTACCCAAAGCGTAAATTCTTGCCTTATAAAAATTTGGATACTTGATTGTGAATAAAATTAATAGCGATTTCTTATTTTCATTGTAGAATCAAATATCGGATCATTGTTTGAAAAATGTTATTACGAGTCTCTAAATACGATTGATGTTTATGTTTTCAGACAAATAATCAAGATGACCGATGAGCTGGTGATGTAGCTGATTGCTGGTAGCGAGGAACAGTAAGAGCTTCGCTCTTTCCCTGTCAGAGGGCAAACATCACTGTCATTTTCGCACAATTCATCATCATCAACAACAAGAGCATCAACGGAGTATCGTTCCCGTAATCGTCGTTGCATTGAAGGCATCACGACATCACGAGAGCTTGTGAAAGCTCAAGAGAAGAAAATATAAACTGCCGCGCGCTCTAAGAGCGCGTCTACGACTCATCATCCTACCCTTCGAATTGAAGAACGTAAGAATTTAATCAATTTACTTACAAATCATGATTCGTGACTTATTATTTCATGAATTCAGTGTAAAATCTTAAGTTGAAAAGACTTCGTACATTCATCACCGCAAGTTTCCACTATTCATTGACCTATTAATTGATAAAAAAGTGGACCGCATCATGAAATATCCATGAATGAGTTCCACACGACTTTGAAAACACTTCCATTTTCCATGAGACCTTGCATTCACAAAGTAAATGCAAGCACTCCCCTCCCCCGCGCTCTTCCTTCTCTCCACGACTATCAAAACACGAGACAGTTTCAAGCGATCCCAATATTATTTGCCTGCCTCTCTCGCTTCCAAACGTGTACTACTCTGTTTAGCTCAAATCAAATATGTTCTGTCTCTTCAACCAATTCACGTACTCTATATTGTATGATTAGGTACGTGAGAGGTCAAGCAGCCATGGATATTTGCTTGTAGTACATTCAGCGGAATCTCTGTCTCTGCGTCTCTCTCTCTCTCTCTCTCTCTCTCTCTCTCTCTCTTTTCCTACACTCTGTATCTCTCTCGTAGGCAAGCAGTCAATATATATGTAGACTATTCAGTTCGTAGTTTTCACCCTGTACAGATGAGAGAGATCGCGAGTACGTTAACCGCAGGTACAAAGCCGAGAGCTCGTGTACACAGTCGGCTGGTCAAACGGAGTTACCGAGTAGATACTACTGTTCCCTTCCGTTTGCACGACAGTGAGCAAAGAGAGAGAGAGAGAGAGAGAGAGAGAGAGAGAGAGAGAGAGAGAGAGGGAGAAAGTGAGAGAGAATTTACTCTACCCTATGAAAGATCGCGTTTTCCAGGGTTTCCAACAGTCTACTTTGTACCCTTTCTATGTATTAACAAAAGTGACTAAATTCGAGCTATTTGTCTTCTCGTCCTTTCAGAGGAACTCTGAATCATTACATTTAAACCACTCGAATAATGATCTTTGAAGAATCTTTTCGTTTCTTTTTGCTCCGGAATTCTTTTTGCTCATTCAGTCTGTGAAAACTAATAATCGTGATTTTTTAATTAATACACTATAACCCATGGTCGGCATATCTGTTGGAAGATTTTTTAAATTGAGATACAAAACACGTGTCTCGGTCTAGTCTTGACGTATTGTATTTCATTTCGATTTTATTCTTCGTATTATCGGAAATAAGAAATCCAGGAATCTGTAGAAAGTTGTGTTAAGGACTTCGTGGAATACTGATAAGAATCTTGTACAGATTTTCCTAAAAAAAACTTAGTTTCGTGGATTGCACTGGCAGTAAGTCAATGCGACCGGGTTTCTTGTGTGTCTATGCTCGGATAAAAAAAAGTCTCAAATCATGTATTATCGGATAAAAAAGATTGAGCAACTGCAAAAGTTTTTCTGATGTTCCATTGAGAGTCTATTTGGGTCTGTTATGACAGCCAGAAACGAGACGAAAAAAAAGGTTTTTTTTTATAACAAATCACTAATGGGTGAAGGTTGATATGACTTGAAAGTCGTGAGTCCAGACCGGACGTTGTCCTGAATATTGTTGATCGCTTGATACTTGAAGGTACGACAGAAACGATTATTTCCTTTTCCGTTCTGAACAGATCTCAGCTCGCTTGTCTGCTTGTCTGTCCATCTGTCTATCTTTCTTCGCTCCAAGTTTTTCATTTCTTTTTTTCTCCCACTCTCCCTCTTGATTTTCTCGTTTCCGATTCGCCGAATCGGAAGTATAAGGACGAACGTGCAGAGCTCTCTCTCTCTCTCTCTTTTTCTCTTTTTTTCCCTCCTAGAGCAACGAGGGTTGTTAGGATGCTGAAGATACGAGAGGAGCGAAAGAGAAGAGAGATTAAAACGTGAAAGAGAGGGAGAGAGAGAGAGAGAGAGAAAGTGGCATCAAAGACTGCGAGAGAGGGTGCGCCACACACGTTCCTCTTCGTTCCAATTGAATCGGAAAAAGAGGACATGAAGGAGATGAGGAGCAAGAGAGACGAGAGTCTCCAGAGTGAGAAACGCTGATATAGTACGTGAAAGAGGAAATAAAAAGCTGCAGTGTACAAAAAAAAACCACCACTTGTACGTACGAACATATATCTATGTACAAATTCAACAATAATAACACATACAATTTCGCGTGCGGCAAATTGAATTCACGGGACTTGGTCGTCGTTCATATACCACCTTTCATGCTTTTTCAACCTCGTCAACAGAGAGAGAGAAAGAGAGAAAGAGCGAGAGAGAGAGAGAGAGAGAGAGAGAGAGAGAGAAAGTTGAGAGGAAAAGAGAAAAATATACAGCGAGATGAGTCTGTGCAGACTCGATGTCGTCGTAGTTTCCATCATACACAGAGTGTCCAAAAATATCGCGTCCACAACGTAGAGAATAGCCATTCTAGTTCTTTAAAAAAAAAAAAATCTTTTTTACTTTTTAACCCCAAGCATCCTTGATGAAATATTAATAAATTGGTAACAGCCAATTTAAAGCACCGATAAGAAAAAAGTAGGCGTGACGAAGATAACGTGACGAATCTGTAACTTAACCTCATCTCGAATTTGCGAAATTAAAATTTGTCAACATGGTTTGACCGATTGTTGAATGGCTCTGTCAGCCCATGCAGGACTATGGCAAAAACGGACTGACCATCTTTGGATGACTTTGGATGAAAAATGGACTGACAGAGGCTTTTTCGATCGGTTAACCCGTGTCAGAGAAATTTAATTTCGAAATTTGCGGCCATCTCTCTCGCACCCGTGACGAGATACCGACTGACCCACATAAAAGCCAATCAACTGTGACCAAAAAATATTTGTATTCATCGAATAATGAACATATCTCGAGAAAATTAAATTCGAGGGAAAAATGTCAGTACAGATTAATTTCTTTACCCATTTCTCTTCAGCCAGCAAATAGATACACGATTTTTGCGACACCCTTTACACACGAGTGCCACGTTTTGTTTATTACGTTGAACTATTGCGAAACGTCGACAGATTCAACTTTGGCCTCAATCAAAGGCTGTTTTTACCATGGCATGTGCTTTATAACGAGGCACTCTTGTTACGTGAACGGAGAACGACGACGAGTGTGTGGCAGTTTTTTTTTACAATTATTACAAAAGATCGTTCATTACTGTGACAACTTATTATTTTTTAATAATCATAAGCACGTTTATTCACGTGAGTTTTACAAAACGCGTATTACATCATAATAATTAATCTTTATATTTTCGTTCGGTTAGGAATTAATATAATTGTATTTTGCACATAAATTTTCTTTATTTTCATTCACTCAATTCATTAATTTATTGGCATAACTTTAAAGAGTTGTAACAAAATTTTCACGTAATTGACACATTCTAAAGATTAATGCTTGAAAATTCGACCTGAAATCATTCCTGGAACGAAAAAGGAAGTAAAAACGAACGAGAGAAATAGTGCGGAAAGTAAAATTGAAGCAAAACTAAGGATAACCGCAAATAGAACGTTTGAGAAATCTGTACGCGATAGACCATTGAAATATTTACAGATAACGGCGCGTCAGGTGACGGCTATTCAGTGAATATGTATATATTTATACATCTGTGTGAGTCTGTGTTATCGTGTCTGTATGTATATATTCCTAGATCTTGCTTTTTTATTCTCAATTCAACGTCGGTATACATTTGCATACATTCACTCGTTAATGCATATTTGAGTAAATGGATAATTAGTGTATACATATATATATAATAAAACATTTAGGGGACATCCCAAGCTAAATCGATAAGGCCATGACCGTCAATGTGTTTAATTTTGTTATCTCTTTGCCGCATACCGCAGAGCTACGTAAAAAAAACGTCGATCTATTTAGAAACTTTTGATAGGGATTAATTCAGCTAAGGAATGTATGAGGGATCAACTTATTTTTTTTGTATAGTCGTTCGCCCTTTCTTCTGTGTTATTTTGTGAAAAATTTCATTATTTTTGAAGTAGCGGAACGATTTAGTTTATGATCAATGAAAAGTAATTTTGCTTTGACTTCTTGGAGCTTCTCTTTTCGTTTTTTAATGGATTTATAAACAAAATTGAATCAGATTTTCCAAATCGTGGAAATTCTTGATAAATCAAATTGATCGAAGATCTCGGGTCCTTGTCCCTTTCGCGACGAATCTTATTTTCTCTCTCTCTCTCTCTCTTATTTTTGTTGTACTCAATGTCGCGATAGCTTTGGAACTCTGGGAACGGATTAACGTTGCATTTATATTCATTCTACGATATTCTTGCTAAATATAGTTACCGGTCGATTTTGAATGTAATAACGACGAGCAATGATGAACGAACGTTAAGTTCAACACGTATTTCAAGGTACTAATGAACACAGCAATTTCAGAGTCGAAGATTTTGTTTTCCTCATTAAGAAAAGATTTTTTTTTGATAAATCCTTCTTTTTAAACTGATCTGTATGAGGTTTACGTCGAAATAAATTAGATATCGACAGACGGAGAACGAATCTTTCCCTAAAGAGAGTTCTGACGTTTTATTTAATAATATAATTATTAACAATTTTCATGAGCAACTATTTCATTCCCAAGTAATACCAAAAATCGAAAATCTATGCCAGTTACATTTGTCTTTAAATGTAAGTAATTATGGATCCAATACTGATGAAAATTTGCTAATGAGTCGTGCCGAATAAACTTAACTACATGTCAAAAAAAAAAAAAAAAATTAATTAATAGAGAAATTATAAGAATTCGTGAGATGGTTATTTAAAAAAAAAGTCAATAAGAGAATGAAGCAGAGATAACTAAGACGAACCAACGTGAAATCTGTGTCACCCCAAAACCTCAATCAAATATTTTATCTTACATCCCGATAGCTTCGAATGTGGGTCTGATTGAAAAAAATCGTTAATTACAATTAATTTTTCTACCTACTCAGCGAAGATAATCGTCTGTTCGTCTGATAAAAATAAAATGAAACAAAGAACGTCAAGAGTAGTGACAATCGTGTCTCGATACGTTTTTTTTGTTTGTTTGTATTTCGAGGTTCAGACGTTTCAGTATTCCGGTTGACAGGACGACGGATAAAGACGAAAAGTGGCAGGAAAATAGGCAACTCACCGTTGAACGAATGGCAAAATGTCGAACGCTTTAAAACCGTGGCCTCTGTTCCTCGTCGAGTGATATCAACGAGACGACACGATGAGAAAGGGAAATACACAGAGAGTGGATAGAAAAGACAATAAAGCTTGTCCGGTTTGAAACAACAACGCAGACGCTTAAAGCTCTTCAAGTTAATTAACGTTTTAACGGATTGTCGTTACTTCGTTACCTTCACGACAAAAAAGGCCACTAAATTAATTGCTGGCATCAGTGACGCGATGTACTTTGCAAATTACAATATAATTATTGTATGATTGCATTATTTCTTATTCCCCTTGGCAATCATTTAAAATATTTAATCTCCGTTCTAAAACTTTGTTCAAATATTCAATATTTATTGCTCTCTTCATTATTCCATTGATTCAGTAAATTATCTCATTTTATTGCTCATTAGTTCACATGAAAAATGACAAGTTGTATGTTTCAAATTTTCAACAAAGTGAGGTTCGAGTTTTTAGAAATTCTTCAATTAAGCCCTTCGAGTCAAGACAGTACTTGGATGGATGACAGCTTAGCAATCCACCGCCAAAACAACTGATATTATCAGATTATTTTGCAAGTTATTTGCAAGTTCATAAAAATTAACCGGCAACCTAACTTTTGAACGTGACTTTAGCGAAACCACTACGTTGAAATAAACAACAAAATGTTTCGATTAATTTCCGTAAGTTGCAGAATTACTAAATGGAGAAGTCGTCGAATTGAAGTATCAAACACAATTGAAAAAAAAAACTGGAAATAAAAATCGCTGTAAATGAAATGAAAAATATTCATGTTGATGGTGTTTTCATGTAGTCGTTACCTTTCTTTCCCCTTTTCCTCTGACTCATATCGTAAATATGTAGGCGTTAGGGCAAAGGAATGTGAAAAAATAAACACAGTCAAAACACAGAAGGTTGAAAATATCGCATGTACGAATGCGGCCAACCTAGATCTGTCCCACATTATGCTTATAATTATCGACGAATGTCACTAACATGCATTTTGCATTACGAGAAAGAAAAGTGGTCAATTACGTCGAAACAATATTTACAGACCTCTGAACATTTATTTTCCATTCCGAATATTTTTCACTGCTTAATAATTTCCAGATTTATACTTTCATTGTCAATGCTGATTATTTTTCTAATTCACTTTTTACAACTATTTTTATTTCATATTTTCTCGCTGCTCTTTCAATACTTTTGATCAAAGAATAATTTCTATTTTTTCACACATTTCGTTTTTTATTTTTATCCAATTATTCAAATGTTTTTCAATCATCTAATGGTGTTATTCAAGATTTTTTCGTATTCCTTTCCTTTTTAATTGTTTCAATGATCATAATTTTCTAGTAAATTAAAAGCTTGGCCAGTCTTAACTGTTTTTTACAATTTAATAATTCTATGATCATTAATTTACAACTGAAAATTGTTTGATTGTTTCAGGTGAGGCGACGACGATGACGAGAGGTCGAAGTAGCTTCCTGAATGTGGAAGCTCTGGTTGTATTGACGGTCGTCGTGGCCTCGAGTCTCGATCTCGGTGTGAGGTGTTCGCCCTCTCACAGAAGTAGACATCACGCGGATTTGTCGCACGAGGAACAACAGCAGCAACAACAACATCAACAGCAACAGCAACATCAACGTGATCACGAGAGAGTAATGAGGCCGAGTGATGTCGTTGACAGCGATTTACCTCGTGCCGAACCTTTCAGCTCATCGAATCCAACCGATAGCGATCCCCTCGTAATACAAACGAGAAATGGACGAGTCAGGGGTGCTACCCTTAAAGCAACCACTGGCAAAGAAGTCGACGCATGGTTCGGTATACCCTACGCCCAAAAACCCATTGGTAAGTTGACTTTTTATTAAAAATTCGGTCAACGTCAATGAGTTGTTTGGTCACTTGTTTATATCATTTTTTTACTATTATTTTGGTCAGCTCTTATCACATTCTCTTACCCTGATTTATGATACTTATGGAATTTTTTGAAAACATGAAAATACACGAGCAAATGAACTTTTTGAGCAAATAAATTCGGTTGAAACTTTGAATTTTGAGCGAAAATTAAAAATTTTATTTTACTTTCGTGTATTCTTGATAATGTTTTGTAATTCCATTTTTTTTTTTACTGTTGCAATGAAAAACATAATTTTTGATTTTTGGCAAACAATTGTTTAAAATTGTTAGAACTTCGAGTACAATTTCTATTACGACGACTTGCAATGGAAAACGATTCTTTTTCTCATTTATTAATTGGATTTTTTTGTTTTGCTTAAAAACTGATCCGGATTTTTAGCAAAAAGGTTTTTCGAAAAGGTTGAAAATTCTTTGAATTTGCAAAGACGAAAAAATGTAAATTTTTTGAACAAAAATTCTTTATAAATGTTCTTCTTTAGTTTCACTCTTCATTTCATTATTCCTCACCTTGCACGCTCGTGTATTTTTCCCTCCACCAACTAATCGATAAATTGCACAACACACCGGAATCAACGATATATCATGTCCTTTCACATCGTCGCTGCCAGGTCATCTGAGATTTCGTCATCCCCGTCCGGCCGAAGCATGGGACGGTGTTTTGAATGCAACTACATTGCCAAACAGCTGTGTACAGATACTCGATACAGTTTTCGGTGATTTTTCCGGTGCTATGATGTGGAATCCAAATACTCAATTGAGCGAGGACTGTCTGTACATTAACGTAGTTACACCGCGTCCTAGGCCTACAAATGCCGCCGTTATGGTATGGATTTTTGGAGGTGAGTTCAGCCCTCATTATCAATTTTTTTCCACTAAATATTCGGAAGTAGAGCTCCACCTACGATCGGGCTAATTTTTCCCACATTCTTTATGACTAAAAAACATAAACGAAAGCAATATTATGGTGGCGCATGACTTTTTTAACCGTCAAAAAAATAAATATAGACTTCAATTTTTAATATTGAAAGGGAGGGGCCCATTTCCGAATAATTACCTTTCTTTCCATTTCGTTGCTATTCGGACCTTTGGTATTTGACGAATCAAGAATTAAAAAAAAAATCAGCCTCAAAATTGACTCGTTTTTTTGTCAACTTGAAGAAAAAAATTTCGATTTATTTTTCTGTCAAGTTAAATCTTCGTCAAACTGAATCAGATACTTTTATGCCTTGAATAAAATAATTAAAATTGGAGGACTGATCAATTAAAAACTCTTATTAATTGTTTAATCAACAATGATTTTTTCACAATCATTGATTGCTCTAAACTGTTCGTTATGTGTAGTTATTTGTATTTTAATTTTGACAGGAATGAAAAGACTAAACGGATTAAATTTTTTTGTTTCCATTAAGGTGGTTTTTACTCGGGTTCTGCGACCCTCGACGTTTACGATCCAAAGACTCTCGTTTCCGAGGAAAACATTATTTTCGTTTCGATGCAATATCGCGTTGCAAGTCTGGGTTTTCTCTACTTCGGTACGGAAGACGTTCCAGGCAACGCGGGCTTATTTGATCAAATGATGGCCCTCCAATGGGTCAGAGACAACATTGCAGCTTTTGGGGGCAATCCTGAAAACGTCACCCTTTTCGGAGAAAGCGCAGGAGCTGTTTCCGTCTCGATGCACCTTCTTTCTCCACTCTCGAGGTAAGAGTTGTTCAAGATCTTTTTCAAACTTTTATTCTCATTTTAAATGTAATAAAACAACTAAAATACGACGTTAATAAATCCCCGGAATTTAGGATTCGACGTTTTTCCACAATTTATTTTAAACAAGTCCATTAGATTAGAAATTATAATTTTTTCTTAAACAAATGGAAAAACAATTTTTACAATCAATATAAATTGAAAAAAATTAAAAACTTGACACAGAACTACAAATCGAAACAGTTCAGAGACATTGTTGAGAGCAATTGAAATTTTTTTTGTTCTGTTTATCAAAACGAACATGAACTCCACAAAAAAAAAGCAAATTTAAGTAAAGAGCAGATTCTCATTTTCATTGTTTGAATGCAAAAAAGTAATTTTTCAAAAAAGAAACAGCTTCCAAGAGAAATTCAATAACAAAACAATTGGGAAAAGTTCAAAAAGATCCCCAAACAAGGTGGGAATTTTGAAAGAAATAGGTAAAAAAAAATCCACTCACAAATGAAATTGAAAAAGTTGTAACGATGAACTCATGAACTCAAAATATTCATAAAACTGTCGGCCATGCAGTATTTTCATTTCCATGTACGTTTGTACGATTATTTGTTTTGTTTGTTTGTTTAAACAGGCACTTGTTCAATCAAGCAATTATGCAATCCGGTTCGCCGACTGCACCTTGGGCAATAATAACACGAGAGGAGTCGATAATGCGAGGTATAAGACTGGCAGAGGGTGTCGGTTGTCCTCACGATCGTAACAAAATTCAGGAAGTGATAGACTGTCTGAGTATGACGGATCCGGTGACGTTAGTAAACAACGAATGGGGCACCCTCGGTATTTGTGAATTTCCATTTGTGCCGGTAATAGACGGAAGTTTTCTCGACGAAACACCTTCTCGTTCAATGATAACAGCCTCCTTTAAAAAAGCAAATATACTCATGGGTTCCAATACCGAAGAAGGCTTTTATTTTATTATTTATTATTTGACTGAATTATTTCCCATTGACGGTACCGACGACGTTAAAGTATCGAGAGAAGAATTCGTTCGTTCTGTCACCGAATTAAATCCCTACGTCAATCAAATCGCGAGACACGCCATCATGTACGAATACACGAACTGGCTCGATCCAGACGATCCAAACACTAACCGTGACGCCCTCGATAAAATCGTCGGTGATTATCAATTCACGTGCAACGTCAACGAATTCGCAGCACGTTATGCTGAAACGGGAAACACCGTTTACATGTACTACTACAAACACAGGTGAGTACTTTTTCATTCTCTAATTACTCACCTGTCAACCCTTCCCGATCACGCTAACTTTATCCCTTCGAATTATTTACATTTTTTTTTCGTTTACGATTCAAATTTGATGCCAAGGGATTTTAGGGGTCGCTCATTACGAATTTCAACCCGGAATTTCAAAATTCTCGATTGTCTTTTTCGTTATTTATTTTTTTAAACCAAAAACCACGGTACGAAAAATTTGAAAAAATTCAACAACATTCTTTAGGATGTATTGAGCTTGGGAAAAAATTGACAACCCAATGTTGGGCGTAGTTTTGTAGAAAATAATTTTTTTCTTCAAAAACCACGAAATTCGACGATTTATTGTTATTTATTTTATTTTTATGTTTTTTTTTATTTATAGTTTATTTATAGATTTATGTTATAGAAGTTCGTTGAATTGAATTCGTGAAAAAAAATGAATGAAAAACTACAGCAAAATGATTGAATGAGAATGAAGTCGAAAAAAATGGATGTTTTTTATTGCTCGTCCAGATCCACGAACAATCCTTGGCCAAGATGGACGGGCGTTATGCACGCGGATGAAATAAGTTACATATTTGGAGAGCCTCTCAACAAGTCGAAAGGTTACACTCCAGAAGAAGCTCTACTCTCGAAAAGGATGATGCGCTACTGGGCAAACTTTGCCAAAACTGGGTGAGTCAAGTCATTTTGGAACTTTACCAAACCACAAACCGTACATTTTCACTTTCGATTGTTTTTTTCGTGTGGTTTTCAACCATTTTAAAAGTTTTTGGTGAATTTTTTTTTCTTTTCAGAGATCCTAATATGGGAGACGATGGATCGTGGACCGAGGCGTTTTGGCCGGCGCATACAGCGACTGAAAAACAATATTTGACACTCGACACGAACACCACGGAGATTGGTTATGGCCCCAGGGTTCGCCAGTGTGCATTCTGGAAAAAATATCTTCCTCAACTCATCGCCGCGACTTGTGAGTCATTTTTTTCTTCATTAAAGACTTTTATTTAAAATTTAAATTCATTAGAGTTGTAATTGCGAGAGTATTCGTTTTCGTCATTACATAAGAACGAGGAATTGATGAATCTTGTTTAAAAACAAAAATAAGATTCTCCCTGGAGAACCAACGAAACAAGACTTTCATCGTAAAACTGAAGGAACCCAATTTTTTTCGAACCTCTTACACGAGGGTTTCTTCACAACGTTTGATAAAAAATCTAACTAACTTTAGTAAAAATTGCGTTTCTGAATTGTCTTAAACGTTGACGTGAGACACCTGTTGAGTCGAAGCAAGTTGAATACGTAGTATTTTCCATGACCTGTGGATCCAGGCGTCTATAGGAGGTTAAAATGGAATAATAGGACTGCGCCCTTCAGAAAGACCGAAAGAGGGAGAGAGAGAGAGAGAGAGAGAGAGAGAGAGAGAGAGAGAGAGAGAGCAGAAGGAGTTGGAGGGGGGAAGGGGATAAAGAGGCAAAGAAATAGAAATAGTGACAAGGAATGAGCAGAAAAGGGAGAAAGTGACATAAAGACGAAGAAAGAGAGTAGAAAGAGAATGAGCTGGATGGATGGAAAATGAAGATAAAGGGAGAATATACAGTCTGATTTAATTTGCTGTTGTACGGCAAATATAAATGTTGAATTAATTGAAAAGAGGCTTCGGGGAAAAGTAAGAGAATATAAAACGAACTAGAAAGCACGTAATGGCCCTTTCGTTTATCGTGACTCGGATGCTGCGGCAGTGCAATTGGTGTTGCTCTTAAATTCGTCGAAGTTAAAGTCGAGCAAAAGAATTAGAGGAGAAAGGACAAGGAGAAAAAGGAAGAATTGGGCTTAAGTATACAGCTCGAACATGAAAAATATATGTACACGATTAATATACATAAATATATTCCTGTGTTTATAAATTTTCGTGCTCTTGGTCCATTATCCAATTGAATGGATAACGAATTCACGCTCACTGCCAAAACAGATTATATTTTGGCTCGGGGCCACTGGTACATTATAGGGATGGCGAACGTTATACGAAGATCCCGCAGCACAACCGGGCAAAGCCAATTACCGGCCAACTAATGGCCGTCTTAAAGTCGATGGGTCGCTAGGAATGGGACAAGGGGGCATAGAGCCTGCCACCAAAGTCAAAACTGCGCGATATATGGAGTGCAGTCAAAACTTATATGCGCACATCGTATAATGTACCCATCTTCAAATCTCCCTCTCACATTATTCCTCTCTGGTCCATTGCCTCAATATTATATTTTCTAGAAAACCTTTGCCAGCATTTTCTCCATCTCACTCCATTCTTCTTCTGCTCTCCTCTTCTGAAACTTTCATCCTCCACCAACACATGCCAACGACGTCCAAAAATTAATGCGGTTCGCCGACTCCAACCTTCTACCATCTGCATAAACTGCTTTTTATGCTGAGAAAATACGAGATAAAACAAACCCTCTACAACATCAAGTAACCTCTTGCACAAAGCCATTTTTTCTGCATACGTTCAACGCTTTAACGAACTTGGATTTTAATTAAAGGCTGTAGCAGCTCCTTATTCATTTTTTTTTTACTTTGTGGGCTTCTTTTAACCAAATTATTGCAACTTAGAATGTTTCTCGGCTACAAGGACTTTGCAGTAGCATCTGGAAAACCGAAACAGCAATGAGCAACGGATTAACGATTGTCTCCTTGCCCATTGGCTCGAAAAAATTTGAGTAGATCTAAAAATGCCCTTTTTTTCAATTCCACGCGTGAAGCTACCCGTTGATTCGTTACAGCAAATCGATTCCTTTTATTAATTGAAACGCTTCTGGAAATTTTTTATCGATAGGTTTTAAAAAATCAACTCATACTCCGTTGAAAAAGTTTTTCATACAAATGACAAATAGTTGACAAATGATTCAAAAAAATGAGTCCCAATAAAGAAGAAAGATTTTTTGTTGGCTTTGCTGAGTTTGAATGAATGTTGGCTTCCGAAATTTGAGGAATTTCTATATGCAGTGGAATTTTTGTACATTGAAGAGTCGACGAAGCGTAAAGAAATCCGTATATTATCTGAATACACGCTCCGGTGAATCAAAAAGTTACCGCTCTGTGACGTCCTATTAACTGTGGCAGAGTTCTCTTTCCCCTATTCCCTTTAACCCTCGCTGTCGAGCAGTGAAATATCGCGATTCAACCGTGCCGAGAGAGCGTGTTACGAGCCCTCATTACACGGGAAATTAGGAGGGACAGAGCTGGTGGAGTGAACACACACCACTCTCGAAAATCGAGAGAGAGAAAAAGAGAGAGAAAGGAAAAGAGAGAGAGAGAGAGAGAGAGGGAGAGAGAGAGAGAGAGAGAGAGAGAGAGAGAGAGAGAGAGAGAGAGA
>JACEOJ010000101.1:7109-140875 GCA_013761285.1 Campoletis sonorensis | reverse complement strand
TTTCATCATTTTTGTACGACAAACTCTTTGGTTGTACCAAGAGCGTCATTGTTCGGACTTCGAACGATTCGAGTCCAAGTTTCTTCCCCCACCACCGCTTTTTCGTTCACGGGTATAATAAGACGCCTGAGTTGTCAGGGACCCGCTTTCCCCTTGAGATTAAAATTGTATTTTCGTTGTTATCCCATGCTAAGAGCTAGTCCCCCTTTTGTATTATTTTTGTGAATTATTATTAATATTGTTGTTAATATTTTGGAGATCGGAAATTTGATTTTATTGTTAATTTTCAAAGAATTAACTGGCGCCCACATTTATCAATTTTTGTTTTGTTTTTGGTTTAATAAATTTGTTATTTCGATCTTCCCATTTAATTTTTTTTTTGTATTTGTTTTATTTTATTTTCCCATATTTTTAGTGTCTCTTTTAGCCAGGAATAATAATAATAATTATTATTCCTGGTGAATTTGTGGCAAAACCGTCACAATAGTAAACAAGACTATGAGACCTCGACCAGCCGTCATCATACCGCCCTCGGTTCACCAGTTCACTAGCACTTGGGGGAATAAAACAACAAGAGAGAGGGCAGGCTCAAGCTGTCGACGAGTACCAGGGTCAAAAACTGATGTTTATCCACCATCTCTATATTTTTTTTTTTGATTTTTTTCCAACGACCCATCATAATTCGAATATTGGTAGAAATATGGAAGATTTTGATGATCATTTTGATTCAAAGTTTTTGATGTTGAATTATTTTCTATATTGATTGAAAAGGTTTTATGGAAATCAGCGATTTCACTAGATGTCTTCCAAGCTTTTGGACCCTTTGACTCGAAATTCGACGCAACTTCGAAGTCGACTTGTCGAATTGTGATATTTTTTGGATATTGAAGTTCACCTTCTAACTCGCCTTCTAAGCTTCGGTGTATTTTATTAATTAATTAAAGTTTCAAAAATAAATGTCAACGTATTGATTGTTGTTAAGCATAATTTATTAATAATGTGGCTTGTATATGGAAAACCATTTTGAAGTTAATATCGAAAAGTTAGTATGGTGAATAGACAATCATTTGACAACTTGATGAAACTATAGTCTTGAAAGTTGTAGAACAGGATTGTGGTAACGTAACGAATTCACTTAACAAGCAAAGCCGACAACTTAAGCTGATTAAGTACTCGTGAATAGACTTTTTCGCATAATCGATGTATTCACAGATTGAATTAATTTGAAAACTTGACTGTACGGATGGATCGAGTTGCGAAAAATGATGAGTTGCGTATATATAAATAAAACAAAAATTTCGAACAGCAATCAGCAAATATTATTGAACGATGAAATCGAACAGCTGACAAATATCTGCTTCGAGGATTGTCGTATTCATGACAATTTTGAGTATTTGCCAATATCGGACACTTCCCCCCGTTTATTTCCATACATGATGAAATATTGGCAATCAAAATCTATCAGGCTTTATGTCAACACTCAATGAATTAATTACAACCTGTTCGTATAAGGTTGGCATCGGTTGGAGTGATGCGTTTGATCAAACTATGCAAATGCAAAGATCGTTACTATTTTTTAATAAATCTGTCACGTACACATCGACATTACCATGAAGAATAAAATTCTTTTGTTTAACGAAATATATATTGTCACAATAATGTTGGTGGATCCACGAAAATTTGTCTGTCAGGTAAAAAATCAAGTTCATTTAAAACGATTGGCGCGGCTCATGCGACAGTTTTTTTCGATATTTTTTTTCACAAACAGAAATATTCCATAATACGAATCAAAAGTATTGAATGATTATTTTTTTTTTGTTTTCAGCAAACATGGAAATGAATTCAAAAGCGACATGCAGTGGAAGCAGTTCATTGAACACGATGTTTGGTCCGGGTGTGCAAATGTCATTGGTATTTTGTCTGGTAATGGCGTTGCTGCTTAATCAACAACAGCAGCGACACGCAGCGGTGGCGTCGTTAGTTATACCAGCGAGGTTAGCGCAGCTCAAGCATCGCGAAACATCAGCTTCAGTAACAAGAGGTTACGTTTAGTCAACGAAGTATTAAGTTCCAATCCTCGTCTTATCCCATTCCCTGCCTTTTTCCAGCCCGAAAAAACGAAACAAAAAAAAAACTAAAAACAACAAAAAAAACCCAATTCTCTTCCCAATTCTTCGCGTTCCTCACTCGAGTCGTCGTAAGTACGGGTTAATCCTCTAGTTCCTTCAGGCTCCGCTAGAGTTCTCGCTTCCAAACAAATTTTTAAAAATCAACAAGAATAATATATCTAAAAAAACACGCTCCGCGCAGATAAGAGCGACAAATTTTCGTTCTACTATTCGAGCCCACCAATTTTTTTCTTCCAATTTCCTCTTCTTTCGCATCGCCGAGGTAATGATAGACATATATATATATATATATATATATACACATAAAAATATACAAATTTACATCTGCATATTTACATGTGTGTATACATACGTTAGTAAAATATGAGTCTCGTTTATAATCACGCCGGAAGTAAAAGAAAAGAAAAAAAAAAAAACAGAAAAAAAAACACGAGTACATAAAAACACAAATATTATACGAGAAAGAAAAATAAAATTTAAAAAATGTCAAAACAATACACGTATACAGGCATTTGAGAGAACAAAAATAAATTAAAAAAAAAAAAAAAAGAAACAGACACACATACACACATACACTCACGATACAGATACTAGAACACTAAAACAAATAATACACACGGCAGACATATCAAGCTATTAAAAAAGAAAATAATAATATTAATACTAATAATATTATAATAATAATAATAATAATAATAATAATAATAATAATAATAATGATTAAAAGAAAGATGCTATAATATGTATAGAAGCGCAAAAACGTGCAAATGCGACGTTTTGTCACGGTGTTATTTAAAGGCGATGTGTACACGTTAAAAAAAAACAACAACAACAACAACAACAAACAAACAAACAAAAAATAATCATCGACTATAAATCGTACGAAGCAGAGGAAATGACTATTCGCGCAGCCCGCGTCATCAACAAAAATAAAAAGAGAGGAATAATCACCATGACACAGAATCACTTCGAAATGCATAATTACGAAAATGTATCATTCAAAAAAATCTTTCAGAACGCTCACGATCGAAAGTTCGATGGATTGGGATTTTTTTTTGTACTTTTTTCGCAGCACAGACACAGGACTGTCCCTTGAAATCGTCTAAACATTGTTTTTTTTCTAATGTTCCTTCTTTTATTCGGATTGGGGAATTTGGGAAATTTTTTTAGGCGAAATCGACTTTTCTGTAGATTCTGTAATACGATTCCCTTCTTTTCACTTAAATTCAATTTTTTGTTTTGTGGATTTTCCAACCCACTGCCGTTGAAAAATCGTTCCTTTCGTCCATAAGTTTGAATGGTAAATTGATCAAACGTGAAATATTCATGAACAGAACTTTATTCCAATGGAATTTTCGAAGAAATGCAAGTTTTTTGCGTTCGGTGTTAATTTTCATGAAAATTCACGTTTTAAGACTAATTTAAAGCATTTCAAACTCGATCTTCATGTGTTTAGGAATTTTTAGGTTTGTGCAAAGAGCAAGAGGGTAAACAAACGATTTTTTATTATTATTTTGCATCACACGTCGATTTTGCCTGACATTCTGAATAGAAACAAAATTTCCTAACTCTGGACTCACGATAATTGCAGCGAGAGATCGATTTTGTAAACGGGACTCGTTGATGTGTGTGGTCGTCAATCGTGTGACTGTGTTGGGTGCTGATGAGTAATAAAAAGAAAAAGAAGAAATAACTACACGGTAAAAATGATTGAAAAAAGAAATAATCGTGCGAATAATGGCAATGAGACAATTGTCTCGGCTGGCCGGGAAATGGATCGTCGCGAAAAACGGAGAATTCGAAGAGAACGAGTTTATCTCAAAGTAGAAAAAGCTGCTTGCCGAAGTTTCGAATAAAAATGAAGAAAAAGGTAACGACCGCGATAAGGATTGAAAATAAAAGATATTAAAAAAATAAAAAATAAAATAAACAAGCAACAAAATGGACGTAATTCGTGTTATAATTTAAGTTCCTCGAACGTTCTTGCCATTAACTCGCTATTTCAATGTTTCAATTCTCCATGGAGAAGCAAAAAAAAATCAACTATCGACGCTAAGGGCTAAGATGAGTCTTTCGTACGAAAGCAGCAGAAACAAAATTCAATATAATAACGAAGAAACGAGATCGAAAAGAATTAAACCGCAAAGTCAAATATTTAAATGATTTGAAAAATAATGATATAAAACGTTTCGCCGAAATAAAAAAGATTTATCGGTGATAAATAGAGCAACGGAGATGAAAGATGAAGCTGGAGACGGAAGAGGATATTCCCGATTAGAACGAAAGAGATTACTACCTAAAAGAGAAGAAAAATAATAACATTAACTAAACAAAAAAAAAAGAGAGCCTACTAGTAAGCTTTATACTATTTATATATAAAAATCGATTATTAATATATATAGATATAAACTAGAGTGATATAATAATTATATATAAATTATATACATCTATATATATATATATAATTAAACGCATATATATATATAAATATATATAATACTATTAATAAATGATAAATATAATATATATATGAAATATATATAAATATAGATATTTATTAATAATAACAACGATAATAACGATGATGATGATAAAAAAAAAAAAAGAAGTCAATGCAAAGAAAAGAGCGAGAATAATACGATAAATACACGTGTAAACTAAATGGTTTATCGTTTGTTTATGTTTTGTTTGTTTGTTCGTTTGTTTTACGATGAAATAATTTATAAATTAATATTATAAAGGATTGAGACACTACACTATAATATTATTATACATACGAGAATTAGCCTGCCTTGTATATTCATTTGATACTCGCCCATCGTCATCGTCTATCGCCGTAATTTCAAATTTTTCCTATTATTATTAAACTTAATCATTAAAAAAATCACTACACCAACGATATTTAAAATTAAATGTAAAATCTTTCCATAGTCAAAGCATCAAATCGTCTGTCAAGCCTTTTATTCGTAATCGATTATATTTTTAATGAATTTTATGCTTTTTTTCAAGAACATGCATTTATCCAAATGTGAGAAAAACGACAAGTACTTCGAGTTTCGAATACTGGCGTCCACAATAAATTTTCTTTTTCGATCAAAAGTTATTTATGATTATTTTGTTTTTCATGCATTCTCGTCCTTTTTCTCAAAGGCTTCAATAAAAAAAATTCTTCATGCATTATTTTGGGGCTCAAAACTTTGAATTACATGGAACTTGATGTTTGTTGTTGAATGCAAAAACGAGAATGGAGCATTTTGTTTAAATTACAAAAACTCGAGAATTGCAGGCTTTCGAGTTAACCGAATTGAAAGAATTACAGTTTTGTGAGCATTAAAAAAAAAAAAACCAAGAAAAAAAAGATCCAACAGAACGTCCCATTTTTTTGCACGTACAAAAATTAATATCCTGAGTAAACTTCATTTTTTTCTCCCGAACTTTTAATTAGTGTTACTTTTGTACAAAGCCAGTTTTTTTTCCCCAACTTCATGAACTGGTACAATTTGTGGAAACTCGTAAACTACTCGTAAATATATGAAAAACATGGAAAATGGTTTCCGTTGGAAAAAAAAGAAAAACGTGTGCATAAAAAAAATGGGATAAAAAAAAAACGATATGCTGCACTTTCCTGAAGTACTTGACGAAGCGTAAAGCCCGGAGAGTGTTAGCGCGGCTAATAACATGACTAATTACAAGCGCGCCGGGGCGGCCACAAATCACTCGACGATCGATCGCTTTCCGAGAGAAAGACGGAGAACGAGAGAGAAAGAAAGAGAGAGAGAGAGAGAGAGAGAGAGAGGGAGAGAGAGGAATAAGATTTCTCTTTTTCGTTCCATCTCTCTCTTTCTCATCATCGTCTCACATTCTCTTTTCCCGCACCCTTCCATCACCAATCTCTCGCCCTCTCCCCTTTCTTCTTTTTCTTTTTTCGGCCACGCTCGAGGGGCGCGCTTTTCTGTCGGAAGAGGTGTGAGGGGATGGTTGCCCCGCGGGGGTTGGCCGAGTGTCGATTCTCCCGGGAGTTGAAGGCACTCGAGGGTGAGAAAAGAGAGAGAGACCCAGAGAGAGACAAAAAAAAGAAGAAAGAAAGAAAAAGAGAAAAAAAAGTGAGGAGAGGAAGAAAGGAAGGATGAGGAGGATGGCAACCCGACTTTTTGCCATCGCGGTCATTGCAGAACGAGTCTCAGCTCAATAGACCTTGCCGTTTTTTTCGTTGTGCGACTCAAACTATAATTTTTTTTTTTTTCCAATTATCATTAAGGCCTAAGACGCGAAGATTAAAAATCGTGAATTTCGAGAGCCATACTTGAAAGACGATGATAGGAGAAAAACTCGATAAAAATTGATAAATAAAACGCTCTAAAAATTCACAATGTTGGTGACTATTTTTTCAAAATGATTTTTCAAAACCGTTTATACATGGTTGATTTTTTTATAGAGTAAAATAACTTCTGTTGCTTCTTTTTTAAATTTATTCTGTTCTATTAATGCGCAACTATTTATAGAGCCGTGTCATACGTTTCTTTTGTTTAGTCGCGATTCAATGAATGTGGAAGAGAATAAAACGATCAATTTTTATTCGCGCCAAGACCGCTGTCAATTATTCCGGCGGGAGAGTAAATTCGAGCCGAAAAGGTTTAAAGCACTTTTTTTATTGTTGAGATTTCGTCGCACATATTATTTTTGATTATTTATTTATATATGCTTGGCATTTTTCTTAATAAAAATTCAATACACAAATTAATTGCATTAGTTGAAAAAACGGTTGGAGCAACCAACTGTTTTCCAATTCCGATCATTTTTCTTTATTTTTATCATATTTTTTGTAGACAATGCATCTCTTTAAAATTTTCCGTTTTATGAACCGCTATTTTTTAAAATTCAATTATTCAATATTTGCATCAAATCTTTGGGTACAACGTCTGGAACATTAAAAAATATTGAGCAACTTTGAATGAATGGAAGTCAACAAAATTAACGATTCGGATTTCTTTTTTACTGTTTTTTTTTGCTCTCTCTACTGATCTCAAACTTGTTTTTATGGCTCGTACCAATTCGCCAGTCGTTCGCTCGATCGATCGACGATACTCTGTACAAACATTCAATAGATCTGTAGAAAGGGCTCTGGACTCACTTTAAACAAGTTCGTTACACATGAAATACGTAGAGTTCACCTGTGCACATATTTGCGTGAACATTTGCACAGTTCGATGCAAGCGAATGCAATGTATGAACAGAAATGCATGGGATGCTTCAACTCCAGCTCGAGTTACTCCTGATCGCGAACCCTTCGAAATCCTGAAGCAATTTATTAATTTTCGTGGAGCTATTACGATAAAAAAAAATAAAAAATAAAAAAAACCTGGGAGATTTATTTTGAATTGTGTGACTAAAAGACGTTGAAATTTTTTCGAAATCTAGCAAATAATCTTTTTCCGCGAAATCCATTTTTTGTATGAGGAAATTCCCGAGAATTTTAATTGACGAATCCCTTTCTAAAAAGTTGGTGTGTAACGCCTGAAGTTGGTGAGCAATGGTGGGCATTGTTGTCGTTTTATTCGTGGCGTGATTGGTCGCTAGACGGTTACACACGGGGCTTTCAAATTTGGAGTCCTGCTGTCAGTTTGACAGATGTGAACTGCCAGTTTGACAGTCGAAAAACGTTTTGAAGTGAGTTGTCGAAGGGTTAATGTTCAAATTTGGGCGCAGCAGCGCAATAAACCCCTGTACGCGCGCTTCAGCGCGCGCTGAAATACCCTAGTAACATAAAAATTTGATTGTTTTTTAACTCTTGAAAAAAAAAAAAAGAAACAAGTAAACAACAAAGTTCCGTCAAAATTGCGTGGTGCAATGAAATTTCGTTCGAAAGATTATGCAAAGGGAGAAAAAAATGGTTTACCAAATCCATAGGGGTGGATCGAGTTGATGAGAAACGTCCCTTAGATGTTCTCTACACATTGATCGAATGTTATTTGAGAAAAAGGCCTAACGTGGCAGGAATGAAATGACAGTTACGCCCTTTTTATTTCGCATGGATACACAAGGAGATGGAAGAAGAAGCAAGGGGATGAGAGAAAATTGGTTCAGTTGCTTGCTCGAGTTTGCTCTCGTCAGCATCGAGAAACACTCGCGGTAATCAAGCCCAACCGAAGCCCATAATATGATCGCCTCGAGGTTACTTGCTTTTCCCGTTCATTTCACACAAATACGAATCGCTTCGGTCGAACATGAGTTTCGTAAATATTCCCATAGCTTCGAATACGATTTCTCATTCAATTTTTTTTTTTCTGAATAAAATCAATCCCGTACGATTTAAATAACAGACTTGCAATTGCAGAATCAAAGAGAATATCTGGCCAACGAGATTTGTACCCAGCAAAATAGACTCACTCGATTCCTGAGCTACATTTTCAAATTTTTATCAACATTTGTCAAGTATTGGGTGAAACAACAACGATTTTTGACATTTCTCCAGTCCAAAACTACGCCCTTCTTACTCTAAAGTATTTTTTTATTCCAAAAATTGTGTTTTCATTGATTTTTCTCCCTTTAAATATCCTTGAAGTGGAGTTTTTTCGAAATAAATTCATTTCGAATTAGTTACGCAATAGTAAAAAGGTTTTCGATTCGAGTCTCTAACGAATGAAGAATTTCAAGATCAGGGGTGACTCAGAATCAAAATATTCAAGAGTAGAAATGCTACGTTTGGGGAATTGTTTTGGAAAATCGAAATAAAGAGCAGGAATGTAAAAACGTTTTAATTTGAGTCTCAATCGAATATTTATTTTCGAAAAGTCTTCCGTCAAACCTAACAAAAAGTTTCAAGAGCCTGGAAACGCAAACTTTCGAAAGGCGAAGTGCGTGATTGAAGCAAAAAGAATAACGATGAGGCCTAAGTTGAGAGAATTTGAGCTTAAACCGAAAATTTGACAACATTCGTGCGGAGCTTGGAGAGAAAAAAGTCCAGAGGTCACATCCACCCAACATTTAAACTGAATCTCGAACAACGCGCTCTCATTTCGTCATTGATCCGAGATTTTATTGTCTCCGTTTCCTGAGGTTCTCTTGGCACTTGGAAATATAAAATAAAAAATAAAAATCCAGGCTTTTGTTGCCTCGAGACCAGAGACATTTTTGTGGCCGATCTCTCGAGGGAGAGAATTTTACATGAGCCAGCCGCGCATCAATAATACCATAAACGCCACTCACGCACTGGCACTTATCGGAGATTCTCCGTTACATATGAATCTCCTTCCTTACATACATATGAATGTAATGGAGGGGAAATATTTTTCGAATTGTACGAGAGAAAGCATCGATTATGGTGTTGAACTTTTTTTTTAAATATCCATTCATTTATGTATTTATTAATTTATGTATTATTTTACTTTTAATTCTGACGTTTTGTCTTGCCAGAAAATAAACAAAACCGAAAATTGAATGAAAGGAAACAGAATCGAAATTTGATAAAATTCGGGTTTGCAAAAAGTCTGACACTTGTGATACGTGTTACATGAGACATATGAGTGTTATACGTTCGTATGTAACATCCACGAGGGAATCCTTTCACAGAATATTGTAACGGTCAAGAGACAAAGCCTCAAATCTACTCCCGGGACTCGACACTGCAGCGAGAGACATTGGCAGAAAGGGAAGAAAGGAGGGAGAGGGAGTAGAGTAAAAAAGGAAAAAAAGAGAGAAAAAAAAAAAGAACACGAAGCATAAGAGAAAAAGTCTGTCCCCACGGTTGGAACATTTCCAGGAGAGAGCCTGGTGCCTCTCCGACTCTCCTCCTCCCTTCTTCCACGTTCTCGTACATTCGTATAACCTATTGATTTTTTATTTCGTATCCTCGGGGCTATTCGAGTGACCGGAGAGAGCGTGCGGCTCACGTAGTTAGGACTAAATCCGGGCGTTTTTTTTCCTCGCTCAACGGACGAACACACACATGACGACTATTTGGAAGGCTCACTGTGTATATATTGTTCAACAGACACAAAGCCGACGAACGACTTGGAAAACATGCCAAGAACATTCACTTCGTCTTCAGTGAGCAAGCTTTAAAAAACTTTATTCACGTCACAGAGCAGTTTTGGGTAAATCGGCTTACGATGTTCTGTGAATACGGATACTGCATGTTTCAAGATCGAAGCTAAGCTGCGGGGACAGATTGATCGTGAAATTCTGAGAAGAAAAGTCCTTGAGCGTTTTTCTCTACGATGCACCAATGCTGATGTATCAATGATTTAGTGGCAGCCAATCCGCAGCGCGTGGCCGATACTGTCAAGGAGTGGGGGGCGCTTCCCCCACTTGGCTTATTTACGTCACTGCATCGGATAGGCTGTTATTAATGACTTGATATTTCATGAACGGTTGAGAGTAGAGCAAAATCGTTCAGGACTTTTCTCTTTAGAATTTGGCAATCTTTCGATTTTTCATTGAAATTTTCCTCGCGATATCATTATCACAGAACTTCGTTAGACTAAGTGAAAAAATAAATAAAAGCATTGCAATCTCCGGTGCTTAAAAAATATCGTCACGGATGTAGATGTGAACGACTGTATTTTTTTGTATATTTTCTTTTATGCAGTTACTTTTATTCATTCATTTAAATGTCGCATGTTCGTTGGAGGATAAAACTGCATTTTAAATACAAACGAGGGTAAAGAAATTTATTATTAAAGGGATGATAATTGGCACGGAAGATGATAACGATAATGACAAACATATATATGTGTAAATATACAAAATATATTTATGTGTATATATGAATGTATTGAAAAAGAAAATCTAGTAACTCGCGATATTAAGCATTGAGCTGAAAAAGAAAAGCCATAAAAAGTATAGACACGAAAACAAAAAAGATGAAGAGAAGAAAATAAAATAAAATGAAGTCGTCGAAGCGTGCATCGAGCCGAAGAAAAAAAAATACATATAGGAAAGTTTAAATAATTAATCGATGAATATATGTAAAAATATATATGTTGAAAAAAAACCGTGCACGGTCCACATTACAAATGTATTGACTCCTGTAACCCACCATTGACCATTCACAAGTCTGCTGAAGAAAAATACAATTCACAATGGACTATAAACAATTAACACAGAGTTTTAAAAATGTTGATCGAGGCAAGAGGTAAAGAGAGAAAGAAATGTAAATCAAGTTCGAAAACGACGACGTATTGTCGATAGTATATTGAAAAAAAAAAAAAAAAAATTGACAAAACGAGAAAGTACGAAGTACTAAAACGCGATTGAAGAACAAAATGAAATAAGAAAGAAAAAGAGAGATTCAAACAGAAACGAATTTGAAACTACTTCATGTGCGTGGCGCCAGGCGTCCACAGCGAATATACAAACGAAAAAAAAACAACAACAACAACAAAAGACAAAAGATTCGTGTGCTTTGACTGTCGAAATAATGATTACAATAATAATACCATTAACAACATTAATAATGATAATAATAATTATCATAATAACGTTAAGATAATGATAATAATATGACGGCGACTAGTTTTAAGCTCTAGCGTTATTTCATTAATTATAAGAATACCGAGATGTGTTTGATTTTAAGGAGATTAAATGTGGCTCTATGTATGTATTAATATTCGTGTAAAGGAAGATGAGATATTACAAAAGAAAGAAAGAAAAAACAAAACAGAACAAACAATAAACGGTCAAATGATGACACATTCAGATTCAAACAAACAAACAAACAAACAAACTAAAAGAAACACAGAAAATTATATATATACATATATATATATGTAACGTTACGATGAGCAGAGATCGCAGTCTCCATTCATTGATTTCGATACTCGTAAGATCGTCGACCACGTAAATATAATAAAAAAAGTTTAGCAAAATATCTCGACATATATGCATATAAATATATATGCATATTCATGTATATATACATAACAAAAAAAAACAACAGCCTTTCCATTTCTCTAAAATACATAGTCTTCGTACGTGAAATTAAAAAAAAAACGTAGAAGTATAAAAAACAAAAAAAAAGGAAAGGAAACACATGTTCTACGATTAATTATAATAATAATGATGATAATAATAACAATAATAATGCGCTGATTGAAAAAGCAACGTCGTAATTCTGCCAGGCGATATTTCGTTTATTCGTTTGCTCTATTGTTTCATTTTTTTATTGAAAGGTTTGAATTTTAAGAAAAAAAAAAATTTGTAGCGATAAAGAAACAAAAGCTTTGAATAATATTTGTTGCTTTTCCGGTATGAATGTACTTCATTGAGCTTGGTGCCTATATTTAGAGACTGTATAAAGCTATGAAGAAGAGAAAAAGTTTGCTGAAAAGTCTAGACGGATTTGGGTATGTTAGTAATGAGTTTTTTTTTGTTTGCTTTTAAAAACTGTACATTTTCTTACATTGGTATCTTTGTAGCTACAGAAAAAAAAGATGTGCGAAACACTTGCGAGGGCAGTAGGTTGGAAAATATGAATTTCCATGCCAGCCCCGTGGCTTGTTTCATAAGCTACTGAATCAATATGGCCACCATATTATTTACACGAGAGCGTAGAGCGAAACATCGAAAATTTCAAATAATTGAATTGGTCGTTACGTCACTCGCCATTAGTTCGAGCAGTTTCATTCAATTGGACGTCGAATTCGCAAATGTTTAATCATTTAATTTTATTTGTCGTACAATGTTACGACATATTAATAACAAAATGTCATCACTTTTACGCGTTCTTAAAAGGGTTGCAATTTTTCAAAAGCTATCCACTATCCAGGTAACAATTTTCAAACACTTGTCTAATCGACGTTATTATCAAACCTTCAAAAGTTGCTTTCCTGACAGTTGGTAACCAATTCATGCCTCTCCAACGGCCACTCGTTCATCCTGGCTGGCAATTTTCAAAAAATTGTTCAAAAAATATCCAAATAACGTCAAATGTCTGCTTGAAAGGCATGAAAAATTCGGGTAGCAATTTTAAAAGAGTTTGAATCAAATGAGACGTGCAGAACGTACAAATTAATGTACTTATCAAGGCTTATTATTGAGACTTATTAGTTGTTCGAATGATAACTTTTAAACGTCAGATAACTTTAAGTCTTGAATCGAATTTTTCGAAATTCCTACCTGACACGATATCAGAGATCTGCACGCCAGAAAATTCTAAAGTAATAGACGTCTTTCGTGCAGATATCAAATCTCCTCCTATTAAGCTTTCTGGACAATTTTTTGAACACTAAAAGTTATCAGATGTCTGAGAGGTAACTTCCGGATAATTATCTAACGATTAATGAACTGCCTTTGAGACGTACGTTAGACATCTTTTAGACATTTTTTTGAAAATTGTTACCTGCAGGTACAAACGTTTTCCGAAAAAGCGACGATTAGTGAAGACTAGACCGAAAAATAACTTCTAAACACTTGATAATTTTTAGATATCTTCCCGGCGACTTAGTCCACCGTTTGGATAACTTTTTTAGACAGCTTTTTGGTAATTGTGACCTGGATTTATTTACATACGAAATGGAATAGGAAGAGGCTATTTACTGCCACCTAGTGGCAAATTTTTGTAACATTTCGCGGGTATAAAAAAAAAAGGTACACGCGTGTTAACGTCAGTGAAACTGACGTTTTTCAGAGTCCTATAAGGACGTGTCATTTTCGCAAAAAAAAAAAAGCGCCATACGATCGTATTATTAAATATTCTTGACGAAATATTCTATTAAGATCTGTCAGATATGCGATGAGAGAAACACGTGTCCCACAATCCCAATTCTCTCATATCTCGAATGTACAAATTTGATCAAAAATAATATGTTCGACTAAATCATCCGAAAGAGCAAGTGAAAGGAGCATTGAAAAAAAGCCCACACAGACACACAATTGTATGGAAAGGAATAATGAGATTAAATTAAGGGTTACGAGGACAGTCATTAGTTTTATAGGTCGTACCTTTCGAAATATTGCATTTTTTCAGAATAAACAGATGCGCGCGTCTAGCGTTCAACCACCGAAGCATACACATGAACAAAAGCACAGTTGGAAAAAAGGTCTCCAACGGGGAAACGAAAACTATGCTACCAAAAGAAAAACATGATTCTGCTTGAAAAAACGATAAATAAACCAAAGAGAATGCTAAAACATCCTCTGTTTCGTTGAACTTTCTTTCGAGTCGCAGCGACGATCAATCAATTTTCGATATAAAATATATATAAATATATTTTCCAATCAAAGTTAACGCAAAAATTTCTCATCCTGTCAATGGGATTTAGCGTGTTTCGCTGGAAAAGTAGCCCGCAGGCCTAAATACGCTCTAATTGTTATTCTATACGAAAAAAAAAATTAAAAAGTTAATTAAACAAAAGAAAAAAAAACAAAACGAAGCTACAGAAACCCAGAAAAAACAAGATTTTATGAAATGCAAAAAAATTATGAATTTCCGATGAGACATGAGCACATGCGTATATACATATTTATATATATATGTATATATAAAATCGGGTATGTTAAAATGGCGTATCGATTTAAAAGAAAGATAAAAAAAAAAGAGAAGAAAAAACATGAAAGCAAATTATCATAATTATATTGTGTACGAATAAAATAAATATAGAGAAGAGAGAAGAAAAACAGATATATAAGAATAACAACAACAAAACAAACGAATGCTCCAACGCGCGCATTTCACACCGTATATGAAAAAAAAAAGAAAAAAAAACAAACAAACAATTCATACGCGTAATAAATCATCGTTCTCTCGAGATCTTTTTCGTTTCTCTTATCTTATATAACTATATACATACACCCTTTTCCCACCTTTATATAGAATCGCCAAGCGATTTATATAGACACTGCGAAATATACATAAAGAAGAAAAAAAAGCAAATATAAATGTGTATATACATATGATATATACGACAATGAAATAATATATATATGAATATATATATCATATGTAAATACATGTAAACGATATTGTATTTACATTACGTCGAAGGGCGAAATGAAATTGAAAAAGAAAGAAAAAAGCAAAAGTAATTAAACAACAAAAAAAACGTAATAGTAATTGATTTTCGCCGGCGTGGATCGAGCAATTACTAAAAAAATTAAAAAAAAAAAAGAACGAACACACGCATAACACATCAGTTTCCGAACGACAACCATTCTGCTATTATCCGGTATTTATGTATAATATATACATATTTATTATATACATATATATGTATATATTATATGACGTTTAATTACACGACATTCTTACTGTTTCATAGTAGAATACTATACATATATATATTGTACGAGACAAAAAAAACGAAATTTACTGCTTGTATATACATATATGAATATATGTATATCTATGTGTATATATATTTATATATATACATATAACAATGAGGTTATATCGTAATAAAAATGATGTACCTATAATAAACACGTGTCACACTTATTCAACCTCTTTTCTTGTTCCTTTGTTTTTGTTTTTATTTTAAACCTACTTCTGGCAGACAACAAGTACAGTTTTTTTATTTCTGAATTTCGAAACAACTAACCCTACAAACCCACATCGAGGTGATTATTTATCCCATGAGAATTTGAATGTTTTTCTTATTTACGTCTTTGTAATTATTATTCATGTTTTGGGGAAGTTTCATGATGAAATTTCATCAGAATGCAACTTTATCGTACATGGTTGGGTTCGTTATGAAGTAAGAAAATGTAATAATAAAACGTTTTTACTGAACTTATTGTGAGGCTTCGTCCGGAAAAAATGATTGTGGGGCTCTACAGGTTTCAAGATGTCACATGAATTTTCGTAAAATCAGGAAACATCGCCAGCACACTACTACGTGATTATTTGCCTAATTCGAATATTTAACGTCGAGCGTCTGTTTTCACCAAGCGTTCAGCTTTGACTGTTTCACTGTGGCCACCAGCAGTGCCCCCCGCGAACGCGGCAGTGTTATGTTTACACGGCGTTCCGAGAAGTCCCCGCTGCCTCACTCATCCCCTCCCTCAAAACTATCGCCCCGCGGTCAGTCGGGCCAGTTCTCTTCATACTCAAGGGCGAAAAACAATTTCTGAAGTTCACGGAATTTTAGTTGTAGATTTTTCATTCCTTTATTTGCGTATTTTTGTAATAAAGTTTACCTGAACGTTGCACAATTCGTAACGATGACAACGGGAGTATCTTCATTCGTTGTTCATTTATCCACATTCAAAGTTCCTTCGTCTGCACGTCGATCCCCCTGATATAATAATTTCAATCCATGTCTTTAAAACGACAAAAAGTAAAATTCTCTGCCTAACCCAAACAAAAAGTAGGAACAAAGTTTAAGCTCGATAAATAAAGTCTTTAAGAATGCATATGATAATTAGTAATCAATGGACCTTCTCGATGTAGAGGATATAAAAATTGAATGATGTAGCTCGTGAATTTCCGAAAAATATTTGATATTCAATTTTTTTAATAACATTTTTGGCTACACCGAAATGGTGTCGAAAAAAGATAGCACGTGACAGTGAATGCTTATCATTATTTCCTCGAAAACGGTTCTAATGTCAAAAATTCAAAAATATTACAGTTAGAAAAACACTTTTGGAGAAGGTTTTGCAGGAAAATGGAAGTTAGTGACATGAAAAAAGAGTGAAGTTCCGAAAACGAGATAGACTCGTGGAAACCCAAAAAATCTGTACGCAGAATCTCAGGAAATAAGAAATCGTATATTTTCTTGGAAGTATTTTTTGTTTTCGGTATTGAAATTTATTAGCAGATATGATTGAAAAGTTTTTGAACATTTATTAGCCGAAATCATCGTTTGACGAGGTTTTTTTTAATTCGTACTATTTATTTATTAATAACTCCACACAAACCAGCGAAAAACTTTATACAATTAATTCAAATTTCTAACTCAATTTCATGATGATTAATTAATCGCAATTTTATGTCATCAGCGAATAAAGACAAGTTTTATAATCGAGAGAAAATAAATGAGCAAACTGCATCATCGACTCATACGATTTTCTATCGACTTAAGAAATAAATATTTTTTCTCAGCACTGACAAAAATGCTTCCGATAATTACACAATTTTATTCTCAAATGCAAAACTGGCCTTTGTCTATTTTCGAACAGATTAGGGGACAGAAATGAGAATTCCCAAATCTGCAATAGGTCCAGAACTGCTAACATCGTCAAAATTCACAGAATTCACAATTCTGCTGATGTTGAATTTAAATATTGTGCAGACTCGAATTCCGGAGATTTAGAACTAAGCGGTTGAATTGTCGTACACGATCTGGACTATTGAATTTTCAGAGGTCAGGCCTACAGAATAAAAGACCCATTTTTTTCGACCTTGCAATATTTCATAACTTTATATTCGTCTTTTTTTCAACTTAAATTAGAAATAGCAATTTACATCGACACTGCGAAGTACAGATGGGAAAAATATATATACGTGTCTGCTGTTTCAACTATATTTACATTACGTGAAATCTTCTGAAGCGAATGAAAGTTTAAGAAATGTTATTAATTTTTTCACTAAACAAAAAAAATAATGAGATATGCAAAAAAAAATAGATTTTTGATGTTCAATATTTACCACATTGATTTAATAAAGAAAAAAAATATACGCGTTCCTCATAAATTCACCAACGTTTCCTTCTCTCTAGACACTCGTATTGCGACTGTCATAAAATGAAAGAAATTAGAAAAAAAACAATTATTCTGTGTTTTCATTCAAATGCAACAGGAATATGAGTCGCGAAGTTATTGGCTTCTCAGGGCAATTAAATTAACTAAAAAACGCACAGGTTTTCATTGTTAATTGGAAATCAGTCGATTATTCGTAACTAAGGAATTTCGAGAGTGAAATTTCTTTTCAATTTACAGCATCGAATCATCGATATTTAACGGACTCACTATCCAAAATCTACTGGTCCATATTTTCCATGAGATAGAAAATGTTGAAGCTGCGATTTCATCTAATGAGTCATTCTCAGAATTCTTTGTGTGTTTTATTATTTATTTTCATGAACTTGTAAGCTGTTCGATGTTTTAACTAAATGCAAACTGTTGAGATCGGGCTCAGAAGTGTTTTCCAACGACATTTTCAGGTTAAAGTATACAAACACTTAACAATATTTTTTTTACATACACTCATATCGAAATTTTTAATTCTTTATTGTTGCTAATCCAACAAATTAATATCCTGCAAATAAATGACATCACAACTTCGACAGTTGTGAAAAAAGTGCCGTAACTTTCTCGATATGTATTCGATTAACAAACTTTAGTGAAGAAGTTAATGCAAATATTAATCCATTCAACGAACTTACGAATGAACATTATCGAATAAATGAAAACGCAGTTTTGACACTTAAAGATGCATCAGAAATATTATTTCAAATGAAATTTACGTATAAAATAACTCCAAGCTACAGATTTTGAGATTTCACTCCCAACAATCACGTGTTTTTCACTCTTCAAATTCGTTTCCCTATCATTTTCTTTGAAATTCGCGGCTCAACATTTTCAGGAGTACAATTCCACTGAATCGAACGACAAAAATTGTTTTCATTGAAAATATCGTTTTACAGTTCAGTCGAATTTGGTGAATATTTCCATTCGATCGAATACTGAATGTGCAAAATCTGTTGAAATCAATGGATCAAACGTTTTTTTTTCTGCTGTTGCATCGTGAGCATCGTCACTGTTTACAACAGCGCGTGAGAAATGAAAGAATGTGAATATTTAAGAAAACTTGAAAATCATTTAGTGGATTCGACAGAAAATTTCGACGAGCACATCAATAAGACCAAAAAATACAACCTTACAAACGTTTGTCAACTTGGTACAAATGTGTTGACAGATCCAATGCATCCTTAATATCGTCTGAACAATGCAGACAAACCGGTTGATTATTGGAATGCGTTACGTAACAATCATTCGATACTGTAAATTTCAAATGAATCTTAAAGTTTAAATTTCATTCTATAAAGTTCTTAAGCACTACGGAGCTTTTGAATTACGTTTTAAAAGCTCCTGCCTGAGCAGCCTTGATGATGAAGGTTTTAACGGTCGCTTCGTCCAGCTTGGCGAAGTTTGGTGACTGTATGACATTCGTCATGTGATTCATAGCGAATTTGAAGCAAAAATCCTCGAGCTCCTGAAACACCACTACAAGTTGTTAATTCGTCACTGGCTAAAAATATTTGTCGAAATCTTCGTACAATTCGTTTTCCTTAACCACTATTTACCTTTGAATTATATTCGATCGCTGTACTATAAAGAAATGCCACATTGAGCACCGTTATACTCTGTTTTATTATCTGCACGCATCGTCTCTTCAATTGTGGCTCGAAGTACGCGTTCGCCAGATACAAAAGTTCTGTGAAAAATCAATTTTTTCTCTCAATCTCATGTATTCTAGAAACAGATACAAACGAATGAACTATTAGTTCAAATATGTTGCTCTGTTACTTCTCGAATTTATTGAAAATTCACGTTCAATCTGAAACCTACGAAATGTCTTTAAAAAAATATTGAGATAGTTTTTTTTTACCATTTTCGGACATTTACGTATAGTGAAAAACAAAAGAATTCAAATAATTTGGATGTGCGAAGAGCACGAACGAAAGATTCATTATTTTACACACCACGTGGAAAACGATTTCGAAATTTCTCGAGAAAAGAACCATCGAAAAATCTCGAAATTGGTTACATTTATGTTTACAACGACGTTTAGAACGTCGTCACGAATAGAATTTTCCGATGAATTTATTTGACTGGATCTTCTGAAGCTTGACGACAATAACGAGCGGTCAATGGATTGAAAATGATTTTTCATTGATTCCGTAATGCATGTAAACACTCAAGTTGTGTTACAAAGGATACATTTTCAACTAAAATTGGATTTTTAGAAAAATTGTGACGCACCCAATGCATTTTCTGCTGGCAAATCAACCTCATCGGTGTAGAGATATCTCAAGAATGATTTGTAAACTTCGTACGAGAAATCGTCGTGCTGGATAAGCCTGAAACGAGAGAAATAGAAGAAACAATTTAAAAAAAATGCCTTAATTACAAAAAACGAGCATAAAAAGAATAAAAAATGGAACATAATGGACTCACGACTGATTATTTTCGGTCCAGTGTTCTTGAAACATAGATCTGAAGTATTGACATCGTATTTTCAATACTGCCTTGTGAACGTGTATCGGCTTCCCTTGGACTTGTATGGTTAAATCGCTGCTCGACTAAAAATGCATTCGGATGTTTTGTTTCACAAACATTATCGTCCATTCAGTGAGTTTATTGCACTCTTATCATTGGCGAGGAAACTCAAGGATTGAAGGAGTTATTAAGAGACAAAGAAAAAGAGAGAAAGAGAGAGATAGAGAAAGAAAAAATGGAAAAAAACATCCAAAAGTCACGCACGAGGAGCAAATGAATGTTAAGTTTTGTTTTTTCCTTGATTTTTGGGTTTTTTTTTTTGTCAACACGTACTGGATCGTCGAACGCTTGCTTCAGGCAGTTGAGGATGCTCGTTTCCTCTTCGGAGTAAAGTTTCAAAGGCGTATGCATGACACTGGGGGTTGCGTATGAAGCCAGTGCCTCGTGGAGGTTTGTAAATGGCGTTGGTGTTGGTGTCGGTACACTTTGACCTCGACATTGTCCCCACATGAAGACTTGACCGTCGTGCGAGATCGCTACGCTTATGTGATTGTAATGAACCGCGGCGACGTCTGAGATTCTTCCCATTTCCGGCACGTTCAACTGTTAATGCGAAAGAAAAAACAATTATCACGTTAAAATATTTCCGCAGCCACGTTTTTACGCATCGTAATAAATTTTTTATCCGAAAAGCAAATTTTCATCAATAAGCACCATTTCTTGTCTGCACGGAATGTTGTCCATTTAATTTAAGCCTGCAATTTATTATTTCAATTGTTCAATATTTTGTTTACAATTTATTATCTCTATTTGTTTAATTCCGAGATAAAAATTGTGGAATAATAAATGTTACTTTGCAAACATCTGAGAAAACGAAATTTTCATGTTCAGCTTTCTCTGCCGACGTTCGGTTTTTTTTTGAAAAATAACTTTGAATCCAATTGTAAAAAAAGCATTAAAAAATGATGTAAATCGTTTTTTTCTTATAATTGAAAATAAAAGGGAAATGAAATTTGTGTCTGTCTCAATTCTTTCTCACCTTCACCGGTACGCAAGAATTAACTTTAGTGCCAAGGCCCAGTTGACCGTAAGCATTGCCACCCCAAACAAACAGATCGCCCTCGTCGCTCAGGGCCAACGTGTGAGAGTAACCGCAAACAACTTTTTCTGCAATAAAAAAGATCAACCAATTAATGAAAACCGTCATTCGAAGTGTTGACAGCTATTTAATTTATCGAATTTCACCTTTTGTGACATAAGTTTCGCGAATGAAATTTAAAGCTTTTTCTAAATCGTTTTCGACATTTAGTGCTCAATGTTATTGGGATTTTTGGGTTGAACAAAGCATAAAATTAACCTATGACTATTCCTGCCAGGCCACCGACTTTGTTGGGATTGGGTTGGTTGACGTATTTGCCTGTACCAAGTTGTCCGACACTGTCGTTCCCCCAACCAAAGACTTCACCGTAATTCGTGACAGCCATACTCGAAGATTGCCCGCAGGCGATATTCACGACTTTTTTTCCTGCCAAACTCGAGTTCACCTTTCGAGGCGTATTTTGATTGGTACTTATTCCACTTCCTACTTGTCCGCTTGAGTTTTGTCCCCAAGCGTAAACCTTGATTTCAAAGAAATAAATAAAATCTTGCTCAAAAGTTATTTGATGCGTGAGAAACGATCAACCAATGGATTAGAATTCTTTTCTTCCAAAGATTGAAACAGATTTTCTAAATGTCAACGTACCTCACCCTCATCCGTCAAGGCCAGAGAATGATGACTACCGCAGGCTATTTCAACAACAACTTTATCCGCTAAATTTGTTTCTATTTTAGCTGGCGTGGAAACTTGATTCGAAGATCCATTTCCTAATTCACAGAAACCATTGTGTCCCCACGAATATACCTTTAAATTAATAAATCATCATTTTATTATTTTTATTATTTAAATAATGTCAAGGTATCTTTTGAAATGGCGAAGAATTATTTTTTTTACAGCTTTCATCATAAAAGTTAAAAATCTTAGGTGAAAGCTTGGTTCAGTTCATAAATTTTTACAACAACAAAAAATCATTTGAATAGAAAAGTTGTGACAAGAATAAAGTTCATTTTAGTACTTTTTTTGGGACTGACGGACCCCAACAGTGTATTTTAAGAGTTAAAATGATGTGAAAAATTTCTCTAAGCTTACCTCTCCCTTCTCAGTTAACGCAAGCACATGAGGGCCAATCCCGTAAGCAAATGCTTTAATTCCTTTTTGCGAAAGAACATCTATTTTTCTGGGGTACAAAGTACTGTGTGCGTCTCCTGTTCCTAAGCATCCAGTTGCATTATTGCCAACAGCATGGACGCTGCCATCTTTCAGTACTAAAAGGGCTTCGTTACCCAAATTACCTGGAAATTATACAGCGGGTGCAAAGATTCGAAAAGGCGAAGAAAAAAAAACCAAAAATCATCTTATCGACGACAAACACCAAAGTATAATGTGTTGTCGGTGTGGACAATTACCATAAACCATGACCATTTTTAATTCTGCTATATATTCTGGCTCTAAGAGACTGAGAATTGGCCAATTCTTTAAATCCGATCGAGACATTTTCACTTTTTTAACATCAAACTGTAATGTTAATTTAAAAAAAACACTGCTTCCGAAATTTGTTCGTTTGTCTTTTTCGACTTTTTTTTCTTTTATGGCTTCATAATGATACGGAGTTAGAAGACAATGTAAATACGATTTTTCTTTGTTCACAATTCGGCACTGTCAACGTCAGCTGTTGTTAGCAATCAGCGTTTACTGCATATGCTGCACACTGCACATATGAAAATATATACACAATGAAAAACTACACGTACGCACATGCGCGACGTTAAACGTCGGATGGTGCTGCCCTCATTGGGAATCTTGGTTTCGAATTTCACCAATAAAGAACAAGTTTCTCTTGTGGATTGAAATGGAGTTTTTGATCTTATTTCACTTGGAATGATATTGAAATTATTTAATAGAGGATTACTTTTTAAAAATCATCAAATCGTAACATAAAACCGACGATCCGATTGCAAAACAACTGTTTCTGGTGAATTGTTCATGATCGAATTACTCAAACGTTGACTCAAATCTTAAAGGGGTTCGATCGTTTCTCATACGTTGAATAAATTTCAAGTTTAATTGTATAAAATTCGTATGAATCTTCTAATCTTTCGTATTAGTTGTAAAATATCGTCTTTTTTCGTAACTTCCCATAAAACCTCATGTTGAAGTTGCGATTTTAAACACTGAATATCTCGATTACCAGATGGTGTAACCTTCTCAAATTTTTAATACATTAAAATACGACGCTCAAGAAGATTCACGCGAAATTTCAAACAATTATCTTGAAAAAATCGTATTTGATCATTTTGCTGTTACTATATCATAATAGTATATATAGTATTATGATTATGGCGATTGAACCTCGTTAAGTGCGTTCTTTTTGTCATTAAAAAAACTTTTATAAAAGCTTCTAAACAGTATTCCTCGGTTCTGTATATTCGTCGGTATATGGGCGGCCCACGGGGTGCACAATCGCAGTTGAGTAGAAGTAGAAACTTGTTCTTAGATGCCGCCGAATTGCCAACGAACAATGTACTGAATACCGAGATCAATCACGATCAGCACAGAATCCACCCCCGATCAATGTAAGAATCGAATTCCACATCGAGTCCCAAGTACTTGATCAAGAGGGGTTAAGTTTGACTTCGTTTATGACCCAGCTTTCGCCGGGCACACAAAAAATTGGTATATAGACTCATCAGTTGTTCCCCTCCACGGAAATCTTTAGTAAAAGGCGAAAGATTTATGCGTGTGTTGAAGGGAAACCAGAGTAACGAATGTGATGGCGCGTCCAGAATATATTGACCCTCAGCATATTCTCCATCAACGAGAACGACAGGTACAAAAATCCCTCTCGCGGTCGAATTCGAAACTACAGTCGATTGTTATTATTATTCCGCAGCAATTCTATTGACGAGAATTTACGAACAGAGTTGAAGTTGCTCGCTTGTAATACCGCCTGATAGTCATGAATTTAGCGTTTAGTGGCTTTGGAAGCGTTCGAAAAATAGTTGTTCTTTGATTTTTTAACAACAATTCACCTGGATCTATGGATTTTCTTCTCCTTGAACTATAACATTGAACGATATTAGAAATGAAATCTTACAATTATTAATTCAGTTCCAAAGTCCTTACAAATGAAATAAATGTTGTTACATTTATTAAACAAGAATAACCTCTCTCGAAACGCCGCATGCCCCAAACGCATCCATTTTTCCCCCAATATGTTCCATCGTATGACAGCCCAGCCTGAAAAACATCCAGCTAGACGTCGCAATGTTTTCAAGCAGTAGAGTTGTCTTTTTACCGAAATAATTTTATAAAAATTTTAAATACATTGTTTTTGTTATTATTAATATTGTTTGAAGTATGAATAAAAACGTTGAATAAATTTTATAAAAATGGCCCAATCTATATTCGACGCCTTAACAGGTAAAATATGTAATTCCATTAATAAATCTCAACGAGATTTTAACCTTATTCATTCAATAGAATTGGGTTAGGCGTAATTCCAATCGTGTCAAAATGTAAATGATTGGAAAAGTTTTAAGTTTATTTTTATTTTCGTCATTTCAAGGGGTCTCACTTGACAGTTCAACCGTGCAATCTCTGCTCGAAACTCCGACTCTAATAAGCGAAGTTGAGCAGTCAGGTAAAAGCAAACATTTTTGAGCCTCTTTTAACTCTCGGAAATATCTATTTTTTCAATGCAATTTTATTCCAAAGCTATTGACCAAGACGAGGAGGATATTTTTCAATGCGGCAAGTGCAAAAGTCAATTTACATCTTTGCACATGTTTTTACTGCACAAGAGAGAACACCTGAAAGTACAAGAGCAAACTGTCGATCTGAGTCAGTATTTGGTCAACGAGGATAGCCAAGTCGACGTCAATGTACAAGATCCGTGTCAAAATGCTATTCCCTACGATCCACAGGAAGGATTCGTTCAAAGCGATCAACTTGCCGGGTCCATTATACTCGCGGAAACCGATATGTTGTTCAGGCAAGTTTTTCTTTCATCTTTTGTCATCACGAAGCATCTAAAGACTTCAACATCGAGATATTTGTTTTAGTCATAACAGATAATTGCAAAAAAATTGTTAGATTTTTGAAGTTTGAGAGATATCAGAACAAAAACCACTACATTCAAATTGTGTTTTATAATTCGAGACTTCGGCGATAGATTTTGAAAATAACATTTTCGAACTTGAACATTTTCATGGAATATGATATTCTTTCAATATATTAACTTAATTTTTGACGCTCTTCTTCTCCCTCCTTCAGTTCTAAATATTCATTACAACGACAAAGTTTGCATTTTCTGAATTTTGAGTTAAACCCAATTTTACAGTTTTCACATTACCGGCGATAAATTTTAATTGGACAATTGGAGCTGGAAAAGCGAGTATTTTGAAAGTTTAACGTGATTAGGGTTCTGCGAATTAGTGAAAAAAGAAATGGTTTTAATGTATTAGAATATTTTTAAATAAATCGTTATCATTCGTTTGATAATTGAGTAATCGGAAATGAGCTTTGTTTTGCATTGCTACAGCATCGACCAAGAAGGTGCAAATTATCTAAGCCAAGAGTCAGGTTTTGGTGTACCTATAATTCTCAGTGCCGAAAGTCTCGAGGACGCTTTTTCGGATCCAGCTGAAAATGCAGAAAGCGATGCATTGATAAACGAAGCTGAAGAAGTGGGCCAAACTTTGCACAACGATCTGAATCAGAATGAGACTGTTTTTGAAGTCTCTTCGAATCACGTTATGGTCCCGATAGAAAATGGATTGGAAAATGTTATTGATAATCATGACGAACAAACGGAAGAAGAAGACAGCAGTGTCAGCCAAATGCAAAATTTAAAGGTAAACTAGGGACAAAGTTGACGATAATTCAGAATTTTTAAACGTTTTATTCGGACAACATTTTTGTCACTGTGATTATCGGTTTTTTTTCATATTTTTATTAAATCATAAATAAATTAAATTAAATAAAATTGAATAAAATTAAATAAATTAAAATTAAATAAATAAATTGATTAAAAATTATGCAACCAAAAAATTTAACATTTCAGTACAAGTGTGGCTATTGCAACAAACAGTTTGCCAAGAAATTTTATTGGCAACAACACGAGCGTTCACACACCGGTGAAAAACCTTATCAGTGTGTAGTCTGTGGCAGAGCATTTGCACAAAAATCCAATGTCAAAAAACACATGTCCTCGCACAAAGTTTGGCCAGGAACTGCAATACACTCTCTACCGCCGGAGGTAACATTTTTTCGTTTTCTTTTTTTGACATATGCACGAAATGTAAAGTAATATTGTACTTTTTCCCAAAATCCATTTAATTTGAAGCTTTATTTGAAGTTCTGAAAAGCAGATTGAACGTCGTTTGATTTTCCAATGATTGTTCATTTAAACAAACAATTTCAGGCACCACCGGACGGAAGTATCGATCGTACCTATCACTGTCAATTCTGCAGAGAGATTTTCGAATCGTACAAAGCCCTGAAGGGTCACCTAATAGTTTCTCATTTGACGCTAAAAGTTTACAAATGCGTTCAAAGTAGCTGCAGCATGATGTTTGCCGAATTGGACGATTTTCTCGAACACACCAAGAGCCACAAGCGTTCCGAGTACAGATGTCACGTGTGCGGCGAGGTTTTTAACACCCTCTCTGATCTTGGACTTCATCAGTACTCTCATTCCGTCCAGAAGCAAAAAACTACGGAAAAGTATTATTGCTGCTCGATTTGTAAATCATCATTTTCCAATCTTGAGGCGTTGCAACATCATACGGAAACCACCACCCACGATTACGCCTGTCCTCACTGTGGCAAAAGCTTTTTGATCGAAAGATTTTTACGAAGACACCTTAAAACTCACGTCTCTTCGGCTCGTTTTGCATGCGAAGATTGCGGCAAAGCTTTTAAAACCGAACAGTATCTTGCTAATCATAAGTTAATACACAGCGAAGAAACACCATTCACTTGCCCGGTGCGTATTTTTCTCTGTTACATCGACAAGAACAACTTTTTATTGGAAAAACTTTTATTGAAATGAAAAACTACACTTTTTATTTCCTTGTAAATACACAGTTTCGATCGATCACTATGTCAATTTTTAAGAATATTTAAAATTCATTATGCAGCTGCATTAATTTTTTCAACATTTTATTTATAAAAAAACAGAACAATTTGTAAAAATTTTAATTGATCATCTTCTATTACGGAAAAGTCCAAATTGATTATTCGTTCCTACTTTTCAAAAACAATGCAACAAACAATGACTCATAGACATTGATTTTCGAAAAACTGAAACAAACATTTGTTTATGTTTCAATAGTTGTTAAGACTTTTTTTTAAACTGATCTGAATCTTCAAGAAATTTCGTAATAATTGTGAAAAACTTGACTTTTCAGCAATGTCCTGCCAGATTCAAAAGAAAAGATCGCTTAGGACGTCACATGCTCATTCACGATTTAACGAAAAGGCTCAAATGTCCGTTTCGGGGATACTTGGGCTGCATGAGCGAATTCTCACGCCCGGATAAACTCAAAAGACATCTTTTGACTCATAGTAACATCAAACGTTTCAGCTGCAGTCATTGTAATCGTAATTTTCATCGAGCCCAAGCTCTCAAGCACCACGAACTGAACAAACACAATCTCAAGTGTGACATATGCTCACATGTGAGTACTGACAGCTCTCGTTTCTGATTTTAATCATAATCTTTAAATTTTCATTGTCTATAAAATTGTTTTTCATTGTCTTTTGATTCTTACATTGAACTCAAAACTGTAAATTGCACAATAATTTCGGAATAATAGTTTTTACATTAAACTTATTTATTCAATGAAAAAATGGTAATCCCCAGGCATTTAAAACGAAGGATCAACTAATAACGCACAATTGTGACCAAGCAACAGAAACAAAAAAACACACGAGTTCGCAACTTCCAAAAAAAGCTTCCGGAACTTTCAAGCCGCGAAAACCGACGCCAAAGAGACAAATGAAATCGGCGAATGGCATTACGGAAAAAGAAAAATCAAAAACTGACGAAATGCAAAAAAAGGTAAAGATAATTCAGATGAAAACCGAATTTCTTCAACTTTATGCAAATTGACCTTTTAAATCAATTTCTCAAAATTGATCTCGAAAAGTGAATCGATCGTAATTCGCTGTTTCTTCTAAGACTTTTCTACAAAGAATTCAACGATTACTACCGATTGATAAATTTTTTCACATTTTTGCAGATTATCTTGGAAGATATGAGAATGAGCGACTACGAAGACGAAGCGTGTGATAAGAGACTAGAAAATTTTACAATAACCCGAGAGATCGATTCAGCGATGGATTCTCTCATGGATTCTGAGTCGTCGGATTCAAACGACGTTAAGCCTGCAATCAGCGTTTTCTCGTCCGAACAAATCGACGGTGTCGCGTAATTCAACTTTTTCACTATCACGTATTTTTTATTAATATTATTACTACGTTTAGTACGTAGCATTTAAAGATTAAGTGAACGTAGCACGTGCAATCAATAGAAACAACAAATAATAATAATCAATCGCAAAGCGGAACAAGAGATGAAGAAATGAAAATGCATTTTACAATAGCGAAACGATATTTTGTAGTTTACGTATCTGTGATAATTGTAATATACAAAAAAAAATTACAATATAAGTAACTTATACCCACTTCTCGAGACTCAGATATTTATTTCGATAGAAAATTATGTTCTCAATCGTCGTGTGTTTGATTTTCAGAGATGCTTCGTCTGAGCGTTCTTAGCCATAAATTTTGATCTAAATCTCAGCTCTGAACGTGTAAACGAAATTTTTAAACTAAACAAAGTTTCAGCCATTTCAGCTAATGATTGGATTAGTTAGTTTTTTTTTTTTATGTACATGTAATTTTTGCAAAATCTTTCGTTCTTCGAGAAGAAAATGGACAATTGGAGAAACTCTGCGTTTTTACGGAACTTTATATTTAATTATTTGCGAAAAAATCTTCAGTTATTCAAGAAAAATCGACAAATTCATTTCGCAAGACCAAAAGAACATTTTCTTTGGTCTCAATTTGGGCTCAAACAGAACAAGAAAAATGACCAAATTTTCGAATCTACGATTACGTCTCAAAGTTTCTTGAATATTCAGAGATTTTTTATTATTTTCTGAAGAAATATTGCAATTTCAATTAAATGAGATTCTCGGTTCGGCACGAATGTAAAAATCTTCTTAAGGCCGAGAGTTTTGATTAAATCGCAATGTTTCGCACAAACCATTAAGCCTTGACCAGAATGATAGCGAGTTCGGAAGGAAATGGTAATCGCAAACCACATCCACTTTTTCTTGGCACGAAAGGAATTTTTTAAATCGTCTCCTTAATTACAACCGAGGAGTCGATCGACTAAGTCTTGGAATAAAAAGTGCAAAGTGGTCGCAGTGAAATTAGATGTTCTCTAAATTAATATAGAATAAATAAAAATGCCATCTCGCGGTAATTATGAAGTAACGAGTGTAGAAGAGGGCAAAGCAGCGGAACGTGACCAATCTTACAGAAGTTGTATTCTCTCGATGCTCATATTTATTCTTTTATCAATAGTTTTAATACTCGTGAGTCTGCCTTGGAGAACATTTCAGATGCGACAAAAGGGCCAGTTGAACATCAACGAGAATTCAATCGAATCTGCAAAAATCGAGGGCCAAGGATTTACGACTTTTGGGACGGAACGATCTGTCGAAAAGGAAGAAAAACGAACGGTGGGAAATGATGTTCCTTTCGACGAGAATCAAACAACGGAAATTCCTGTAGAAAAGGAGAAACAATCGTCAGAAAACGAAGTTCCTTTTGAACGGTATACGAACAACGAAACGACAGAAAATTCTGTAGAAACAGAGCAACAAACGGACGAAAACGATGTTCCTTTTGAACGATACCCGAACAATAAATCAACGGAAATTCCTGTAGAAAAAGAGAAACAAACGGTGGAAAACAATGTTCCTTTTGAACGATACACAAACAACGAAACAACGGAAATTCCTTTAGAAAAAGAGATACAAACGGTTCAAAATTATGTTCCTTTTGGAAGATACACAAACAATGAAACAACGGAACTTTCTACGACCACCACGACCGAAAACACGTTTAAAAAAATGACTGAAGTGCCAGAGGAAGTTGCAACGATTCTCGATACTTTTTTCGACTCCGAGACCCAAACAACGTCACGAATAATTGACAGTACGATTGACTCGGTTCTGTCGAACAAAGAAAGTGAGGAACCAAATCCCAGGAATAAAATTACTTCCACGAAAACTATGGAAACGACCAGAACCAGGGCGAGCGGAGAAATGAACGAAAAATCAACTACGAGAGAAACTGAATTACTGGGAATAACGCCAGAAAGTTCAACGCAAAAATCCGAAACGACTAAACATTCCATCGACGATCACACGTCCTTGCAAAAATTGCTCGTTGCTAAATACTTTGGTAACGAATCTACGACTTTGCAACCCGAGGATTCGATGGAAGAATGGTTGGAAGAAGTGGAAGTGGGTACAAAGGAAAAAGCAACAGAGTTATCGACGAGTTCGTCGACGAAAATCGTTTCGTCGTCAAGTTCTCAAATTTACACGAAACCTGTGGCTGAATTTGTACGGACGACTCAAGAAACTGGAGCACCATCCACCACACCGAAAACCTTCGTCGAAAAAACTACTGCTCCGGTTTCCCAAGAGAGTCAAGAGACTAAAATCGAAATTTGTGAGACCGGAAGCTGCAAACAATTGGCTAGTAAAATGTTGTCTTTTATGAATCATTCCGCAGATCCTTGTGACGATTTTTACGAATTTGCTTGCGGTGGCTTGGAGGCTGACCAACAAATAAGTGAGAAAATTTTGATACACCGAGTCTACGAAAAAATTGAAGGCAAGTACAATCGCATCTTCTGTCATTCGCGTGTGAGTTGCAGTCGATTTTTTCAGTTGCATTTCTCTGATGCAGTCAACTTTTCGTCATTTTCTTTTAATGGAGAAAGAAATTAATTTTTTTACAGCTCAAGCTCGTAAACCTGGATACTCAAAGTATTATCAGTTTATCGAGTATTACGACAGTTGCCTCAAGTACGAGTCGACCTATAACATCGGTTACAGGATAAATATGGGTTGGTAAAAAAAAAAAAAACATTTTTCCTTTTTTTTGTATTAAGAATGTTTTTTACGGGAACCAATTAGAATAAATTTGATTTGATTAAAGTTTCGATACATTGCATTCAAATTGGAATTGGAAAGAAATGAATAATGTTTCTTGAACTTGTTTTTTTCTTCCGAATTTTATAGTGTTGTTGAAAAAGGTCATTTTCCTTATGAAAGAAAGTTCGTATGATTCTTAAAACTGAATGGCAAAAGAAAAGAATAAAAGACTCCAAATTTTTTATTCAAAATTTACATCAGATGTTCATTTTGAATGATGATAAAAATTGGGTGAGAGCTTGATTCCGTTTTTTGGCTTTTTAGATATTTCTTAAACGATATAACAGAAGTTCTGATCGAATAGAATTTTGAAGCACATTTTTATATTGAAATTTTTGATTAGTCTCAGAATTCGAACTTTTTTTTATCGCATATGAAATTTGCAGCTAAGCGTTCTTTGGAAAAAGTAGGAAAATTCTACACTCGGTCAACTTGGCCTGGTGACTTTCAGGGCTTCACATCATTATTTACAAACATGCTACGACACAATAGGTTTGAATATTTGCAACTTCTTCTTTTGTGACAATTATTTTTCGAAAACGTGATTTAAGACAATTATTGTAAAAAGTAAAATTCATTCGTAAAGACCTCTGCTGTTCGACATCGTACCTGACGTAAATGAAAAAAATCCAGAAACGTTTACCCTCAAAATTGGCCCAGCCATCGAGAACAATCCTTTTGGATCTTTGTACACTCAAAACCAGTGTCAAGATAAAAAGTTAGAGCTTCTACAAGAGCATGTGGATTTGAATAACTTTTACGAATCCTACAAAAACTGCAAGGTAAGCAACATTTAATTTGACTCTGGGTTTACACTCTGAGGTTTTCGATACTCCAATATTATCGAGTGTCAAATTCCCATTATTTCGACACTTTTTTAACTTATTTTTCCTCTAAACCCTGAAAGAAACTTTTTTGTACTTCTTGTCAATGAATAAATAGAATTTCCTTCGCGAAAAAACGCTATTAGTCAATATGAGTCATTTGAAAACTTTTCGCACATTATCTCTCATGTTTAATCAATTTCCTTCCAGAAAGATTCGAGAGTTGTAGTAATTGCTATATCTGAGGCCCTGAAGAATCTTAGAATATTCGATGGCCTGAAAAATCCATTGAATGAAACTCTCTATCTCGAAGACACTGTGACTAACATCTATCATGAAATAATAGAAGGAGTGCTAACGGTAAATAAAAGGAAAAAAAAAACGTTTATTAAAGTGATTTTTCCTTGTCGCATTCCAAAAAAATATTGCTTTGACAGAGAATAAAATTCGAAAATGCAGTAAAAAATTGAAGAAAGTTCAAGATCATATTGCAGAATCATAAAAGATTTTATAAATTATTCCTAAATATTCTAAACAAGAAAAATAAATTATTGAATAAATGGTTATCACGAAATTTGAACATTAAACCACGTTTTTTAATCACTGTTATTCAACTCAGAACATTTTTTAAAAAGTAAATAAAAAATTCAGAAGCGATTTCGCTCGGCTGAACATTGTGTTATTTTGTGACACTTGTAATTAAAAATTTCCAGTATTTTCCACCGGATAGTGAAATTCGAGATTCCTACAGATCGAAAAAGTACACAGTGACGACCCTTGGCGAGCTCGAATCAACGAGTAATTTGGTAAGTATATAGAAACCCTCCTCGTAGTCCGAACGATAATCTGCCACTTTATTATTGCAGTTCAAATGGACGCAATTGATACAAAATGTGACTGGCTATTCGGTCAGGCCAGATACTGAATTGCAAGTTTATCACAAAGAAAAGTTAACAACGGCGTTGAAACACTTAGAAGAATTCGCTCGTAACCGAGCGCTCGAACTTAATAACGCTTTGCTCGGTCTTTATGCACAAAATCTTTACCAAGACGTGAGTATGAAAAACCCAATTGGATATTATCCAACCAGTAAAAATGTAAATGCGACGAATTATTTGGAATTTTGTGTAAAAAGCTCGTCGCAAAGAGAACTGCTCGTGATTTGGAGAAAAAATGCTTCGACGTCGCATCACATTTCATGCAAAGAGAAGCTTCTTTATTGTACTTGTCTTCCTTCACAGCGACTGAAACTCAAAAAATGAAAAAAATGGTGAGAACTTTTTCAACAAGAAGAAACGAGACAATTAATAATAGGTCAAACAATTTATTTCTATTTTTTAAACTCTAGGGATTCGAACGAAACCTTTTTGCTATTGTTTGACTTTTTATTGACAGGTGCTAAATATATTTAACGAATTGAAAGAAACTTTGTGGCTCGAGTTACGAAGTTCCAATTGGGCTGAGGGCTGGGGCCGCGAGGTTCTGCTTAAAAAGTTGGCAGACATGAAAATGTCGATTCCGGAAATGTCTTACATAAAACGAACTGATGTGTACAAGGTAATAAATGTGAAAATCGTTTTGTCAATGCCATCGAACTTTATTCTTCATTTTTACAAGCTTTTTTTCACTCAAACTTATAGTCTCTCTCCCACTTTTCAAAATTTCTTCTTTTATTTACAGCTAAACATCACTGACAACTATTTTGAGAACTCTATGATTTTGATGAAAAAATACAGATCCATGATATACAGCGTGTTACGAAAGGATCCTAGGGATCCCGAACAAATGTAAGTTTGTTGAGTGCTTATGATTGTTTTGTTTTTGCCTTATTTACGTAGAATATCTTTTAATCTCGTGAGCGTTGACTCGATGACTTAGTTTTCATTTTTATCCACTGATTTATTACCCTTTCTTTCCGTTCTCTGTTACGATTAGATGGACTTTCTTCGCGTCACCGTATCAGTCGAACTCTCTAACAATTTACGGATTGAATCTTATCGTTGTACCATTTGGTGCCATCGATTGGTCTTTATTAAAAGAAAAAATGGATTATTTCAATTTCGCGATAATCGGTAATCTCATCGCTCGTGAAATTGCTCACAATTTTGACGCGAATGGTAAGTACTGTTTGGCCTTTTTTCGTCAACATAACTTTTCTCTAATTTCATTGAAGTTTATGAAAATTCGCTTTTTCCGATTATCGAAATAAACAATAGACAGACGGATTTGGGAAATTCGACGAAATTAATCAAATAGAGTCTCGAACTCGATTGTGACGAGTGTGGAATTTCAATGTCTTACGAGTTCGAAAGGAAAATTACTTTTCAATGTTTAATCCCTTATTTTTGCTCTCAGGTATTCGTTACTGGAACGGTTCGCGTGATTCTGAATTCGCTCTCATGAATGATGGCGATCTAACAAAGACGAATTACGAGGATTACATCAATTGTCAGAAATATTCAATGTATCAGGAACCTGTGGAAATGTCAATTCCACTGACGGGACAACGAGTAACATTCAAGGTAACGAAGATTTGTTTTTTTATAGATTCTGTCTGTCCTAACGTTAGCGGAGCTCGAAATCCTTGTCAACATTAAATTGGCACTAAGCGAATATACTCAATCGGTTCAAAGACTTTTACTCATAAGCGTTTATTCAAAAGTTTCCGACGGGACGTTCGGTACTTAGCAATTTGACGTTATTTCAGATTCAATATTTGTTCGGAAACTATAACTTTCAAGACATTTTCTCAATTACTCCAGAACCTTTTGAACGAGAGAAAAAAATTTCAATTTCCTTTAGCAGTAAACAATTTTAGTCTTTTTTTTTTGCAATTTGAGAATCTGCCTGGATTGATTCATTATTCAAATTTCTAGAAAAGTGAAGAAAACGTATCAGAACAACAGTTCGTTCGAGAATAATCCACAATCTCAAGGAATTTTCCGATTCTTGTTGCATAAACAAGATCAAAATGTTTAGAATATCAGAAAGTTATGAAAGTTTTACATTATTTTCTATAAGAACGTGAGCTATCAGTTTTACAAAATGGTGGCAATAAGATTACTGTGAGGCAGGTCATCACTAAGTTTTATTCATTGATTTTTCAGATATGTCAACATTGATTTTCAATAATAACATTGCCCATGAGTTATTGAGAAATTATTTAAACACAATTCATCTCTAAACAATGGAAGTGATGTTTTTCTCACCATTTCCGACTGTTTTTCAGAAAGCATTAATCTCTTTTTCGATTTTTTTTTCAAGAATTCTCAAAATTGTATGAAAGTTGGCGATACCATGTGATATTATTGTAAATAGATTTAAAGTTATAGTTAAAAGGTTACAAAGTCATTAAATAAAGAAAATGAAGATTAACTAAACTCAAAAGTATAGCAAATTGTATAAAAATTCGCAAAGTTAATAAAAATCCAAGAACTCATTTCACAAACAAACAAAAAATGAATCATGCGCCGGACGATTTTCCATTTCGATAATTTCTTAATAACTCCTTGGCATATTATTATGAATAAATGAACATTGAGATCTTAAAGTGCTGAATTGTTAAAGATAATCCGCAAATCACTAAGTACCAAAATTCCAAGCAAATGATTTTCTTTTTCAAATCTCAAGTGTTGTAAAAAGTTCTTAATAAAGCGATAGGAGAACTTTGCACATAAAATTATTCAACGTCTGTCACAACGTATTGCCCGAAACATTAAAGGGTCGAAGCGTTTGTAAGTTTAACGAAAAGTTTATAAGTTTTCAAAAATCCCCTCGCGAACTTTGTAGCGCAGACAGTTTCGCAGTTTCGTAAAAATGATATTTCGACGTAAAATCAATGAAAAAATAAAAAGGCTAACATGCGAAGAAGCCGACAAACTGGAAGAAAGAACGAAAAAGAAGGTAAACTAAGGAACATGTTGAAGAAACTTATTAATAATAATTTGAAGGTCCCATTGTTGACGTTGAACGAGAGACTATCGGACGCCGTGGGAATGAGACTCGCTCACGATACTTTGGTTCGTTTGGGCAAGGGTGTTTCGGAAAAACGATTGCCCTGGTTAGACATGGACGTCAGTCAGCTTTTCTATCTCGTTTATGCACAGGTAAACTATATTCGTATGATTTTCGTCATAATTCGCCTATTTATACTTATTGTTCGTTTCGTCAATAAAAAAGAAAACAAATAAACGAAAAAAAAGGAAACAAATTAAAAACTCACTAATTCCTTTGCAGACTCATTGCACAAAGGAATCGCTCGCATCGTCGTACGTATCACTGAACGAAAATCCGTTATTGCCAAGCAGAGTGCGAATTTTCGTGGCTGCTTCGAACGATAAGAATCTCGGAGAATCTTGGAAATGTCCCGAAGGTTCTCAATTACTTCCCACATTTACGTGCGGAGTATTTCCTCACTTGGAGTATCGGGGAATTATGCCTGACGCTGCCTGATTCTCAACAATTATTTCTAAATATCATCTCAGGTGATCGAACGCGCGTAGACATTAAAACAAGCGTTTATGATTAATTGCGAAGAAACTCGACGAAAATTTGTCGCTGATTCGTTTCCTCCCGCATTTCTCCACTTTTCTCCCTTCGCCTTCCAACTTTTTTTCGTTCTTTTGGCTCGCTTATAACGAACTCACTTCGTTATATCTTATCACACGTCATTTTCGACTAGAAAGTTTTGTATTTTTCTTTTGCTGTACTCTCATGGTCTCTTGCTGATCTTTGAATCCGTTATCGCGATTGCGAAGTTATCTCATATCTCCTTCTTCCCCAATACATCCACAAATCCTTCAGGCTCAGCCACGTTCTCTGTACATTCAAAAAAACAAAAAAAAACCAAATTAACTTCGATTTTCTTAAGCATATTGTTTGATTTGATTGAATTCATGCATCCAAGTCGTAAATAAAATAAATTCGATTAAATCCTAGAAATCTTTTTCTTATAACCTTCCTTTGCAAAAAAGCGTGTTTAAAAAAAAAGAAACAGAATGCAAAAATGTACTGCATCATTAACTACACTATAAAAAACAAAAATGTCACTACGATCTTGCCTCGAAAACACACAAAAAGTTAACACAGCCATAAACTATAAAACATTAGTGCTGAGAAAGTCTTCAAAGTAAGAAATTTTCACACTTTGGTTCTCAGCCAAAAATTACATTTCAGCAGAACTTTGGTACTTAGCGATAGAATAAAAATTAAAAAAAAACATCGATTCCCATCGATAGACGACTAAATTTTTTCCCGACTGTTGCATCGCTATTTACCGAAATGGTGATGAGTTGATATTTTTTAACTGTGAGAATATGGTGTGAAAAAGGTCTTAAATCCGTAAACAGCGACGAAGCGTGAATGCGATTGAGATTGGTCGTTGTAAGCAATTTGATGATTAAAACGTACCATCGCGATTTGTCGTTTCGGCGAAACTCTTGTCCTGTTGAGTCGAGGACGGGCTTAGCTTGTCCGTCTGGAACGATATAAGTGCCATGCGCGGAATGCACAAAACACGAGTAAAAAAAAGTTGAGTTAAAGGAGAAAAAAAACGAAAGAAAAAACAGTATTGCACATTCGAGGATCGTTAGGTCGGTTAAAAACAAACACTTTTGAATTTAAATGGGTAATCGAAATTTCTGTATCTCTTTTGAGTGAAATAATATTCTCACGTAAAAGAGTGATCGTTTCTTACCAAAAAGTTGCAAAAATTTCGAAGTCAAATCCATCTAAAATTGATCCAAAAAAAAAAAAAAAACTCATTTTTTAACCGCTCTAACCAAGTGTATTATTTCACAAGTTAGTTACGAATTAAATCTCAATTAATACTTCAATGGAGAGAAAAAAAATCAAATTTTTCAAAATACTCGATGCTGCGTTTAATTAAAAAAATGTACCTCGAAGTAACGATGCCAGAGTACGCAACCGTAGACACAAAGGACGGATACCAGGGTTTGACACAGCAACCATACGATTATGTTGACGGCTTGTGTACGCTCGAAAAGTTCGGCACCGTGACGTATGCACAGTAAAGCTTCGGTAACCATTATGGCTCCGTAAACCCAACATTGTGTACCAACGCGACTGCACGTTGGATCTGTCACGTACATGTAATATTGCCTGAATAGAAATCATACATTTTCAAATTAATTGCACGGTCGTTAGACTTCAAAATCACGTTTGAAAAAAAAAAAAAAAAATAGACGTAAAATCACGTAAAAAAAAAAAAAGTTACAATCACGTCCAAAAGTATTTCAATACTGCGGGATGCGTTACGTTTGGACGTAAGAGTATTCGTCAATCAAAACTTTCCATAAGAGTAAATAGTATCGTGAAAATAATGTCTTCAATGACTGCAACAACTTAGCAAATTTGTTTCAAACTTGATGGTAAGTTTGATAATTCTCCTGAACTTACCACACTACTCGATTTTTTCAGAATTAAACATTTTCAAGCAAATATTGAATAAAATAATATTAAAAAATGCACGAATTTGTTTAATTATCACTTTTTCGTCGTTGATGATGTCTGAACTACCGGAACTACAGGATTAGAAGAAAAAAAAAGTAAAAAAAAATGGGGAATTCTCACCTTACCGAAGGGGCGACTATCACGCCTACGAGACCAAGTCGCGCGACAACGAATATGTGCGACGGTGGAAACTCGTAAACGTGTTTCAGGAAGAACGTATTGAGTTCGGAGACCTGCCAGAATATAACCAACTGACAGAGTGCGACGAAACGCATGTGCGTGCACGTGGGATCGAGCCATCTTACAGAGGTCCAACTGGCAGGTGTAAACTGCAATACCGCTCTCTTGAGTTTGCCCGTAGTGCTCTCGATGTCGCGTATGCTGACCCATTTGTATTCTCGCATTTCAAGTATCGAGCATATCTTCAAACCGACCCAAATGCCAAGGGCGTTGCAGACGAGAACATCAAGAATAACAGCGTCCCACCAGCATTCAGCAAAATTTGGCAACAAATGGGTAAATGCCATTTCCGTTACTTCCCACATTATGCTCGTTGCCCATAAAAAGCCACAATGACGGATAAGAATGGCCTTGAATGCCCAGCCTAGAAAGTGACCAAGGGCAAAAACGTCCAAATGATTCCATATCTTCTCAAACGTCACGTGCGAACAATTAACTCCATATTCCTTGTCCATGTCTATGTGGAAAGAAGCCAGTCCCGGATCTATCCAAACCAGCAATTTTCTCACTGTTTCGTAGCTTTGAAAAAGCATAAACAGCAGAAACATAAGATAGAGAACGCTGCACCCAAATACTATCCTCCATACTACTGGATGAGGTCGAGTAAACGGCCCGTTAGGAAATGTCAGCATCGATATGATGAGAAAGAAGAATATCACGCATATTATTCCAGCCCATAGATTGTCCTCTTCGTTCGTCACGTCTCTGCGCAAAATATTACCTTATTTATTAATTTTCCTTCATTTCTTCAACTCATTATTACTTGGTTTTCCGCTCTTCTCAAAAAATGTAAAAAAATCCAAGCATTACGAATCCAGCGTTTAAAAAGGTTTCAGTATTTTTGCAATTCAAGTTAACACCACAAAACAGTGAAGCAAGACACAGTAAAATACATCAGCGCTCAACAGTATTTATCCATCTTTCTTTTAAATTAAGGCCAATAAAAAATAATCAAAAGAAATGTGACCCCTGAGTTCAAACGAGTTTCTTTTACATGAATTTCGAATAAATAATGTCCTCGTGATTTACTAACGCTGTAAATAGTTTGAAACAGATATGCGCCTCGTCCAACCAGATTGTAAATGTTATGTAAATTTTAATTATGAGGTCAGAAATTTTGCTATTCCGATGTCACATCTGTTCGATGACTAATCCATACGCATATCACTTTTGTTTTTAACCCTGTAATTAACAACGATTCCAATGCTGTTTACAAATGTTCTTTTGATTTCGGAGTTAACTGAAAAATCATGACGTTTCATATTTTCAGATTGGAGATTGGAGTTTTCGATCGTTTTGCTATTTTTCAAAAGAACATTTTTTTCACTTTGCTATTAGTTGTGAGAAAATCGCAACTAGTTTCACATCCTTGAAGAGTTTTCTTTTATGAGTTTTGCTATTTATAAATACAGTTGATAACGATTCTTCAAGAATTATTGTCGAATTCCATAACATTTTTTTTCTGTTTGCCTCTAGTGAGTGCAAAACATTAACATTAATTTTTTCCCTTATCATAGTTTTTATGCGGCTGTCAAAGTACTTCCTTGTCACTTAAATTGTGAAAATGCTATAAATTCTACTGTTAAAGTGTGACAAAATATATTTCTTTTATTTATCAACTTTTGAGATTTGTAGTAACTCGGAAATTTTCATCATAGACTTAGTATTCCAAACATTCTGTATACTAAGTCTGACAAACATAACAACCATTTTTATTTTTCCTTTTACGCAATTAATGGGAATTCATCTTTTTCAGAAACACAGAAAATTCTATTAATTATGTTGTTACGAAATGTAGAAATTTCATTAAGTTTTCCCCAAAATTGCCTGACTTTGCTGTCAAAAGTTCAATTATCTCTCCAACTTTTCTATTCATACATTCAAAACTCTTTTGACTTTTGTTACAAATGAAATGAGATACCAAAATCAATTGCAACATGATACGAGTTGTCGTGAGAATTTGATCAAGAGTGATAATTTTCAACAGTCAATTATAATTGCGGTGTTACCTTTGGCTCGTGACGACGCCTCTAAATATAAGCAAATACGCAATAGTATGAATGCAAATCATAAAGTGTATGAAATTGAAATTTGCATCATTGGAATACAATGAAATTTTTTTTTATTTCAGCAGAGCCTGAAATCTGAAAGCGGCTTCAATAATTGGACGATCTTTTTTTGCGATCTAAGAACTAAATCTGTGAAAAAAGTGAGACAATTTGGAAGATTTGTGGTTACGAGATTTCTCGCAGAATTCCAATGACGCAAACCTCAAAGCCATCAAAGTCTTAATTTATGTTTGCAAGCATAAACATTATCAGAATTTATATTTCCTGACAACTAATTTTAAGTTAATTTGTTGTATTTTTCTGATTGAGTTTCAAAACCATGTTCAGTTGAGATTCAATGCAAATCATTTTTCGTAATGCACAAAAAATATTGCATGCAGTTCACAAGAAATTTTCACTTTCACAATGACTTTCGAATAGATTTAATAGAAAGATGTTTTAGCAAAAACTTTTGATGGTAGAGAGCAGTGGAAAAAATAAATAGAATTGCGAAAAATTAATAGCATTTCGTTGTTTTTAAATGGAAATTTGAATATTTCGATCGTGATTGAATAGTGAAAGAATGTTTGACGTGAAATTGACGGAGAAAAATTTCGTGATCTGTCCAACAACGAAGTATCGAAGTTGAATAGGTAAAAATGGTAATGATTAATTTACCTGACAAAAGCGAAATAGATAACTGCTCCAATGGATATGAGAAGGAGGGTGATTGTATGAGGCGTGTAAAAAACCTCCATAGATATGTCGTCGACAGGTTTTTCATTGATGTTTGGAAAACTATCAGTTCCGGCGCGCAACTGTTGTCCTTCATTCGTGTCCGACGACGACGAGCCGCCAAGGTTGTTGACCAATGTTTCGCTATCATCTCTTTTATTGCTTGATAGTCTATTTCGCATGATGCAACATTCACTATTCTCCTCGTTAGTAGCCATTCTGTTTCCCACAGCGATTTAATCAATTGCCTTCTTATTAAATCGTCGAAATAGACGAAGGAACAACCACGATTATGCGCTCGATGTTGAGAACGCAAAACGTGTTGTTCTTATAACTCGATTATTCGCCGTCGACGATCACGACGATATCGCCACTCGCGACTGCGTTCTTCATGTGTGTCTCGTGTGTTTTCTCAAACGAAAAAAAAAAAAGCGAAAACGCACGCAGGCGCGAAAATCCTTACCTTCGATTGGTCGTTTCTTGAAACGCGGAGAACCAGTCAGAACTCTTACAATTTGATACTGATAACGACGCCATCTGAAGGCACTTTAGTCAATTAGACTGTGAATACGAACACGACCGTCTTTTGTTCACTTCTCAAATTCTCAATTCTTTTCTCGTCTGGATTGATACCCGAATATTTGTCTTTCCTACTCGAACTTCATCGAAACGTCCAAGCATCTTGAAACACCGAAACGTATTGTTCTTCGAAGGTAAATTCTAGATTCGTTGAATAAACGTTTTCATCGCTATCATTGCGTTTGAGAACAATTTTCGGGAATTATTTATTATGGATTCTTTTTTTCGCCGGGGACAAACGAAAAGACAAACAAAATTCGAGACCAGAGAAAGCGATTTATTTAATACAAATTGTAAACAAATGCTGAATGTCAAAACAAACGGCTAATATCCCTAAATCCTCGAAATGAAGGCAAAAGAGAGTGATCGGTTCAAAACAATCAGTTCCTGAACCATTATTCTTGAAATTTAAACAGTTTTCGCACTTATTGCGTCATCATACACAACCGAAACATTCTGCAGGTGAAGAGATTACGCAATTGCGATACGCGTCTGGGGAGATTCTCTTCTCGTCCTAAGGATCTTCTGGACCGTTAAATATAAGCCAAATATTCGGAAGTGGGGCTCCACCTACAATCGGGCTGATTTTTTAAAAATTCTTTATGACTAAAAAAAACGTGTACGTATGGATATAAAAAAAAAAAGACTTTACTTCCGTAGGAAAAGTCAAAGATCCAAAAAAATTGAATAACCTTTGATCTCTCGTGAGAATGTAAAATACGAACAAGTCAATGTCAATTTTTCATTGTTCCACTATCAACAGAAACAGTGTCATAACAAGTTTTCGAAAATCTCGATAAAAATACACTATATCGCATTAAAACTTGAAAATCACTGATAAATAATTAAAATTTTGATTAAGGATCGTCAAAGCTGTGATTGAGACGAAAAAAAATCGTTCCTGGAACAATTACGAGGGCAGTAATTATCGCCAGAATTAATTGTAGTTTGTTTGGGACAGTGTGGCTGTTGGGCGTTCGGAAAAAAGGTAAAAAAGGGTTAAAATGGACCTGTACTGGGTCGTCTGTGCCCATTTCGAGGACGAGAGAAATTGTTTGAACTGTATTTATATTCATGACTCATTCACAATTTCTAAGAATTATAAAAAACAAATATCTAAAAAAGTTGCGCCTTTAATTTCACTCACAAATCTCTGCTTGACTGCTCTAGTAATTTATTTAGGTAAGCAAAAAAGAAAAGCTGCAGTTTCCTCTGTTTACACACAAATCCAATTTCCAACGAATGTTTTGGACAAACGAAGAACGAAACCAGTTGTAACCGCAATCTCCATATTCGGAACCAATTTTTTTATTTCTTTTTGTACCTCTCTTTGGAGGTTTCGTCCCACGTTCGTTTCAGACAGTTATAACACTTTGTAGCACACTGACTCTCGAGCTAACATGAATCACCCACAAGGAATCTTTTCTTCAACGGTCACAAACCGTCGTTGGAACTCACAGATCGCGACAAGCTTCCAATGAATCAATGTACTAAAATTTGCATGAGAATTAACTGTGATCGTGGGTCTTATCAATGTCAGAGCCGTGATTTATTACAAAATGAACACTTTAAATGTAAACATATAGACGATTGATAACTTGCTCGGACTTTGCAAACGCACTTTTATAAATAAATTCATATTTTTTAGAGGTTATACTTTAAAACAAACAAAAATGAGCTTTCCCGATTTCAACGTTTTTCCAAAATACTTCAAGATTTTTCGAAATTATCGTTACAAAATGAAAACAACAAACAAACAAACTATTTTGAGAAGAAAATAAATCACGAGTGTTTCTTTTTTCACGTCAAAATTTGTAAAGAATAAATCGAGCTCGAAAACTATAGATTCAGTTAACGTTATTCAAAATTAAATCAATATTCCAAAATAATGACAAAGAATAACAGCGCCTAAACATTATAATCGTCCAGCAATGAAGCGCAGCTGTCTTAGCAACGATGAACAAAGGTTAAAAAAGGGAAAAGTAGAAAAAAAAACGATTCCATATATACACGGACACGTTTCAATGCTTGTCGCGCCTACGGGTCAATTCGTGTGAAATCGGTCTGACCGTGAAAGTTGTAATTTTATTGTTTTCTATTTTTTGTTGAACAATAAATTTTGCGACATAAAAAAAAATGATAATAGATCTAGGGTTCAAAAATGGCAACTTTTTGAAATCGAATTTTTCAACGTTAACCTCATTTCGTCTTTTCGTTGAAGTGCAAAAAACCATTTCCGAAAAGGCCATAATATTTTTTTTCAAAAAGTATCAATTATCAAATTCTTCACAAATTTTCAAGGTCACAACATAAAGTTCTTAAATAATCGAAATATCTTTTCATTGAACGAAAATTGCCGAACAAAAAATGTCACTTCTAACCAAATCGTAAAAAACTGTATTAGCAATAAACAAAAAATGGTCGATGTATTGAAAAACAAGAAAAAACAAACTTGTGGACATGAAAAACACTTCTTCTAATATTTTGATTACGGGAGAAAAATTTGACGCAGATCGAATCACATATGTACGAAGATTTCTCGTTGTGTACAGTCCTCGTGACAATAAAGAACGAGAAGAGGCTCGTCTCGACTGTGTAACGTTTTTAACGGCTTCAAATTCGAATGTGACCAATCGTGAGACGCATACGAAGCCGGTGAACCAATGGTCGTTCCTCACTATCAAAGAACCACCGGAAAGCCAAGTTCTGTCGAGTTTCTCCCAACACACGTATATGTATATATATGTATAGATGTTCTATGTACGAAATCGTCCCCACAGTGTGTTACACAGTGTGGCTTGAACGCCAGAATAAAAGCGAGCAGCAACGGGAACGGGCGTTCAGATCGGTACAGATCATAACTCGTCTCGACCTTTCTTCATCGCTATTTTTTTTACTTTCATCAAAGTTCGCGAGATTCAATAACAAAAAACACTCTCTTATTTCCGATCATAATAAATTCGGCAAATTTTCTCGCGTAGTTGTGTGATACGAGTGTTTGTTGGTGCCGGTCGGAAGGAACGAATAAACGTAAACACGTAAGTAGTACTGTCAATTTTCAATCACAAAGAACGTCCTCGGTAAACAGAATCTACCCTGCGTTTTCGTAACAAAGAAGTCGTTATTCTTTGTCCACTTATTTCGATGAACTTTGAAAATATTGAAAAGTCAATCATTTTTGGGAGAAATACATCGAAGAGAATTATTGAAAAATACAAAAAGTTGTTGTTTCATTGTTAATCGAATTTTCATTCTGTGAGTTTCGTGCTTGGAGCTACGCATTAATTGACTTTGGTATTTATTTATTTATTTTTTAAATTCCAATTGTTCAAACGATCGTTTTCGAGATTTGTCTCCGTTTCATGGGTTTTTGTTAACTAACATTTTGAAATTTCGAGGAACTAAACATTTACTTTATTTCAAAAATCCATTCGACTGTCGTATTTTTCCAGAACAATTTTCCGTCTGTGTGAAAAGCAAAGTATATTATTTTTTCCTGAGTGTCGATCACCAATCTTCCAAAAATCCGGTTTTTCTACATTTTCCTTGAAACAACGACAAGTTTTTTGAATGAAATGAGAGTCACGTCGTTAAAACCTGCGACAAAACGTGCTTGCAAAAGGCTGCATCTGTCCGAGGGGGTTACACGACTGCGCATTAGTTCGACACATGCGTATAAACGTTTTTTTTTCCTTTCCACCAGAAATGTATACGACTTGGTGTGCAATCGTACAAAACAAAAGTTCGATAAGCGCGATTTTCAAAAGGTTGTTGCAATTTCAATAAATAAAGTGATTAAAATCGAATATATGCGACTTGAAACAAATTCAAAGTTCATTGACACCGCTGTGAATCGTGTTGCTCGATGATTCAATGACGAACTTGTAAACATTCGTTCGAGAGGATTTGTTTTTTTTTTCTTTGTTCCCGCGTGTCTTGCGGACAAAGACTCGTTTATCGTCAGTAACCGTTCCCTCTTTCTCTCGCGCTGCTTCAATTTTTCGTCTTTCTTTTATGATTCAATAGACTTTATTTTTCTCACGAATTGATTGCAGAGGTATTAGAAAACGCTGTCAGTTGTTATGGATCCGTTGGATCGTTAATCGCAGTAGAAATAAAAAAATATAAACGCAGGCCACACGATTCCAGGAAATCGTAAATCGCTAGAGTAAAAAAAATTCTCTTTTTTCACCTGGTGTTTCTCAACTCGCCCTCTGCTCGAAAGCCTTTGTTGCCACGCAACCGGAAACTTTATTTTCAACGGCCGATCATTCATGCAGAAATGGCCCAAATTTTTATTAGCCTCGAAATATATGAGCCGAATCTCTTTCCCAATTTTTTCATTCCTTCACCTGACATTTCGCTTTCGAATGATTTTCTATAAATACTAATACTGATGAAATTTTAATCTACTCATTTATGAGCATTTTATTCGTCACCAAAATTCACTTTTCTTATGTCGTCTGAGACTTTCTCGTAATCGAAAAATTATTCTCGGTGTATTGATGATTAATTTATTATTCACAGATTAAAAATAAAAATGGCGACAGCTACTGAAATTCCCGTAATCAACGAGGGTGAGTACACACAAAAATATTTCTGATAGTTTTCTAAATTTCTTTTTTTCTCAAGTATTAATGAAATAAGAGCATGAAAGATCGAGCGAGCTGCAATTTGTACCAGCACAAATGTGCTCAAAGCAATTGTACCAATTTAATTAATTGAGCCATTTCATTAACAATTACTTCAATTAATTAGCCCAATTTTCGAGATGTTTATTTTTTTTTATCTCAAAAACAGCTCAACAAATCACCAAAAACTGAAACATTCGAGAAAACACTTATCATCCATTCTTGTTCTCCTTTTGTATCAGTTTATTTACTTTTTATTCATGTGAATTATATTTTTTTGTTTTATTACTTTAAACAATAGATTTTTGAACGTTTGGCTGCAGACTTGAACGAATTTTGATTACCAATTTTCCAGTTTGCTGAATTTTGGGTAAAACACTTTTCGATTACGTTTTAAATCAATAACAATCTTTTGAAAATATTTCAACGTCTAAAAATCAATCTCTCAAAATTAAAATCTGCCGATTTAAGTCGGAGAAAGAATCGTTTACGAAACTGCGGTAATGAAAAAATTTTTTGCATCTGAAGGGTCGATTAAATTTTTTTTTTCAAGTGTTCTATTTGCTGGAATGAATCAAATTTTCTGAAACGGACTTAATAATAATCGAGACTTCAAAAAAATGTAGAGTTTTATATCGAAATGAATGATTTTGTTGTCGCAAAAACCATTTTCTATAAATATTGAAAGTTATAAGAAATGGTTCAAATGTCGAGAAGTTTATAGTCTATAAAAACTTTAAAAGTTAAAACAACGAAATGAAGTTCTAATCAATTTTTTGTAAACTTCCTTAAATTTTACGTTGTTTTGTAGTGGAGGAAAAAATTGTTGGTTGAAAAAAATTGTATCGTTATGTGAGCAATTCCGAGATTTAAAAAAAAAACGATTTTGATGTGCTCATGCTATTGAAAACTTCTTTAAAAAGATTGTTTACTTTACATTGGCAAAAATTGTATTCAAATACTCTAGAAAAAATGCCAAAGCCAACATAATTGGAAAAATGACTATTTTCCTTTATAGGCCTGGGGTAGTTTTGTACCCCAAGGTGGGAAGTAAGGGTTAAATAACTTTCTGGAAAGTTAAAGTGATATTTTTTGGAGGTTAAGGACCTTGAAGGAAGTGAGCAATATTATGGTTGGATTTGAGATTCAGACAATAATGAATGAATTGTTGGACACACCTTTGAGTTGGCAAAAGCAATGAAAGGTCTCGGTTTAGTTGACACGAGTGTTGCGTGCGACATAAAACGCGAGCGAGGACGATATAAAGCATGAAATCTGATAGCGGAAGTTCGGATGGTTTATTGGCCGAGACAAATTTGAGTGATCATAAGAAGAGGATGAGAGAAGGAGGGAGAAAAAAAAGAGGAAAAAGAAAGAGCAGTGGACTATTTTCTCACTCGCTCGTTTCTCTATTTTAAAATACGTTTCCCTCTCTTTCTCTTGATCGTCACTTTTAGTCCCTGCGTATTTCCCTCTTACTCCCCCTCCCCCACCACCGACATCTCGATTCCTCTGCAACAAAAAGGACCTGGCACGAGAGACTGGGGTCAGAGCCCTCTAACCGTGTCCTCGAAGAGTCAGAAACGTACGTTGTACGCGCCGAGCTCGATCTCTGCAACTTTCGTGAGCTGGCAACTGCAGCATGGCCTGAATGACTGCAGTGCCCGAGCAGTGATTCTCAATTATTCCCTACATCCCTATAAACATGGCTTTTGCTTTGTTTCCTATTAAAAGAAAAAAAAAACAACAAAGAACCGTTGCCACTAAACAAAGGATCGATAAAACATTTAGTTTGAATGTAATTTCGTGATTTTTCGTTTGATATTTGGACGTTTACGATTTAAAGGACAAACGAAAAGAGTTTTTAACAATTTCACAATTGCCTTGAATTTTTGGGGGATTTTTCGGTCATTTTTCCACTGATTCCGAAAAATTGACCAGAAAAATAGAAAGATTAAACAATTTTTTTATTTGAAGAAAGAGAAGAATCGTCACGAAGTCATGACGCCGAAGACGACAAGAATAGGGACACCTTCGATGTTTGAAGCGAAAAAAAGGATCTCAAAAAATATGAATGTTGATGAAAAAATATTTTTGAAAAGCTTTTTCGATATTTTGATCTCGCTACATTGTATGAACAAAGAAAAGCGATTTCCTGTTCAATCTGCGGAGCATTTAAGCGCAATATTCCGAGGATAAAAGTGGGATATAACGACGAACCGAGTGGGTTGATTCATTCAATCAGCCTTGAGTGCTCTGGGTCGCCATCAAATCGATGATTTATCGTTTTTCTTTTATTTTTCTCTCCCTTTCCTTCTTTATTCCTGATAAAGTGTACGAGAAAATCTGGGAGGAGAATAGTCCAGAAACATATATTGACTGCACATAGACCGCAGGTAGAAAGATTTACTTTGTCTGGTTGGAGAGTGAATGTGTTTGTATTGATGAGGATCGAGGGATATCTGGAGAGGGAGCTTCGGCGAGAAGTGCGTGGGGTAACTTGATTCTTTGTACGACACCATATTTGTTCGAGCAATAAGTATCCCTTGGTGCTTGATGCATTGGATCAAAAGACACGACGAAGTTATCTTCAGTCTTTTTGACTGAGAGAAGAATTTTTTTAAGGCCTTAGGCCACTCTAGAGGCCGAAAAAAATAGGCTTTTTGGTGATTTTTTTTTTCAGAGATACTACAAAATAAATCGAAATTACAAAAAGGGGATTTTATCATAAATATCAGGGACTGTTTACCATAATTTTTTTGATGCGATTCATTTCAAAGTGGCAGCTGTGCAGCGTTTCGCGATGACGTCTTCGATTTTTCATGCTCCACGGCCGGGCTAACAGCTCCCGTAATTTTTTGATCATAATGAGGCAATACATTTTTTTCGATTATATGTAACAACTGCTGTAGAAGTACGTAGGATTTTTGCGATGCATTGATTTTTGGCCAAATGGCGCACTTTTGAAGGGGAAAGTGTAAAATTTGCCTAAAAAATCGTCGGATAATTGTTAATAACAAATGAACTAAGCAATATAAAGAAAAAATCTTGCGGACTCCCATAGACAATGTATTTTCAAAGACATCTTCAAAATTTCAAGTTAATCGGTTGAATATTGTCTGAGTTATGAGTCAGGCCAACTTAAAAAATGCAGTTTTGAGATAAAGACGTTTGAAGTTTTAAGAAGCTCGCCATTATCTTTCGGGACACCATATTTAAGGTCCTAAAAGACCGTTTTGAGTAAAAAAATATTTAAAAAAACGATTTTTCACAAATCCTAGGGTGCCCTCAGGTCTTGAAAGGAAGAAACATTCGTAGAGTGGCTTTCGACTTTGGCCACATGGCCTTTGCAGATATGAACAGAGAAACACGATTAATTCGAACCATCTTCGGTCGGCCCAATCCTTAGCACGTTTCCAAGCCAGCTCTTCAACGCAGTTTTATTTTTCTTCACTGTATCTTTTCAACGTTCTTTTTATAAACCTTCGATTCTCTCGGAGGTCAATTCAATTGAAAAGCCTCCAAACCAGATTTCCTGGTACAACAGCTATAATTCCTTTTTTAGTTTTCTCTTCGCTTCTTGCACACTCAAGGTTTGTAAATTGTATCCAACGTGGACGACCAAGTGCCATTGCCAATTGCCCCACTTCGTAATGGAAAACTGGTTTTTCATTATCTCTCCCTTTTGTTGTTGCCTGGTGTGAGAAAATCCAATAAGTCTGTGACGTTGTTCCGGCAAAACCTTCTCGTTCTCTCGTTTTATAAAAGAACTCTATTTTCCTTTCATACGCATATGAGCTGTCGCCAAAGTTAGCTCCAAGTTTTAGAGATCGATTCCTGGGACGTCGTTTGCACCTGGGAATGAAAAAAGTCCAGTTTTGGAAATTGTTTCCAGGGAAATTGTTAGGTTTATCGGATGGGCAGTTTTTTTGTTGTTAAAATATACACTTTGACGAATGTGTACCATTTTTTTCATTAATTTTATTCAAAAATTAATCGAGTTCTGGAGTTTCATAAAAATAGAGGCTTCAATAAAAAAAAAATTGAAACACTGGCCTGTACTACTTTGTTAAAAATTGTGGGACATTAAAATAGACGTCATTATTTTTTATTTTTTATTGACGATTTGATTAATGATGATTTAAGATTAATGATGAGGGTAAGAAAACTAATGATAGATAATTATGTGTCCAATAACCTCGTGACAAATTTCAAGACCATTCGTTCTGTGATTTTCAAGATATTTTGAACAACAGTTAAGAAACATTTTTAAAATTTTTCAAAAATTTTGATTGCCTGGAATCCTTTTGGAAATTATACGTCAGAGTTGAACCAGATATTAAGGAGATGTCGAACTTTGACAGAATTTAATCATAGCAAATTGGGTCAGGAATCGCTTCCTTTTAAATGACTTAATTCTGGAGAGCAAAGTTTCAGGAATTTTACTCGCTGATGCACCTTTGATGAGATTATAATCAATAAGTAGCTACAACTATATTCCTTCTTATCGATTTACGGAATGAGCTTCCAACAATTAATTAATATCGTATTAACGTTATATTTCATAGAAAAATACCAAAGAACTTTTTTTCGACGAAGTTTTACGATTTTTTTGATCTGTAAATCCTGAACAGATTTTGTGGGACACCCTGTACGTGTTTTTTCCATGTTCGTACGACACTCTCTTGGGGGTTTCATCTTCTGATTACTTCAATTTTATCTCGCTAGCAAAAAATTGATCGAGGTGATCGAAAAAGTGAATTTATTCATTAGGATGAAGGCTTGTGAACGAAGAGCTTCTCGGCGATTGCTACAAACTCAAAGACACTAAAATTTTGTAATAGAGATTATTGAAACGATTTTCGTCCTTACATTTCTCCTTTTTCAAAATTTTCGCTTTATCTCCTTCATCGAAATTGAATATAAACACAAAACTTTTATTTTTATGATCCATTTTGTACACTTTAGAAAATCAAACTACTTGAGCCAACATCAATAATGTTTGCATTTTGCTTCAAATTTACTGAACTCCGAACTTTACTTTCAAGTGGTTTAAAAGCATTTGGGTCGTGATTCCACATTCGTAAACCACTTTGGACCGTGTTTTCGAGTTGAGCTTCAAATTTAGTTGAACAAAATCGCCTCGTTGATCAAAGATTGATGTATTCAGTGCTGTTAGGCTTCAACGATTATTCAATTATTGACTCGCTGCAGCAAAAGTGAGGCTCGTCGCATAATTTGTTTTAAAGTGGGTTACCGAATTCGCCTTTTTCGCTTTGATCGAAACAACCACCAGTGACCTATTTATGCAAGTCACGAAGTTCCTCCTTTGACGTCTTTTCGGTCAGACTAATTTCTCGGGTTTAAAAAATTGAATTTATGGTTTGGAAAGTGAGTTAAGGTCACGGCTCAACATTTTCTTCTATGCACACATTGTTCGAGTTAATTATACGAATTGGTCATTTTCAATGGGACTTATTTTTCGCGTTTAATTATCATACCACTGGAAATATTTTTGAATAAATGATCTGAATCGATTTGTTCAAATAAAAACCTGGAAAAATCGTGTCATGGGATATTTATTTTGCTCTAAAAGTAGCATTTTTCATGAGTATCTTTTATGAATACCAAAAATATTTGAGATAGAGAAGATTAAGATTTTCTGAAGTAATTAGTCACTTTTCCAAAAATCAGAGTTTTCAAGAATATTTTTGAACAATTGAATTCGATATTTTCCGAATTTTCATCATTCACATGAATCGAACAATGTTTTTAGCCTGACGGGGGTCATATTGACCCAGTGTGTTAATCCAGTTGCCAAATTTTTACCTTTTCCACAGCCTCGAGTCAGTATTGAAAAAAATGACCAAATATTCTGGTCTTCAGAAAAATTAACGATTTATTTTTGTATTTAATTTGATAACAAATTCGAGGCTTTGATTCTTTGAAATTCATAATCAATCAATAGACTCCCAGAAAAATGGCTCAACGGGCTGTACAGAAAAAAAGTCCGAAAGGATAAAAAATATTGGAAACTGTTTGAATGACTTTGAAGCAAAAAAGGATTCCCAAAAACACTCACAGTTTGTGTACCGTGCTCGGGGCGAGCCCAGCAAGCGCGGTCACATTTATCATTAAAACGTTATCACCGGGTAGAATTTTTGAGCGAAAGCTTTTCCTGTGTTCTCAAATCCCCGCGACAAACAACAAGCGTCCACAAAGAAATATCAATTTAGTTTAATCTTGAAAAAATAAAAATTCAATTTTCTACTATAATTTAAGATGGAAAATATAAATAACAGTCGGTCCATAACGTTCGCAACGTGTTTTGATTTTACTCTGCAAAAAAGTAAGGAATGCTTTATGATTGTTAATCGATATTTGAAATTTTGATGAAATACGTTTCGAGACTTTCGCGGAGACACAAATACGAAACTAAATCATTCAAGAATTTCTATTGATTTATTATACATTTATGAAAAACACCAGTTTTCATTTTTGCGAGGATTTAATTATCATTTTTGGTGCGATTTGTCTCTTTTTGATAACTTCTTCAGAGCGGTCTCTCTTTCCACTTTTTGAGGCCCTTGTGCGGAAAGATTTTTTCAGGAGACGATTTTTGGGAGATGGTACTTAGAGGACCCGCTTTTTCAGTTTTTATGGGGATTTGTATTTTCGTAAAACTTCCACAAAAGCTGTTTATGATTCACTGGCACGACATTTGAAAAAAATACAATAAGCGACACTAAAAATAAATATATTCGGGTGCATTTACCTCGAACAAACCTGTGACATTTATTCGAGCCTGAAAAACGTTCTGTCTTACAATGAATAGCAAAGAAATACTTTATTGAAGGAATGTAGGTCATTGGCTCGATTTAATCTCGAGTCAAATATATCTTGAACTTTTTTCATCAGTTAAAAAAGATATGTGAGTTGGAGAGGAAATTGAGTAGATCGAAAAAATAAAATTGTTTTCAACCACTACCGGTGTTTGATGGGATCAATAATTTTTAGTTTGCTGGGTATGTCTTCAGTGTGAAAAACAAAAAAGGTCGAGGACTGAAAAGTTTTGTTCGATATCCTGTTCGTCAGAAGTGACAATCGAAATGCTTTAAAAGCTCGTTCCACATTTTGATTGAGTTTCTGTCACACTATCATCTCATTTCGAGAGAACAATTGGTTCAACATTTCGTTCGATGAAGAAGTGCATATTTACTTGCATATTTGATGGGGATGACGTACAATTTAGCCTTAAATTCAAACATTGGACGTTAATTGGAGTTCGAGTTGAAAGGTACACGTGAGAGAGGTGTCGAGGGACATGAAATGTCCTACCGTTGAAGAATCGATAAGAGCCGAGAAAGTCTGGCTCGGGTGGGATTCGCGAAGGGTAGATTTACGAGAATTTCGTATCCTCCAATAGGTTGGAAGATTTTGGCTGCTCTGCGGCTTGACCCGACGCTAAAGCTTCGAGGTCGTTTAAACGGCCAAGTGGCTAATCTTTCCTCTCACGTGGAAAATGTTCGAGTTAATGGAGTAAAAGAAGCGAGCAAGAAAAAAAAGGAAAAAAAAAACATAAAGGGATGCCAAATATTACGTTCTATTGTTTTATTGCTACTCTGGCACTTACAGAATTTTCGGAAAGTTGGGGTTAGTGTCCGGTGAATAGTTGAATCGAGTGGTTCTGAAGAAAAAACTTCTTGACGATTTTCCACTCCGATGAACTGTAAACGAATAATTAATGGATAAGGGCTGACCAATCCGGTGCATCGATATGAAGAAAAGGAGTGGAAGCTCCGATGCGTTTTTCTATAACCGGATTCGCCATGACAAATTCATTAAAATCTCGCGAACGGTGCATCGCAGAGAAAAATCATCAAATCTTTTTCTCTTTAGAATTCCACGATCTTTTTCCTTCGTGAATACGAACCAAAAAATTTCGGACACTCTGTGTTTATAGAAATTATATTGGCCTCTAATTCAAGGGGAAACCGCGTATCGTTTTTCTGTTTGTTACAGAAGCAGGAAGACCCTTGAAAAAGCAGCTTAGGTTGTTTTACACTTTAGCTGTTGCCACGGGGCTCAACGGGAAGCAAATCCCACTCCATTACATTCTCACCCTTCTCACCTGACACCGCTTGGCGATACTCTGCTCCTGCCTAAAACTACCCCTTGCTAATAAAAAAAAAACCTCGAGACTTGTACACAGCCCAACACACATATTCTTGCTTGACATAACTCCAGCTAACTCGAGGACTAAATTGAAGGCAAGGACGCTACGCCCTCGCCATTTAAATACAGACATGAATTTTTAAGTTTTTTTTTTTCGTCCTTCTGTCATCTTCGTACTTTGAGGATACACTTGAACATATTGGCACAATTATCCATTCGAAAGTTTTTTTTTTCTTTTTTGTTCATGGAAAAAGAAAAATTGGGTTTGACGTTCGAAGTAAATTCCCAAAAGCTATTAGCCAAATATCGCAGGAATAATTGGTCTTCCCATTTATTATCAATGCCAAAACTCTCTCTCGAATTTTCAACCATTTTCATTCGACTTCCTTCCTACAGCATTCGAATGTAAACGTGTAAAATACCCGAAAAGTCAATCGGTCAAAACTTCCGGCTGGACTATTCGATTATCCGCATTGTTCGTGAAATTGCAAAATGCTGTAAATCGCCAATGCTGCACAGTTCTACGGCGCCTTCTGTTTTATTCGAGAAAGAAAGAGGGAAAGAGGGAGGGAGAGAGAGAGACAGAGAGACAGAGAGACAGAGGGAGAAAGACAGACAAAGAGAGTGGTGAGAATTTGTGGGGTTCATTTTGCGCCAATTTTCTTGAACAGAAACGACACTCGGAGCACATAATTTATAATTTTTCATCCTATTTTCTCATGCCGAATGCCCTAATGATAGAATAAAATTCCTTTATCCATCAATGTCTCAATAATCAGATTAGCAATTGAACGTTTTCAATTAGCGATTGAATTCGATCGATCTGCAGTTATTTACGAAAAATAATCAAAACTTGATAAATTGAAGTTGCAAAATCGAAATTGGGGATAATATTCAATTTTAGGCTATTTTTACTGTGCAAATTATACATTTTTTTGAATATAAATATAATTTTACATTCATTATAGCAAAAATGATCAAAATCTCAAATTATTCTTTCCTTTTTATTTTGTAAAAGTAATTTCCCGGTTGCCATTTTTCACGTGCATTATCAACCCTTCGATGCAAATCTCGAAAATCTCGGAAACTTCTGACCAAACCATTTACAACTTTTTCACAGATTTTTCCACTCTCGTCCTATACTCTCGTCCGTTCGTAACTTCTTGTGATACTAAACCCGAATGGCAGTCCAATCAAGAACGCCATATCCGTGTTAATCATCGTAATTATAGAGTAATTAGTTTATTACTTCCTATCCTTACTAATTGAAGTAAGTATAGAGTAATTAGTTTACTGCTTCCTCGAGTCGGTTGTTATTCTTGTTTATTATCGATTTTTAAAACCAATATTAACTGCTAAAAACATTTCCAAGAAATAACTAACAATAAAGATGTGAATTTCTGATGAACAAATTTTAATTGATATTTACGATGTAATAATTTTCATTCGTCGAAAGAAAGTCTAAATTTTTCTAAAAAAATCTTCAAATCAAGTACTGCACTTTCTCAAACGTTTGTTTTATCCGCAAACTTGAAAAACAAGCAAATTTATTAAAAAAATGATCCGTGCGCAGACGAATATTTGTGCAAGACGAAAAGTGCTGGAATTAAAAAAATTCTAAACCCAGTTGATAAATCAATTACATAAGCAACGAGTTAAAAAAAGTCTTGGAAGCGAGAAAAGGGCAAAAAAACGTTAGTGTCCCACTAAGTCCAACGTTTTTATTCCTTACAAAGCTCCATTGAGCCGGAGTTGAATAAAAAAACTGCAAGTGTTCAGCGAACTACTGTGCAGTACCAAAATTATTGGAAATTTTTGAATTACAAATGAACTCGATAAATCAATGAAAATCAGTGAATAAAAAAAAAGAGTCAAAACAAGAAAAAAGGCAAAAAACGCATTGTCGCATTTAATCAAATGTTTTTTTATTCATGAGACTTTAATGAGCCAGAATGGTAATAAAAACAAAATAATTTGTGGCCAGAAAAATATTTGTGCAGAAGTAAAATAATGAGGAAGTAACGTGCAACTTTTGTTTCGCTGTTTTTTTTCTTCTGTCCGTACGTACTCGCGAAGCGAAGGAAATATATTTGCTCGCACATATGTACAAGTACATAGGAAGCGAGAGGGGAGAAAGGGGTTGAAAAAAATAGAAAGGGAGGGTGTAAGCGTAAGGGCATCGCGGACTCGACGACGACGACGACGAGGAGGACGACGTGGACGGCGATGACGACGATGAGGATGGGGGTAGGCGCCAGGTCGTTTTCTGCCGCGAAGAGGAAGAGGAAAGAGAGGAGAGAATACGACGAAACGTTATACAAGAGGGGTTGGTGGACGAAAGGGGGTTGATATTGAGCGACGCCAGGCGTCGTGGCGCACAACGCCGTTTTCGAATCAGTCGGCCTCCAGCCACCGCCCCAGATACTAGTTAGACTATAATTCGTCTCCTTCTTTCTCAATTTTGTCCCTCTCGAATATTACCGGCGAAAGAATAATTAATAAAAAATATTTAAAAAAAACAATAATAATAGAAAAAAAAAACAAAAATTATATTCGAGTGTATTATAAATAAAAAATCGTGATTTTACGATCATCGATTTATTGCGATTCACAAGACTCTATAAATCTCGTGGTCTGCCCGGTTTTACGGTTTCCCTCTCTCTCTCTCTTTCTCTCTAGTTTCTACTTTGGGGTTTTTTTTACACCCCCGAAGCACCAGTCATCTTCGAGCTCGTGCACGCACAAGACCTTCTTAATATCGTCAGTTAATTGCACAATTAACATCGAAGAAAAAACCAGGAGTGTGGCGATCGAATTAGAAGCTTAATTAATAACGATTTTTTTAAATCGAGCCCGTGGGAAATCGTTGAATAAACCACAGATAATATAAATATTCACTAAAATGTTGATCGATCTCGTACGCGATTCCGTATTGCAGTGCTTCTGTCACAGCTGCAAAGCTCCTTACGGCCTCGTTGGTAAGTCAAAGTATATTGAAGAAAAAGTGTGAGAAAAGGGGCAAAAATCGTTTTAACCTCATGCTCAGTGACCTTCCGGCTTACGTGACCTTTTTTATCTTCTTTTTTTTCACCTGATCCTGATCGCGTCACCTAACGGGGTTCTCTCATGTAACTTCACGGCTCTCTGGACCGGCTTTTTTTTTTGGTCCTCAAGGATCGCGGACATGGTGGTTTGCTGAATGAGAATCCTAAGTTTTTGCCGATTCGTTCAATATTTACTTCAATTCGACAGTTTCGATGATTATTTAGCTGTGGCTCTTGATGATTTTCGGCTCATCAGATTTTTTTGTTTAATCGATAAAAAAATTAATTATCAATCACCAAAATGTATTAACTTTATTGTTACATCAAATTTTCAACTTCAAATCAGCGGGGAATTCTCACCGCATTCAATATTTTTTTAAATTTAATTCAAACTCGATTCCAAAAATCAATTCGTCAATCGATTTAATTTGTTATTAATGATAATTATGATCGTGAATCGATAAAAATGATATAAATTGACATTATTTAATTGATTAAGTCAATTATTATTCCGACACGGAAGCTCCTTGTCTCAATTACATGAAATTCTAATGAATTTATTGATCAATTGATATTTTTTTGAAAATTGTTTATCAATTTGACTGTCAATTATTCTAGAATGAAAAACATTCGATTTAATCATCATACTGTCACTTTTTATGTACTATTTTTACATAAAGGTCGGCAATTATGACGTAGAGTGGAAAAAAATGGCAATAACGTGTTTTTTTTCGATAAATTTGCAAGTGACGCGGTGGTCGTTTGCACGCTAAGCTCTGTTCGTTTGCATACATATTGCATACAGCAATATTCGCGTTCGCATATATTTTTACCCCCGTTGTTTCTCGTGAGGGGGCTGGTCGATACAAAACCCGTACGTACCTATACTCGAGCAAAAACCGGCATCGCATTATCCTGTGACTACCGGGAGTCCACCTGCAGTTCGATCAATTTCTCGTAACGTCGTCTCCGAGGCCTCTTCCTCCCCTCCAACGACTTATTGCTATCGAGTCACGTTTCTTCTTAACCAAATCGTTAAATTACGTTGCGATCACTTTAAATTCACGAATATTTGAAAAAAATACACAACCGAGCTATTTTTCAATCCTGCTGCAAGCTCGTACTTTTTTATTTTTAATGAAAATTGATAATCGAGGCTGGAAATACGTTTTTTATAGGAAATCGATTTGATTAAAAAAAAGGGCATCGATTTTAATGAATTACTTTGTCGTAACATCGTTAAAATTAATTGTTAAAAATTTTGCAATATTTTTTAGTTGGTCGTATAAATAATTATGAAAAATAATAAAATTATTGCATTGAAGTTATAATTATTGAAAACATTGGTTTCGACACTCAATTGAAGCGGGGACAATAAAATGGTTAAGAATATTCCCTCAAAATGTTCATATTTAATGCAAATTTTAAATGTTCCTTTTGAAAATATAGTTATTTTTGGTTAATTTGACAGTTATTGATAGAAAAATAAGTATTTTTGATAGTCACATGAGACCTTGCGATTTCTCGGACGCAAATAAGTTGCCCGAGGACGTGGAATGATCGATTTTCATTTAGCATCGCGTGCAAGGCTTTGGAAATCCTTCCGGCAATTGTGATTTTTCATTAGATATTTATTACGGAATGAAGGACGAAAAAATGAAGAATGAAGAATATCGTGATTGGTCTCGAAAATATTCGAGCGGGTTACAGATGTTTTTTTTATATTTTTTTTTTAACATCTAAAATATCGTTCAGGTTATTCGTTGCTTCAGGGTTGTGGGAGAGAAGCAATAAAAGTTTATACCCGTTGCCAAGCGCGCACGTGCTCTCACTCGCGAAAAACCGGCATCGAGTTTTCCAAGGGGTGCGGCCCAAGATGGCCACACGGAGTAACACCGGTATTTTCCGGCACATTTCGCCACGACTGCCTCTATCGATTTTTCGAAAATAAATTTTAAACGGACAGCCTCATTTGCCACTTACCTTTTTATTGATTTTTTCCCCCTTTCTCATTCAATTAACTCCTTAATATCGATGACTCATTGTCTCATCGAATATCAAGGTGCTGGACAAAGGAGGGCTACTGCACCCATGAAAAAACCCAGTGGCAAGGGAAAGCCACGAACTAAACAGCCAAAGAAAGTCAAATTCATCAGTAAGTACTTCAATTATAATTTTAAGAAATTCATTAAAAATGGTGCAACAAAATTGCAGCTCGCTCAATCTCTTCGAACGTCGTTTAATCATTTTTTAAATTTATCTTTACCTTATACTTTTCCACCTGTTTCTTATCATTGTTTAAATTTAGGTGTTTTTTATTTTTTACATTTTCAGCTTTTTATTATTATGAATAATAATAATAATTCTTTAGTTGAATTACATTTAGCTCGATATTCCAAATATTTTATTTCACAATGGACATTATTTAACTGAATTAAATTTGAGGGTGTAATTTTTTGTGTTTAAATTTCGAGTTTAGGTGTTTAAAGCCTACGTGTCAAGTGTCAATAATCGTAAGCATGGTTTTAGAGTCGAATTTGAATTCGAATTTTGTCAATTGTTAAGATTTTCTTGCCAGGCTGTTTTCATCGTTTAGTTCGATATTGTTTTCAAAGTATTTCCTTCACATTTTCTTGGGCAGCTTTTAAAAAAAATTGCGTTAGATTACAACAACCATTTTTTTTCAAACGCTCCTGGAAAAAATTTTGTGTGAATAAAATAATTAAAAAAAATTTATGAACTCAACTTTTGCATTTATTTTACAATATGTTTATTTTACAAAACTCGCCCTGAACGAAGTGGAAAAAATTGGATTTTGTTTCTCGATTTGAATTCGTTGACCAAGACTCTTCTTTGATTGCAATTCCTATTGATTTTAAGTGTTGACGCCGTTTCGTCTGTACCTCGTCAGGTATGACGACGTAAAGTGCATTAACCTCAACACGATTTGCAACATGTTCTCGCCCAAGGTGAATTATATATCCGTTTTCATGTGGCAGTGAATAGAGACAAAAAGAGGAGAAAAGAAGAAAAAAAAGTGTATATAACAGAAAATTGTAACTATAGTTGTTGAATACGAGGGAGACGTTATTCCGAGATAGAGAGAAAGAGAGAGAGAGAAAGAGAGAGAGAGAGAGAGAAAGAGAGAGTTGAAGTTCGGAGAGAGGAGGAATCGAGTAGGGAAGGCGGCACACGATTCCTCGCGGGGGTGCGTGTGAGCCGACTGGTAGACGTCTCGGCGCCTAGAGACAATATCGTTCCGTCGCCAGATCGATCTTTCCTTTTCGCGGCTGACTCATATTCCCTCTGGGCCCTTACTCCACGAACGTGGAAGCTTCACACAAACACATATAAATTTCATCACCCTCGAAGCACTCTCCTCTCATTAACCCTCCTCGATCTCTACAGGAAGAAGAGTGAAAGAAAAAAAAAATTATACCGAATTCCGGAAACTTTTTCCAAACAACACTTGATTACATTTTTGCTCTGAGATACGAGACTTCCGGTGACATCGCCAACTCATTCGTTGATTTGATCTCCAATTCGGTAAAAACAGATTGATGCAACTTTTTTTCGAGTTTATCCAATCGAACGTCTTTCTTCTTTCGTGGGGACTCGATTAAACTTCAAGATTAATTGATAGGAATCGACTGGATAGGATCATTATGATTGTAAATGGATTCGATCTTTTTATTGAAACAGAAAGAATCAAATTAGTTTATTGTAGAATCCCAATCACTTTTTCCTATCGTCCGCTTTTTTCATTTCCATTAATTTTTTTAATTAATTTATTTCTTATTGATTAATTCATGTTATTTTTTATATTTTTGTTTATTTTTCCATATCCAATATATTTCATATATTTTTCAAAAATAATTTACATCTCATTGTTTTATGTCATGATTTTTAGTAATTTACATACAACTTCGATGTGATGAACGTGAAAAAGTAATTTTTGTTTTTGTAGAAATCAAATAGCATCAATCATTTTTATCATTTATTTTAATGACTTTGATTGACTTTCTCACTCGATTTATTTCACCTTCGACGGGACGGTCAATGACAACGACAAAAAATGACGTATATCTCGAACCCAAACTAAATTTATAAATTTTTATTTCACCGCAAAATAAGTTTATAATTAGGTGTTGTTGTTAATTTAATTAATTTGAATTTTATTCCCACACATGCTGTTTTTTTTGTCTGTTGAAAAAATTGAATGAAATAAACATTTATTTATTCCCAAGATTTATTATTTATTTATTTATTTATTTATTTATTGTAGCGACGGAAATACGATGCCAGGAGAAGTCAAAGGGTGGTTTGTGCTACGAGGTGATTCTGGCAGAGCCAACGGTACCAAAACGTGCTCCATCACCGCCCCAGCCGAGTCCCTCTCAAGAGACAGCTATCGAGGATAAGCTCAAAGCTGCTGAGGAAAGAAGACTCTCGTTGGAAGCTCACAAGCTCGCTGCATTGGCTGCTAAACTCAGCAAGATCGAGGAAGTCTCCCGTAAGAAGGATGAACTCAGTTCTGCTTTCATTACTGCTACTCGAGAGTCACTCGACGCCAAGATGAATAATACGGAGGAAAAGCGAGAGGCTCATATCGCTGAGCTTAAGAGCAAGTTGAAGGAACATGTAAGCATGGAAAACGAACATAAATCCAACGTGTACCTTTAAGAACATACATTTTCTTCACTTTGCATAAAGCACCGTTGAGAGATTTTTTTACAGAGTTTAAAACATTCTAATGATGTACCTTAAAAAAAAAAAAAAAAATAACACAGTTTTGCATCGTCGCTAAAGGAAGCAGTAACAATTTGCAGGCTGCGAACTTTCCACACTTTCTCATTAATAACTCAAATAAAGTATTGAAAAAGATTTTCACGAAGATACTCGAAATTTTACAAAATCCAAATCTTCTCTATGACTCCTATCGAGTTTAAAACCCACCCACTGCGTTCATCATTTTCTATGTACATAGAATCAGAATAGTTTGTAGGCCGTAGTACATTCCAATAAATTAATTATTCAAGGAAGGCCAAGCGAAAAAATGAATATTTCACCATTTTTTTTTACTTTAAAATTTCTCGTGTCATTAAAAAAATACTGCAAATGGAAAACACTAATTAGAAATTTGAAGATAATTCCACAATGAAGAGAATGAGCGGCGGCTGGGATCCCAGCTTTGGATAGAAAAAAAAGTTACAATAATTTTCAGAAAATTGTTCAAATTTTGTAGATTCAATTTTTTTGTCATTTCTCTCGCACCGCTAGTTGATTATAAATCTGCAATATTTCTTATTTCGAACTAAATTACACGAAATTAAGTGAAGAAAATAGACTTTACGAACAATAACGAAAAACCTTTTCATAATCGTATATTTTTTGGGACAAAAATCCAGAGCCAATTATTCGAAACTTTTCTACATAAAAATCGAGCAAATGAAAACCAGTGACAGTAATTTTTTATTTTTCGTTTGTAAATACGATTTTTGTTACGAATTAGAAAACTTTATTACTCGATATTTAGTCAAATTAATAAAAAAAAAGGCCTGCAACGTAACAGGAAAAGAATTTTGAAGGAACCGAGTTTCAAATTCATTAAATGATGAACATTTATTCTGCTTGGACAGTTGGAGAGTGTAGAGAAGACTCGTCAGAATCTTGAACAGCAAACCATTGAGGTGCGCACTGCCGTAGAGGAGAAATTGAAGACTGCCGCTGCTCAACGTGACGAGAACATCAAGAAAATGCTAGATCGTCTAAAAGAGCACGTGAGTTACTCTGATAAACTATTTGACACGTTTTTTAATACGTGAACGTAGGAGAAATGATGGTGACGAGTAATCTCGTTGCACGAGATTTGGTCTAACTTTCTCGTAACTTTTTCTTTTCGTTCAGGAGGATCAAGTAACTCGAGTACGTCAAGGTATGACGGAACGAGTTCAGCAACTGGAGTCCCAAATTCAGGGTAAACTCGATCAGGCGCGTGAGCGACGAGAAATAATGGAACGCGAGCAAAAGGAGAAGCTCCGTAATCACGTAAGTTCTCATACTTTTTATTTCCAAAATATTCAACAGTTTGCAAAAATTCGTGTGCACAATAAACGAAATATAAAATAAACGAACGAAACGAAAATTCTTGATATGGTCACTTAGAATACAGTGAAGATAGCGAAAGTACGTGAAACTCGAGCGATGAGGGAGCTCGAGACGAAAAAAATAGAGATCGACATGAAGGCATCGATCGCTGAGGTGAATCGAGAAAGGGAAATTCAGCGTCGTATCCAGGCTATACGCCAACAAGTAATTTTCACATCAATAATCTCCCAAACTTTTAGTTTCCGTTGGCACCATTTTTATTTATTAGCCAAATTTTTAGTTACGTAGTCGTCATTTGTTCCATTTATTTGCTGATTTAATTAACATTCTATGCTGGGAGATTTTTTTTGGTACATAAACTACACGTTTTATTGGAGGCACATCTTCATTTGATTTTTATTTCGTTTCCTTTGACTCTGGTACGAGCTGCAGTGATCGATTTTTGGAGAAGCGTTAGATTTTTATTAATTCTCCGTAATTTTAATTCAAAGACGTATGAATCTTTTGCAATGAATAGATCAACTTTGTTCCAATTTACTTCGAAATATTTCAGGAACTAATGATACAAATTGGGAATTTTAATTCAGGCTCAGAATTTTTCTTTTCGACGCTTATACTGACGAAACGGTTGCCCATAGTGCAAAAGTACATGAGACCAATATTGTAGAGTTTTGAATTTCCTCCAAAAAAGCTCCTTAAGGCGCTTTCTTATCTGCAGTACTTCAGTCCTGACAGTGCATTGAACAAAGAACTAATGTCGAAAACGCATGCACGTGGTAAATTTTTATGAAGTAACTTTTCAATTCGCTCTCTGGACCAAATTATTGCAGATAGAAAATTTCCCCCTGGGAGTTTTTTTTAGAAAATTTTATGCTCTACAACATTCGTCCTGTGAACATACGCTTAATTTTCAACCGTTTCTGCAGTATGTGCAATAAAAGAACTTCCATTCTTCAAATTTAATAACAAATGACAAATTCAATAATGAATTCGGTCATTCTACTAGTAATCCAAACGATCAGAGAATAATGTATAAATATTGAGTCTTACCTCCTTAAACTGCGAAGAATTTTTTATTTTGTGATATTTATTTTCGTTACAGCTTTAGTTATTTTTAATAGTGATAAAGAATGACACAATTCAATTATATTATTTCCATCATTGCACTATTTTTTTTACAATGTTCAACATTTATTTACTCTACGTTTCGTTTATATTATTTTTTTCTGTGATTCTACATTTTTCAACACCTTGTATCGAATTTCAGCTGCAAAATTTTACTTTGGGTTAACTAAGTTCAGAATTTTCTAAATTAGAGTTCTTAGAAAATATTTTCCAAAAATGTTATACTTGGACGATAAGTCCTTTTTTTCCACCTCTTTTTGATTACACATACGTGTTTATTGTTTATCATCCTAAAGACCGAAGATCCATAAGCAAAAAAAAAAATTGAGACCGAACGCATTTTTTTTTAACGCTTTTTTCATGTTTGTTTTCAAAGGAGAGGCGCGCCGAGCTTGTAAGACAGAACAGAGCTCTCTTGGCTGGCCAGGAGAACAACAAACTCGAGGAGCAGAAGAGTGCCTTGCCGGCTGAGAAGGAAACATCGAGCTCCGGTTAAGCACGAGCGATTTCGAGAAGATGAAGAAAGAAAAGACGAAATTTTGAATAACTTTCTATCGACGCGCTAAAAAAGACAGAGAGAAAAAAAATAGTTCCCCGGCCTCAAATAAAAATAATAATAAAAGAGAAACAACAGTAAAAGAAAAAAAAACAAAACAAAAGAATTACATCAGTGCTTGGAAATGAGACCGAAGCTGCGTGCGGTCTTTGGCCCAAAGATTCCAAAGCGCTGAATTCATGATGAAAGGAGGGAAGAAAAATTAGATTTAAAATCATCGACGTACTGTTGAGAACAGAGAAAAACATTTGAATTTCGCGAGCGAAGACGCTGTTGAAGAGAACGAAAAAGTATATATATAGATATTTAACGAAAAACCCCAAACCTGATTTTGCTTCGTGCAATTATTTCGTTTGATTTAAGAAAAACTGGGGAGGAAAGAATCAATCTCTGTATCAACGAGCACAATGAAAAAAAAAAAAACACCAACGAAACGGTCGATGATACAATTTTGGAGAAAAAAAAGAATTGACCTAAAGTCGATGTAACGAGCGTGCTGATAAGAATATGTGGCTTTGTCTATTTTAATTTGTGTGCACAAAAATTAACGATCTCTATTATCATTAAGAGACATTTAATTAATTTCATAAGACGAATTGTGTCAACAATTTACTTTTTTCATCAACTGTTCGCGTTATTTTCACCCCCTTTCGATTTAAGGTACGATATAAAATTCGATTACGTGATATTACATTTTTCTAATTTCGAATCCTCGATCCGTGCGATGAAAGCGCGTGGGCCGTTTTAAAATGAACGACGATCGGCCTGCCACGCGAGTGACATACAGAACGCAAAAGAAAATCCTACTTTATGCTTAAGACGCATTTCGTTAGTAAACAAAAGAAAATAAATAAACATTAATTTATATGAAAAAAAAATAAATAAATTTTAAAAAAACTACGATATCGTAATCAAGATGTTGATATGTTGGCTTCGATGGCAAAAATTTTACGCAAAAATAAGAGAAAAATGACGAAAAAAAGAGTGAAGGATACGAAAAAACGAAAAAAACCCAAATCTAACGGCGAGGAAATGTCGCGAAGGATCGTGATCGCGAATAACAATTATGGTAATCGATCGCTGGTATAATAATAAGATACGTAGAAGTATGATCGCTGAAAATCAAGGATATTATTTCTCCTCGTACGTTCTTGCGCTTTTCTTCGCGCCAAATTCTCGCCAAGTTTTTTTCGAAAGATAGTTATTATAATCGGTTACCGTTCGCTGCGATCTACGTAATAAAAAAATGAAAAAAAAAAACGAAGAAGAGAAAGAAAAAATGATGAAAAAAAAGGAGTGAGGCGGTTTTTGCACGTTCGCGAATATCGTGAATCGTTATATACCACGTGTTACTCGTGATCGTGCAAATTCACGAGCGATATAAATATATATAGATATGTAACAGTGCTTTATACAGTTTATACTAAGCTTCAAAAGTTGAAAAAACAAAAAAAAAACATCATTTTGTACTCGATCATATTGCAATATTAACTGCGCTAACCGAAGAAAAAAAAATGATACATTAACAAATACTGTAGTCTAATTGATTATAATGATAATATTGATGCTTCTGTGATGACTTCACTATTTGTCGAAACGTCTAATAAATAATAAATGAACCAAAAAAATAATAAAAAATTGAAATATATGACAAAAAAAACAATACCTTCGAGAGTAGAGTTTGTGTGTGTATGTGTGCGGATGGATGTGTCGTCCATGTGAAAATATCTGCCTTGGATCCTCGACGGGAAAAATATTAATTGTCTTTTTAATTATTTTTTTTCACTTATTTTACAGTTTTTCTATAATGGAACGATTTTTCAGAAAAAAATATTTATTGCTAGCCTTGAAACGTTACGTTTGGTAGGAGAATTGTTCATTTTAAATCCATCGGCAGATGATAAATGCCAGAAACCAATAAGGATTCAACCCACTCTGGATTTATGACTTTTTGTGTGAAAATCAAGTTTGTTGACGAGTTTCATGGTTAGATTGACTTTGAATGAAATGCTACACACCTGCATGCTCGTGAGGCCTACAACTATATTTTTAATATAAACTATACACCTTTTTAAGTTATTTGGAAAGAAAAAAAATGGGATTTTTAGTTTCTAGTACTTTTCGAACTAAACTTGTGTGGAATGCGGTTGGTTTGTTTACGTTCTACACGCTACCGTGAGTCCCGTGTGCTCGCCACGGTTTCCCGTGCCTCATAGTGGGGGAACGTCCGTCGTGCTGGCGAGACGCGAGGGGGGAAGAGGGGAAGCGCAACTGGTGGGGCTGGCGCGGGACAGTAGGAGCGCGGAGAGCGTGATAAGGCTATCGAGCTTATCGCGTCAATCAGTAGTCGGGTGCCGGCCGGCGAAGAGAGAACAGTACGAGCGTCATTCGATCGCGCAACGCTACGCTCCTTCGTTTGCCGGTATTGCTATATAACTTCATCCGAACAAAATATCTAATAGGACAAGAAGAATTCTTCTTTAACATCAGTAAATAAATATTACTATACAACTCAACGTTTTAATTTTTTTTTAATCAAAATGCAATGAAGAAATATTAAGAAACAATGAATAATTTTACCAAATAAAATAAGTAGATGCATTAGATTTTTTGTTTTTATAAATAGTACACAACAAAAATACATAATAGCATTGCATTAAATTTTTTGAAGTAGTAAAATTTTATTCACTACGACATACGCTTGTAAAAATAATCGCGTTGACAAAAAATTGAATAAATTATTGATTCGTCCGTACATCGTAAGAACTGTTCGAATTTGTTCACGCAAAATGGACGAATAGGCCGATAGTTTGTGAGAGACGGTATAGCGACTCTTCGCTAACACAACTTCGAGATTCGCGCGCCCGTGCGCACGGTATTTACAAAACTGGAGAAACAAGTGAAACATGAGCTAGTGAGTGTCGTGCAATGGATCTCAACACTGCAATATCCACGGGGCTTTACCACACGTGGCGACCGGATGACGAGTACCCGAGAGGTGGAGCAAAACATCGAACAGTGAGTAAATCAATCATTTCAATCGCGTTACTTTGCTAGCATGAAAATTGAACAAATTTGGAGCAAACTTCAAGGTTAAATTGTAACCTGAATCTTATCCAACAACAATTTAAATGGGTCAAAAAATCACTGGCAATCGAGAACAATTAGCGTTCAAAAGAATTGGAAAAGTTTTCGACTTGGAAGAAAACTTGGAGGATCAAGTTTTAGTGGGTCTCTGTTTCTCTTTCCACTGGACAATTTTCGAACATTGACATCGATCTATAATTTAGCAATACGGTTTTCTGGAAAAATCTACATTTTGGTTAGAAAGCGGACCCTCGTACTACAGTAATGGATTATTTTACGTTCTTTTCAAACACCAAATCAAAATACACCAAAACAAAAAAATAACCAGATCGAATATTTGATTCATAAATCTACTAATCCTGCCATCTGTGAGATTTTTGTTGTAACATTTCCAGTAGTTCTTATCGGTAAAAAAGATTTATCTCCATGAATGGTAGACATTGCGCTTTGTAGAGTTTTCTACGTTCTCTGAGTTAGCCCCCCTGAATTCAAATGGATTGATAATTTTTTTTTTCATAAATCTCTTGGAGGTTATACAGTGGTTTGTGGTGCCGCAATCAGATCGTTTAGCGGTGAACCATTGTTTCACAAAATGAATTTCAAAATTGGGCTCCCGAGTTAGGCCCCCACGTGAATAAATTGATTCTTTTTTATACATTTTTTAGCTACAATTTAATGTACAATCAATTTCATTAAATCGGCTTAAAATTAACTAAAATTTGAATGAATCTTAATTTTCACTTTTCAAAGTTAATGTTACCCGGCGAACGGTTTCAATTAATTTAGTGGTGCTGTATTTGTCTTGCAGGATGTTTTGTTAACATAGAAAATATGCGATAACTATATTTTACTAGATTTTAGTTATTCCAAGCGATTTAACGCACGGGCGCTTATTTTGTTGCTTAACAAATTCTTTACAAATTCGCTAAGTAAAATTTTTGAAATCTATCTTTTCTTTTATATCTTTTTTAATATATAGATCGACGATGCAAGAGCTTCTAATGTCTTTCCACTAGATTTTTCTCATTCTATGAACACGTTTATATTGACGAGAAATTTCGATACTTCCGTCGGTAACAAAGATATCTCGAAAGAATTCCCACGGGGAATAGTAGTACTGGTCGCGAGTGCCGCTCAGCGTTTACGATCGTAAATTGCAAGAGAGGCGAAAAAAATCCATGTGCTGTAAGAGCAGAGCTCGTATGACCTGCGACGATGATCTGTCAGAAATACACAATTTGACACAAAAACAAAAACAAACAAACAAGCAAACAATTTTTAAGTCTTTTGAAAACAAGTTGAAACTCGCTTAAGCACTACGAGTATGTACGTCCCTGCAATGACGTCAGAAGACGTAAAATGGCACGACGCCAAAGGCTAAACGAAAAATAAGAGACGGAGAGAGTGAGCGAGAGAGAGAGAGAGAGAGAGGTGTGTGCATGTATTTATGTGTGCGTGTGTGTGTTGTGAGGAGCTGCTCTCCTCCGCCGTACGAAGGTAGAGGCCAAATGGCTGCCGTACGGTTCGCAATAAAATAATGCGCAAAAACGAATGGTGTCTACGATCGAAAAATAATCTGGTAATTCGAGATCTAATAACACACACGGGTTTTTCGTAATGTTGCTGAAAGACCGGCTTTTGGTGAAGAAACGCCGAAGGCATCATGGGAAAAGCTCTAAAGCCACGGCCGGTAAGTGAACGAGCTATCAACTCTTATTTATCTTCGTCGTGTTTTCAATCCGGCAAGTACACACGAGGAGACAATTCACGATGGTTCACTCGTACACGTGTATATGAATGCATGTGTGCGTATAAACACACATAAATATAAAAGAATGAAACAGAGAGATAGCCCTGCTGCTTGAACGTATCTCTTTTGATGCACCGAGACGAACCAAAGTTTCTGCGCCTGATCGTAATGCCCCCACGACTCGAAACCAATATGGCCGCCAGTGCTATATACTTTTTACCGAAACGTTTTCGACCTTAAAAAAAAATCGTTTTTAAAGCAAGCAATCGAAAAAAATTAGCGGGGACAATGGCTAAGGAGTAATATAACGATGACCTGTACCCTCGATGATGATAATACGTATGTAAGTGTTTACGAATGATCGAGAACCCGAGAGAATCGAAAAAAAAGACGAATGAAAAAACAACGATATCTCTGTGATGTTTTCCAACGGGAGGGGGAAAGTACCGCTGCGCGCGCATCTTTCAGCAGCTGGCTGATCGATAATCGTCATTTGTTTTTAGTTTATCAGTCCCGCATATATTTTTCTTCGAACAGCATCTTTCATGCTAATTATTTGCCATGTCCGAATAACCAATTATTATCTATAATAACCTTAACGCTCAATTGAATTTTCTGTGTTTAGAGGCCTTTCAAAATCATTTCCCGATCTTGTTCGATTCTCTTGACGATCGTCCTCAATCTTGACAAAGTTAAAACATTTTGCATAACATCGTTTCATGAGACATGAAAAATGAATTTTCATTCTGGGATTCAAGTTTTATTTACTTGTCTCATCAATAAGTTGCTGCACTCTTTGCAAATTTGCACAATTGCCAGTCATTGATAACCTTATCGTTGGACGGGCTTCGAGATGTCTTAACCCTAAAAATTCACTCCTGGGTCTGCGAGACCCAAACAAGTGCAAAACACAATGCTTCTTTGAGTGCAAATATTGAGGAAAATATGGACAGCATTAAAATTTTATACAGTTCGAAAGTTATTTAGATTAGCAGACCCAGTGTAGATAACTTGAGATCACGAAATACATGTGCACTCCAAGGGTTGAGTGACATTTTTTTTCGAATGGTTTTCTAAAACTTGTACTCGTAAAGTTTTTGTTTCTTTTGAACCTGAATTCGACCTGTAAAATGAGTCAGGGACAGATCTCCAACAAAATTGTGGAAAAAATATGCAAGAATCAAAGAATTAGAAATATTATTGACGTGATGAGGATTATTGAGGTTTTATCACTTTCTATCGAGGCATTTGTAAGAAATTGCATATAAGTAAGAATTTGAAATTACGGTAAAAAGGGTCACTGTAACTTTAGCACGAAGTGAAAGAATTAACTTTTGCAGTTTTGGTATATACCAAAATGTTTTGTGATTTTTGAGGTTAAGTGTAAAGTTTTACGAACATTTATTCCTGGCCTTGATAGTCACTGAGGTTAACAATTGCTGCTGCATTTTTTTCACAGTATTGAGGTAAAGGCTCAACATTTTTCTTCGGTAAAACTTTCTTCTCAATATTTTTCTTTCTATTTTTATACCAGAAATTGTTTTTCTCACACAGTTTTTAGGTTAAATGAATGTTTTTAAAGCGAGACAAAACAGTAGCTAGCTGTTTATCGCAATCAACTTTTTTGCGAAATCTTTCTGACTGAATTCGCTTGAATGAATTTTCGGATGAATATTGAAGAGCGAAATGTGATAATTTCGATCTATTAAGACGAGTCAAATCCGGGAATATTGAATGCGGAAAAAAAAAGTTTGACGAAATAAAATGGTAGAAAAAATATATTTTAGTGGTTCGAAGCAAAGTAAATTCGTATGACGAACCGAGTGATATATTATTTCCGCTATGTTATTAGTGAGCGCTATAAATTCTGATAGCAAATAAAAATTATAATTAGAATGAAACGTTTAATGTGTTTTCGGATTGAATATTTAAAAATATACATTTTTCACGCCATTTGCTCTACCATTTCAGTAACTACTACCATATTTCAAATGAATATTTAGGCTTTGGGAAGGTGGAATTTTTTCGTCCTTTTTCATTTTCGCTTTGAGAAAAATATTACCTTATTTTAACGTCCAAGTATATTCGGCAAAACTTAACGAGCAAACATGACACTTGGTTATTGACGAAAAGAATTAGATTACTGAGCTGTAAATCAATTCAATGAGGTGTGAAAAATCGTACTCTGTGCCAGTTTTTACCGGATTTATCTTTCAGTCCAGTCGATATAAAAGCAACTACGATAATATTCGATTTTAATTACTCACCATGGTTAATTTAAACAGGAAAGTTAATAAAAAGGCACAATCGATATTAATCAATCGTACTTTTTCCATCGATTAAAATTTGTGAATTCGATTAACGAGTACCCGATAATAATTCGGTTTAGCAAACATATTTTTGTTTATCATTTTCAACAATTGAATAATCGTGAATAATTGGATTCTACAATTATTGTAGTCAAATAACAGTTTGACGTTTGTATAACTCTTGAGAATCACTTTTTGTGAAGATCTTATTGAATCGAACGTCAATTATTAGTTTGAGGGGGTTTTTAGTTCTCGAGTGGTTGCAAAATACTCGAATAATTAGACAACTCAAAATTATGCAGCAATTAATCAGTGGATTTTCATAAAAATTGATACAACGGCATTTTGGCTGGGATAAATTTCAATTGGCAGTGAAGTTATATTCAAATTGATTGTCAAGTTGGATAAGCTTATGAACGGAATGACTAATACTTTTTTTATCGAAAAAAACCCAAATCCAGCTGTAAAATAAAATGAAAAACCAACCAAAATAGGCGTTTATTTAAATTTTAATGATTTTCAGAACTTTCACGAGCGAAAGATTTACGATTATTTGGAAACGACAGTCGCAACGTGTTAATTACTAGAAAGTTAGGTTAATAAAATGATTGTTCACGACGTGAAACTAAATGCATATATTTCGATCCGCCATGGAATATAAAATAAAAATAAAAATGCAGAAACCGCTTCCCTAATTAAAATATCGCACATTGATCATTTTGAATGCGAGTAACTAATCGTTAAGGTGGAAAAATAAACATGTCTGTGATTCTTTGGGGTCAAAGACCGTTTCATACATATTAACAAACAGTTGAACGAACGAATTCGTTCCGAAAATTCAACTCGCAGGATATTGAGCAGCTCAGCTCAAAATATAAAAAAAAAAACAAAAACAAAAACCTAGCGAATCAAAATACGTAGTCACGTGACTATCGTGAGTCATTGATATTTGCCGTTTTCACAGATTATCTCACACGTATTTATCGTTAAAATATGAACAATCATAAAAACAACGAAAATAACGACAATGATTGCAATAATAATGAAAATTTTTATTTAATTAATTACAATATTTTCTAACAATCAATCTAAGAAAATACACTAAAATATAATACACTCGAACACGTTGAGTTTTCATGCGCCTGCACGTGATTTTCTAAGCTGAACTTCGGTCCTCCGAACCTTTCAACAGCCTTTACGAATTGTTGACGCGGGGTCGATCGTATTTACTATCGCGTTGAGACCACTCCCCCCCCCCCCCTTCTATTTCTTCTTGCTCACTTGTTCCTGCAACATCGTCAATAGAGCTGTTCTCGGGTATTGTTTTTTTTTTTGTCCATGTTTGTATTTCGTATTCGCAAATAATCATTCGGTCTTCCAGTTCTCTTGACATTCGCACTGTGAAAAGCTTTAGTCACCGATTAATAGGCTTCGAAATATTTACTGGAATTTTGAATTTATTAAGAGGTTAGTTTTTTTTTTTCTTTTTTTTTATTGTCGATTTTGCTTCAGCTTTGAATGGATCGGACTTGGAAAATTGTCTTCGAGTAAACTGAACATTTTTTCACGACTCTGGCAATGAAAATATTTGTTTTGTTGAAACTCTTGAAATTTGTAAAATCTTTATCCGGTTTAGGTATTTTTGAAATTTATAGTTTACCCTGAAAACTTTACAAATATTTTATAAATTATCAAAATTAAGGGGGTTGCGGCATTAAGATTGATGTGAAAAATTGACTTTTTATAGTTTAGTCGCTTATTCGATGCTCCTTGCAAAATACGTTACGGATTTTTTTTTTTTTGCGCGTCTTTTCAGTAACCTCGTCTATTATCGTATTTATTATCACGAGATCATTGAAATATTGCGATCCGCGCGTTTGACATTCTTTTGGGTAACGAACATTCTTCAAGAATCTCCCTCTCGTGCACGAGCATTGTGCCGGATCCGGAGAATACCAGTAATAACACGTTTTATATGTGTGCTCGATGTACATACCGTGTGTCTTTGATATAGACATGTGTATCCATACATTGGATATATAAGGCGTTTTGTGTAAAATGGACAATTTTTTAAATTTGATTCTTCGTTGCCACACTGGGCCACTTTGATCCGAACTAATTTATCGGTGTTGATAATTCCTAATCCAATAATATTTACCAGTTTATTAATATAAAAAGTATGAATAATTGAAAAAGTTATCATGTTTTTTTTTTTTAGTTTAACGCTCATTTTGCAAGTATCGTGGTTTTCAATCATTTTTCTACACAATTAAAATTGAGATTTCGTGAATTTTTATAATAAACAGATACAAAGGAATGTTGATAAAGTTTTCGTTGACGGAAGAATAAACTGCACTTCGGCCAAAGTGGCTCAGTGTGTCAACGAAAATATGATCGATTAAGGAGTTTCGGTACAAGTGACGAAATTTAACCATTTTATTCAAATTTCTACAGTACGTTCTTTGACTTATCTTGAATATGTCCTCCAAGTTTTAAAACGATTGTTTACACCGTTTCCACAAAATTCTCCAATGAAAAGACCAAAATATAATTGTCAATTTGAAACTTCCTATACATTCGTGATTTACAGGATAAAAAGAGTTGATACGCGTGTGATGGTAGAAACGCATATAGATCCAATTTGTTGCTATGACAACAGAGACGCGAATCGATTGTGTACTTTCGAAATGGAAGACTTTCTGTATAATCGATCGCCATGAGTTCGATATTAAAACGATTCTTCGCTAAACTATTGTTCTTTACTACGATAATAAAAAAAAGTTGAACTGTTCTGCGTTGTTTTTATGGGGGACTTTGAATCATATCGATCTTTATAATTTCAAGTAACTTTATGCAGTTCAACCGCGTTTCCTATCAATTTTCTATTCTCATATACGATTGCGCTCATCCGTTGAAAAGCAAAAAAGTCCACAACACCTCGATCCATGCGTCAATATCTCTCGCCCTCCCTTTCTCTTTTTCTTGCAAGTTTAAGTCCAAGAACAGGACGCAGATTGAATCTTCCCTCGATGCTTCTCTTATAAATGCTTGCCCGAGTCTTTGCCTCGATGTTTAAACGCGTCTCAAGGCTTTTCGCAATGTAAAATCAATCATCGTTAGACCAAATATTATGGGTTGCCATAGATTTTTGATTTCCTCAATAAAAAATAAAAAAACTTCATTTTTTTTTGCTTTAATTAATCGAAACGACATTTTTCAAATCGTATTTTCCATCGGTTAAGTAAAATCTCATGAAATTTTCAATTTTTTATTCCTCTTTTTTTTTTTACACCTCACAAATTATTTCCGGAATGAATGAAAATCGAGTTGTGATGGATTCGAACTGACTGCGTTTGAATAAAATTCATTAGATTTTCTCTTCCTCTTATTTTTACAAGACAAATGATTGTAAAGAGGTTTGATGAAAATGTCGCTATTCCTGACACCACTCTCTCTCTCTCTCTCTCTCTCTCTCTATCTCTATTAATAATCGCGTCATGTGTCTTCTTCGCTATAACGATTGCATTCGTATATTATGACGAGAATCGGTGACACGAATAATCGATTTACGCACTCCTGGCGCCTCGTTATTTACCCTCACGTTCGTAATTAAATTTCATTCCTGTCTCCACAATTCGAATCTATATTTATTTTAGTTTGAAAATTTATTTACCCGGTATTCAGACATTTTGGAATTCAACAGTTTCGTATTGATAATTACGTAAAAAAAAGGAAATTGTCGAACGGAAACTCGAAATTTCAAAAACGTTCCGTTCGATAAACGTAATTTACATAAAAAGTGTTTTGTTTGTAGAATTAATCGATTATTTATTATGAAATAGTACAAATTTAGTAAAAATAAGTCTCCTGACAGGTTGACAGTCGTAATAATAATAAATAATATTGAAAATTCGATCAATTCGGCAGTAAAAATAGAACTAATTAATTGTGCTCGAATAAAGTAGAATTATTTGGAACAACAAGAAATATCATTCAAAATTTTACAAGTGCAATTAAAATTTAGCGTTATCGAGTCCCAATTATTCTTTCTTAGACTTTGTCCGCAGGTACAAAGTCGGTGAGACTATGTGTGCTAGAGATATAAATGATCCGTAACGTAATTGTAAAATTACCCAAAATTCAGACCGAAATGAATCACAAGATGATTTTTATCGCTGTGACATTGAGGACGAAGAGAAATGAAAAAAAAGAGATATAAAAAAAGTGGCTCATTGATGATGAGTGGTGTGACGATACGTTGAATCAGAACAACGACAAGAGCGCAATTGACGTCGTTTTGTGAGCTTGTATCGCCAAATTACCACCTTTTGTTATTTTTCACTTTTAATTTATTGAATCACAACCATAATCTTATAAAATTACGTTACGTTTATTTTGTAAGAATTTAGCAAAGTACTCACATGCTCAAATTAGATTATAATCTTTTACGATTTTTTATTTTTCGATTGGTCCTTGTTCGAAGAAAATCCGTTCACCCGATTCCAAGAAATGTAATATTTGAAAATTCGAATCGGCCGCTCTGGGAACTTTCTGTTTCTTGGTGTCAGAAGGACGTGAGTTCCGCTTGTTTACGCTTCGACATACGTCCTTTGCGCGAAACGTTCGATTAAACATGTATATTTCATGTTGCGACGTTGATCTCGATTCTTGATTCGAGATCGTGACACGACCACGTGTTTCGTTTACATGAATAATATCCTGTGTACTTTGTATCCACCACTTGATGTACAGGGTGTCCGAGGATAGATAGTCATTCCTACAAACTTGAGTTGAGTATTTGGTGTGTTGAGTTACAAAGTTCGATGGTATTTTATAGATGAACCAACTTCTTGAGAAATCATGAATTATCGACGTTAACGAAGTCATCTACTTTAATCGCAAATTCTGTCGAAATGGTGAGAGATACAGCAAAAATACATGGGACCAATCTTGTAGGGCATGAAATTTCCTACAAAAAAGTCACAGATTATTTTCATCTATCTGTAGTAATTTGGTCTTGAGATCGGTTTAAACAAACCTGGAGAGCGAAGCTCATTCATCAGTTCTCTGGGCTTTGTTCGATCGGATTCCAAGGCCAAACTGCAGAAGATAGAAAAATTAGGCATCGAACTTTTTTGTAGCAAATTCGACGCTCTACAAAATTGATTCTATACGTTTTTACTCTATGATTGACCATTTCAATGGTATTGCCGTTTAAAGAGTGCGCGACGTCGTCGTATTTCGTAGTTGTAATTTCGTCATTTCGTCCTGAACTTGCGTTCACAAAAATTATCAGGTATGTCGGAACACACTGTGTACGAAGTCCAGTTTTCGTTCGCATCTGAACATACAACTGTTAGGAAGGAACGAAGAAAAAAGCATTTTACGTAACTTGTAATGGGATGAGAAGAAAAATCGTGACAGACAGGTTTTTTGTGGGAATACATTTATTTCTCGTTCAGTATTCTCGGGAGGATCATCAATATGTTTCGTTCTAAACGTATGTTACGTGACTTACTCAACTTTCCAGACTAAAAATTATCTGACCGGATCCGCTTTTTCGTTCTTGCTCATTCCTTCGCTATCACAAATCATGTTTTATTTTTTGCTTTTTTGTTTTTTTTTTTTCGCCAAGAAAATTACGATGCAAATACGGAACGAGAAATGGAAAAATTGTTGACTAGGTCTAGGATACGTTTTTTTTTTTCTTCGTTGTCTACAGTTAAAGTCGTGATAATTCAGTTGACCGTTTCTGCGATAAACACAAAAATTTTTGAAATTGCATTGAAGTCATAAAATCTTTTCGTATAAATGTTACAATTGTTAATAGAATTATTATTATTAACATTTCTGTCGAATTATTTATTCAGCTTCGTTTGAACGCTAAGTAGTGTGCGCCTTCGCGTAAATTGACATAACTAATGCGAGATACGTTCGGTCTATTTACGATACTTTTGTAGTACGACACTGCCGTAGATCCTTTTGTCCAAGGTCCCAATAATTATCACGGAAAACTAACAAAGTTGGCGTTTTTTTCGTCTACGAAGAATACATTGTGTGACCTTATTATGTTTTTTTTTTCTATTCTTTTTCTTAATGATTCCCTTCAAAGTAATGAATACCGAGTGAGAATTAAATTCTCCCAAAACAGAGGACTGTGTGTCAATTCTCGTCGTATTATTAAATAGTCAATTGGAGTATTATTTACTCGAATATTTTTAAAGTGGTAAATCGGTTCTTGCTTCTTTTTTCTCTTCTCTCCGATTTCTACGTCTTAAATTTAAAAAATGAGTGAAAATAGTTAACAACGGAAATGCAGATTTAGCAAATGAAAATTCTCTCAGTTTTTGTTTATTCTATTCAAACAGAAAATTTGAAGTTTTCGATACTTTTCAAGAATCAAAAAAAAAGTTGTAAAGATTTTCGTAACGCTTGAATACTATTATATCTAGAACATTATTATCGTAATCGTGACCAACTTATTTCTGTGCTAGAGATCGAGAAATAAATGTTCGGTACACAAAGATACACATGAATTATTTATTGAATTTTATCGTGGAATATATTGTTGTCATCAATTTTGTAATATTAATAATATACATCTTAGAAATTCGAGGGTCAATAAATGTCGCTAGGAAAAAAGTAATTCTTTAGATAAGATCGTAATTAAATTGTGTAAATTATTTGAACATGTCCCCTACACTTATGAATTTTAGAAAATCCCAGTCGCCGAGAGATTCATACTCTTAGATGTCTTATCAAAATTGAGTCATGACTAAACACATATTATACAATTGTTATCCGTTACAATGAACCATTTTCATCCACGTGACCATGATAAATCGTGAATCTTATCTGATTTATTATTTATCATTCCCAAATTTGGCGACTCATTCGAAAATATTGTAAAATGTATTAAACGTTTGTTTACTTTTTGTTTTCTTGCATCATCTGAATAATTTGAACCTCGAGAGAGAGAGAGAGAGGATCCAAAAATCCCTGAAATAAACATAGTAAATTCGAATCTTTACATTTGTGAAAATAAATTAATCCAACAATCGTATTTCAAGGTGTCCAACTCTGATGTTCAATATAACATCGAGAATATAAGGTTTTTTTTTAAACAAATGACTTTTATAGTTAAGAAGGAAAGGATTTTGGAAGTGGACTTAAAAAATCCGGTATTCGTCGATAAAATCGCAGTCTGATCAAATAATTGCTTAAAAATAAGTCGAACAACGTAATTCTCACCATAGCTCAAATTTTTAGTCGCATGACATTTCTGGTGTACTTAATTCCTTGATTTTATTTAATTTTTAACTCTTATACTATTGAATATTAATTTATATTGAAAATAGTGCGATCCGAGCTTTGTCGAACACGAGAAATGTTGATCAATAGACGACGGATGTAGTGCACATCATATTCCTGTGACGATTGACTGCCGATACAATATAAATGGTCCAAAGTCCGTATGACTTGGCACGCCTTATTCTTGCATTGCCTCTCTCTCTCTCTCTCTCTCTCTCTTTCTTTCTTTCTTTCTGTTAGTCTTATAGTCATCGTAGTCGATTTGATCGATGCAGAAACTATCGCGTCAATAAGCGATGCAATGCCCCCCGAGGGAACTTTCCACTTTACGTACACGTACGAGAAACGGAACCTACACGATGAGAACTCAACTCGGGGGTTGTTTTTTTTTCCTACTTCTTTTTTCTACTTCTGATGTTCGAAGACAATAGCGTACACTGTGCTGTAAATCTTTCGTTATAGAACAATTAACATTGATCAATATTGAAACGCATATTTTCACTGGATAATTTTTATTTTATTTTTTCTACAAGGCTCGATTCAATAATCAGTCATTTGCTGCAACTACTTTTCATGTTTTACTTGTTCCTTATTTAATTTTGTTATTTCCTGGTTATCGAGAAAAAGCTATTGGAGCATAACATTTTATATAAGGCATAGTAATTTTTCTAAAATGCAACAATTACTGTGACTTGAATAAAATTTTGTCTTAATTCTCATATTCCGCAAAAAGAACATTTTGAAAATGAAATGACGAAACAGATTCGTTCTCTCCGTGTAACGTTATTAACATAATCGTAGCATTCGAGAGAAACATGTTTAATCGAAAACGTATATGCACGAGTAGTCAACATATACATAAATTGTTCTGTTCTAAATTCAAACCATTTAATCTCGCGTTCACTCGCCTTCTGTACTAGAACATCGTATTGTCTATGTATTCGTATACGTCACGTAACGTGCGCACTCGATGACAGAGTCAATATTGAACCAAGAAAGGCTTACCCACATCCAGGTCCTTGCAAATTCGCAGGGGAACTTTACGAACAGCACGTGTATTTTATCGCTATTCAACCCCCTCTTTGCTCAACTTACCTGCTTCGTTAATTAAGATTACTTAATTCGAGTGCGAGTTAAAATACTTGCACGAAAGTCGTACATATGATTTAGCAATTTTTACCAATTTTCTTTTTCTTCAGGGATCCTAGAAATTTGGTGTGTCATGAAATTAATTTTATCAAAAAATTTATCAATTTTCGATAACGAAAATCTCCATAAAAATATTGAACCTAGAATCGAAAAAATCTGATGAATTTTCTGGTCTAAGGGGGAAAAGAAATATTTCACAATTGCCAAAAAAATCACGCTTACGAAAATCGTCTGCTTGTCACATTTCTCCTAATTATAGTGAAATTAGTTTTGTTAAACATTCGGTGACTCCTGCAATTTTGATTGTTTTAGTATTTTTTTTACTTAAAGTTTGGTAACTTATTCCCTTATTTTCCGGTGAAATACGATGGTTTTTTAAATTTATCGTCCATAACAATCATTCGTTAAATGTTCGAGTTCGTGAAAGAATTACCTTAATATTAAGAACAATCCAAACAACCAATAAACCTAATATAAATTGTAAGAAGACTTGTAATTGTAAAACGTCACGTGCGTATATACGAACCGATGATATCTCGCGTATCTCTGGTTATCTGTTTGATTATCTATCCAAATTCGGAGTATTTCAAGTCTTGTTACCAAGCAAAGTGTAACGGGTGAATTTTACGACGCTCTAATTACGTCTAATAATTAAACAAATCTGAGGTAATTGAATTCTATAAAAACTTTGCCTATTTTTCTCATTCAATTGTCCTTTTAAACGTGATCATTTCCTCTCACTTCTCGCCAAAGCATTAATTTTCCAACGTTAATTTCTCGATCCGTTGCTCGATTCTGGACTGATAATATCGCCATTTTTTTTGTCACCCACGTGCTTCCGACTTTATCTTACCAGGATGAAAAAATCGAGGGGGTGTAAATAAAGCGATAAATAACGAAGATTTTTTTTAGAAACTTTCGATTTAAGGAGTTTCGGTACAAGCGCCGAAATTTAACCCATTTTATTCATATTTCTACAGTACGTTCTTTAACTTACTCCTGAATATGTCCTCCAATTTTCAAAACGATTGTCTACGCCGTTTCGACCAAAATTCTCAAATGAAAAGTCACTTTTTAACGTAGAGACATGCCTACACTAAATCTAAACTCCAGTTATGTGCACGAAACAATACGAAAAAATGTAGAAAGATCTGTCAAACAAAAAATCAAAAATTGTCAAAAATGTAGAAAAAAGTTATAAAAAACTGTCAAACCACTCGAAATATCGTTAAAGTTATGCCACCAGAAAATGAAATATTTCGTCTACATCGTTTATTAATTATTCATTTTTTTGTCAATGAAAACGATCAATTTTTCCAGAAATCATGTAATTTTTATACGCTATTTTGTTGTGTGAAGGTAGCACTTTACCTGAGAACAATAGAATTTCCCCCCCTTGATTCTACCCAAAGATAAGCTGAACCATTACATTTACGACTTGTACCGAAACTCCTCAACGTCAGGATTATCCTAAAATCGACATTATTTTGGATCAAGAATAAAATACTTAACTTGCTAACAAAGTAATGCTATTTAAATACTTAACTTGCCATTAAACTCAAGATTTTACAAACACTCGAGTGTCATACAAAATTTAACTTTGAGGAGGTTTATTTATACTTTCTTTTGTCATAATTCAACCCTTCTTACGAAAAGTAGCAGGTTTACAAGCTAAATAACATAGTATAAACGTGCTACTTTCCGTAAGAAGCATCGAATTAAGGACATTTGTCAATTGTGATTGAAACCTTGCACAGATTTCAGTATAAATATTGTCCGACGTTTTACCGATTGCATCGAAGTTCGACGTTAGGCTCTTATTATCTTAAAACATATTTTTATTTTATATTTTACATTCTAAAAAAGTTGTACAAGTCGTTGAACGTTTCTTTGCGACGTTCCACAGCGATCCTCCTTTTGCACGACACACCGCAGCATACCGTCGATCATCCATCGATCGATCCTCAAATGAGATAAGACATAACTGCAAATTACATCTGCATACGAGGCGTTTCGTGTTAATATAAAAAATCACAATGAAAGATTTATTTACGAAATTCAAGACTGCGATTGGAATTTTTTTTTTTTTTCTCAATTTTGGTAATTTCGACATCGTCTTCATCATTTCATGAGCCTTGTGAAATAGTTGAAAGAAAAATCTGTTTGTATTTCAACAATCGAAACTTCAAAATTATAGGGAGAGCAGAAAAAACAGAAATACGCTCAACGTGGATTCGAATGTCAAACGTTAACGAAAAAAGCCCACGCTTGTGAATTTAAAGGACGAGCCTTGACTGTTTTAACTGTTCTTTTCAATGCTCGTCGCTGAGAATTGACGGAGTTTTTCGAACAGAACATTTGGGGATTCCTTTCAAATGTTGTTTTGACCTAAACTTTGAATTGTTATTAAAAAACGCTTAGAAATCATAAAAATTTGTAATTAAACAAATGATCTGATTAAGAAACCGAATTTTAATTAGAAATCGACTGCATAATCTCGACTTTAAACATTCGCTTAAAAATATTCAAGTACCAAAAGTTGGTTATAAAGTTTTCACTATATTTTTAATCGTCTCGCAACAAAATCTCTCTATAATTATACATGCACCAAAGAATGAAAATCAACTTAGTTACGTTTACAAAAACTTCAATATGAGGCTCAGCCCTGATGAAGCACCGAAGACCAAAGGCGATCATTACCGTTTACATTATTTCGAACTTCAGAGCCTGAGACCGAGCCAGAAAAGGCGAAGCACGAGTATGATCGGTGTAAACATTTAAATTATTAATCGTTTTAACCCGCCCTCTCGTGATCCTTTAGCGAGACACGCAAAAAAGCACTTGTCCATGTACGATCGTAAAGAGACGCGCGGTGTAGGATCGTACAGCGATAGAACCAATGTAATGAAAGTGTGTTAAACGATTGTACATTTCATATGTATACATATGTACAAACATACACATAGAAGTGTCGGCGCGATATGTAAACGCGAAATGTTTGGAGTTGTTAGTTTTTTTTTTTGGCCATCGCCAGAAGAGTTTTGTTTGCTGTCGACAGAGGTGCTCAAACTGCACCCTTAAAACTTTTGTTCTCTATCGTTGAGACGATTTTCAGCGAAAAGTACAAACCAATTGTAAAAGTGACGCGAGAACGCATCGAGTGCGCATCTCGTCTCGTCGTACTTACCATTTGAAGAAGCAACACGATACGAGAATTTTTCTCTCAATACATATATATATATCTTTCTCTCTTTCGCTCTTTTTCTTGTTATCTCGTGGCCTCGGTCGTTTGATATCCACTGCGATAACAGGCCGTCCACCTACCGATAAGTCAACGAATACATACTTATTATTTCTCATCAACTCTGTTCAGCCCCCCCCCCCCTCCCCTTTTCCCCCCTATACCTTTGGTACACAACTTTGAGTTCAAAATTGCAAGTCTTCTTTTTTTTTTTTCTTTTTCTTTTTTACTGGTATGAATTAACGATTTATCAGGACTACAGTCTCACTAAAATTTTTCCTTCGTTGAGAACTCTTCGTTCGATAAGTCACTTACTTTGGAAATACGCTGGAATATTTCATTTTGAGAAATAACAAAGTCGGAACGTTTTCTCGCAACAAATGTTTATACACTTTTCTTTCGTTTTTTTGAGACAGTCGACGAATAAATAAAGTTATTATCAACCGCGCCGATGCTCTTCCTCGTGCTCAGGTCGACTTCGAGATTTTGTAGGGCTTTTTTTTTTCGAGACTGTACCCGAAAAACTGGTCGGTCCATGACCTGAATATTTCGCAATGGTGAAATGGGAGATTCTCTACGAGAACACAGAGACAAAAATTAAGGATTTTTTCATAATAATTTGAATCGCGGTTGCAACTTTCGAACGAGACTGTGGTTTTGTGCATTAACAATTCTTAAGCTCTTTCACTTCGAGATCCCAGACGTACACTTCATAAAACCATGATTCAACTAATTTCCATTCAATTAATAATTCACTCCGGCACAACCGTTTTCTCGGATTTTAATTTCGAGCTTCTTCGATCCATTGACTTTCACCTTATGTTTATTTACTGTTATCATTCGTAAATAATAAATATTAACAAATTTATCAGCATCGGAAGAGCATATCTTTTGGAGCAAATGAAATACGATTGGAGAACACTTTTTTTTTTTTTTTTCTTTTTTCGATGATACTCGGTGCGAACGAATGTCTGTTTGCATTGAGAATTTATCACGATTATTTATCCCAACGAGAACTTGGCTTTGGTAACGGAACGAGGTCCGGTCAGAGTTTTTCTCAAATATTTTGAAAAAAAATAGTAAGCTTTCGACTGTAAAAAAATATTCAAAAGATACCGAAAATTCGAGGAGTCGTAACTATGTAAATGGCGAACGGCATTTCGGAACTTTCATTGTAGCTTCGAAGAGGATTTTAGTAAACTTTGTAGACGTTCACTTTGAAAATTCAATTCAGATTCATCAACTTTTTACTGCAGTTGCAGCTTATTCGGCTGCCGGCCAAATTAACGAGAATTATTGAATTCAACTCTTTCGCTGCTCCTGATGCGAGTCTGCATCGCTATTCTGACATTTTTCTCGATTTTGTCGAATTCAAGAAAAAAAAGAGAATAGTTTAAAAAATTGTAGTGAAAATAGATGGGGCTTACTAGCTTACTATTGATAAGATGATTTTCTTGATTTTGCATCGGTTTACAAAATCGAATAATCGAATTATTAAAAAAAAAAATTAAAAATCGAATTTGTTGATCATGTTTTATGAATTTCTGTTGAATCGTTGTTTTTTTTTAGAATCTGCGTACAAAATAAATAATTTAGTACGAAAGAATGAAGAACTAGACTGTTTAATTAGAATTTTGATTCATGAATGTCGATTAAAAACTTACAAAAAACATTTCATTGTGCATTTGTTTAAATGAAAAGTGTGTTGAACGGAATAAAAACTTGAACTGGAGTAATTAAATGCAGTAGACAAACTGAGTAAGGCCGTACGAAGTCGTGACACATAAGAGAGTGTTGCAGAAGGTTTACGAGGATTTAAGATTTATTATGATTTATAAACATGTCACTTGAATGGTGAGAGAGAAAAAGAGAGAGAGAGAGAGAGAAAGAGAATATTGTCGTCTCGAGGATTTCAGGGATTAATGCAGAGAAGAATTTTTAGAGAAGGATTATCGTATTCAGATATGGAAAGTACAACGACACGAACATTTTCAAAACAAACTTTTTTCTTGTAAATGCTCTAGAATGCTGCAAATTGATGAAAGAAAAATGATGGTCAATCAATAAGTAAAAATGTGTGGAAATTGTCGTTAAAGGGGCAAAGATTATTATAAAAATCTAAATCTAAGTCTAATTTATAAAAATATGAAAATGTTCCATTTTTTTCGGATGGCCCAGTTAAGGAAAAAACGATTAAATCGACAAATATCTAATGAGCTATACAGAAACGTTAATCAAATAGTCTATAATCGATAAAATATCTTTGGTAAAGAAATTTTTTTATTCTTCTTATTTTTTATCTTCGCCTTCGTCTTTCAATCTAAAGTGTTGATTCGCTTGCAATGATAACAGAATGCGGAAAAAAGGGGAAGCAAGACGTTAATTACGATTAAATAAAAATTCCTGACTACTTCGCGTGCTCACTCATAACGAGAAAACAAAAACAAATGAATAAGCTTTGAAAATGAATTTCATAGATACGATTAAAAAACATCAGGATTACGTAATTTTAATCGAGTATAAAGTACGAATTATGCGAAGAATTTGGCAATCCAAAATCAAATAAAATCGTCTTATTCTTCAGGCTTGCCTTTTATGGTATATTTTCATTTAAAGAATTTCTTACCCTACTCATTCACTTCATGAACCTCTGGTATGGGATATTATGCCATTGAAAATAAATGACGCGCGAATTAGTTGAACCAACTTGTTGCGAGGACTTTTGGGTCGCACCCTCACTGAAAAATTCCCTATAAAGGCTTTTATGACGTCAAAAAACAATGAATAATAAATGTAGGTCATTATTTTCAATCCATGAAACTTTTTCGAGAGAAAATAACTTTCAAGTATATAAAGAAAGAATTTGGTAGACATATTATGCACGAGACATTTTATGTGAAGTGGAACAATTTTAAAGATTAAGGGGGTCAAAAATTCGATTTTTTAAAAATAATTTTATTCGATGGTTTCACCCTCGGTGAATAATTGCTGTAAATTTTCCACGTTTCGAAACTAAACGACCATTTCGGATGAACTTGGTACAGAAAATCTTGCGGCATAATCCTTTGTCTGTTGTTTTGTTTTAATTCATAAAAATAAAAAAATTAAAACTTCGACAAAAAGTGTTTTTTGTCAACTTTAAGACAAAAAATTGTTCTTTTTTTAGAGTTCATTTTATTTTTTTATCCCACTGGAATTTTTAACTGTTATCGACAACGAGATGTCTTCTCAAATGAACAAAAAGTTTTGTCAATGGCTACATTTACCCATGTACAAAAAAATTTTTTTTAAATTAAAAATATAAAAAAGCAGGAAGAAAAAAAGTATTTCTATTTTTGACCCTTGAGGCGAGAACCAAATTTGAATCAGTGTCAAAATTTCAATACCGAATACTGAACAAACAAAAAACAAGCATTAGATAAACTATTTCTTTTGAAAAAACTTTCTCAATGTATTTGTGGCCGTCCAAGTACACCGATGAAAAGTTTTTCTTTCGAGAAATTAAATTGGATACAAAAATCGTGCCAGTGCACACGTAATGTCCCGTGGACATACATACTGTACGTTATACTGTCGCGACGAGTAAATCGAAAGCTCTCTGTACCGTTAGTGAACGAGAGATGATCGTACACGTTCACCGACGTTGAAACAGTGCGTAATAGAGTTGATAAATAAAGTACATCGGGTCATTGTCCAGCCGGGGAGACGAGATTCGCGTTAAACGAGCCGTACCAATTCTTGTCGACACTCTTCTTTGCTATCTACGTTCAATTTCAATCCGTACATACCTAAGTACATATTATATTTATGTGGACATTTATATTTTTCGTTCCTATTCCATTTTCGTCGTAAATCAAATTATTGAAATGTCAATATTTATATTTATTTATTCGGTGAAATATTATTGATTGGAAACGCCTAAATACAAATGAGTAATGTGTACATTTTTCTATGTAATTACGGATTATATTTGTATTTATGTTTATTTTCCAAGTACACCCTTTCGGATTTTTACATTAAATTTATTATACTCTTTTCGTTCCTCAACTACGTCTACTACTTAATCCTACTTATTCCTGTACGGTGAGATTTTCTTTTTTCTTTTCTGTGTTTCCCTAATTCTTTCTGCACGTTATTGACATAAAATGATTAAAGGTGCCTTGCCCCTTAATTCCTGGACGATTTTCTTCTTCAAACTGTTTTCTGTGACTCCCTCGATTCATTTTCCCATTTCCTCAATGGGTATTTATCGATCATAAATATATCATAAAACAAGTGAGGATTTATACAGAGTTCAGGTACCAAAATCAATGGATACGTGGTCGGGGTGTGGGTGCAGTGGTCACTGAAGTTAAGCAGCTTTGGATCAAGTCAATACTTGGTTGGGCGACCGCTTAGCCGTACACTGACTCGCGTATTAATCGCTGAGCAGGAAGCGTTTTTTTTTTGAGTTTTTAATCTTACTCATCAACCGAAACCCCGTGAAAACACGAAGACGTCCGTTTTGGTCGGGTTTTCAATAGTTTCTCTTAGCCCTCGTGCAAATTTGATACCATAGTGAATTCGGAAACGGCAATTGTAGGCAATATTCTGGGATGAGTTTGAAGGAACAGTGAAGTGGGAGCAAAAATGATGGAATGGGCTCGAAAAAATAATGAAAAAATACGTACTTAGAAAAGTTAATTAAAAGCAAATTGGCAAATGAAAGCAAACATTGTCGATTTTTTTTTTCAATTGGTCTTTGGTTACTTGATATAGAAGCGATATGGAAGGATAAAAAAGACTGCAACGTGCAGAGTAGAAAACAGTAAGCGTAAAAATCGATTGATTGTTTCATTCCAAATTGACTATTAAACAATTTTTATTTTAATTACAACAGATTTATTCTCATTTTTTTCAAATTAAGAAATCCGTAGTTCGATTTTTGTTCACCTCGTTAATTGTGAAAGAACAATGTAAACATGTTTTTAAAGTGAATTTTCTGAATCCGAGAAATAATTAACCAGATCGTTGAGAATCATTGGATTATTATTCAAGCATTATGAATACGGATTTTTTAATCGTATCACCGAGTTAATATCATCAAATTAATCGACACTGACGCGTTCGTTCTCTCGGTGTTCGAACTTTGCCGTCACAATTATAAATTTTTCTTAGGATTCACGAGAATCGGTTTTCTGTCCCTCGAGACAATGGCTCGATTTCACGGAAATAAAATTTTTCGAATCCTACGAATGGATCACGTTTGATCACAAGATCAAAATCGTTGGAATTTTTTGTAAATTTTAAATCATTTTAATTTATGAAAATTATAACAGGAAGAGTATAATTAGGATTTTTGTTATTTTTTATGACAATTCATCGGAATGGATGAATTAATTTCTGCCCAAAATTAATTAATATATCATCAACGACAACGATTCTTCGAGTACTTCTTTTTCGATAGTCACAACGTAAACATTTTTTTAAACCCGATCTCCCCCGGGAAAATGTTGGTACACCGGCCGATGTGTCGGTGGAATCGTAACGCGAATACAATCTTGAACTTTATTCGCCACGAACCCGATGCTTTAGATTGCTCACGGAATTTAATTGCATTGGAAAAACCCGCGCTACAAAAATCCAGGAAACATTATTTGTAAATATGTCGGTCAGCATATTTCGATCGAATTTTACATACTAATTACGTTTTTCTCGTCATTCAAGGCCTTAGGCTACTCTAGAGGCCGAAAAAAAGGCTTTATGGGATTTTTTTTTCAGAAATACTACAGAATCAATCGAGATTACCAAAATCACTGCTATAGAAGTGCGTAGGATTTTTGCGATACATTGATTTTTGGCCAAATGGCGCACTTCTAAAGTGAAAAGTGATGAATTTGCATAAAAATCGTCAGATAAGTGTTAATAACAAATGAATTATACATTATAAAGAAGAAATCATACGTAATTCCATGGACAATGTATTTTCAAAGATAAATTCAAAATTCCAAGTCAATCGATTGAAAATTGTCTGACTTATGAGTCCGGTCAACTGAAAAAAAATTTGAGTAGCTCGTTGCGGATCAGACGGCCTTGTACTGAAATTCGAAAACCGAGTACGAGAAAAACCGAGGTTTTTCCCGGCGATAATCTTGTGGGACATCATTTTTGAGGTTCTAAGGGACCATTGAAAAAAAAAAAAAAGAATCGATTTTTCAAAAATTCTAGGGTGGCCTGAGGCCTTGAAAGCTGCGTCCTTAAATAGGAAGAGGTGCATGATTCGAGCATGACACCAAGAAATGATTGTGTTTGTAAAATCCTATCATTGACACGTCAAGAAAAATAACCATGAAGATTGCCATAATAATGATAATAAATTAACAATCAAGATTCTTTGAGCCGTAGCCCTTCAATCAGAAGAAAAAATGATTTAAAAATCGTTGATTCGAGTAAAAAATCATGCGGGGTTTACAAAGTTCCAAGACACTGAAAAAAAAATGATATTCCGTTTCGTAGGATTCTCAAAAGTATTTTTTACAGACACGAAAGCAATTTGCCGTGAATAAAGATTTGAAGATTGTAATGATACGATGGAAGTAGGAGATGCAGCCAAGAAACTACGTCACAGCATTTGTATCATAATGTAGAGAGTCGTGCCGAGAGTTAACCTCTGTCGATTCTTTATATAGTAATTAATACAAGGAATAATATATGTATACACGTCTTTGAGGCTTCGACGAAGAGCTGATGCGTATATAAACATTAAATAGGTGTTGGTGCGACGATTAAAGTATTAAGCACATGCGACAGATCTCATTAAACCTCTTAAAACGTCGTTTCATAATAAGCAATTCAACGTAAAAGTCCTTTTTTTTGTGCAATTAAATCCAAAACGAATTCGTTGATTTATGGAATAAAAAATTGACTCTCACAACAACGCATTTACCAAAGATTTTCTTTTTTCAACTACAATATTCAAACAAAATTCATTGAAAAAAACGTACACGGACTATTTATATTTACTGGGTGATTGGAATAGCTTACGACCGCTTCATTTCCGTATAGTTGTGAAAACAAAAAAGTGCAACAACTTGACGCTATTAATCGTAGTGGAACTGTAATTACGAGATGACTGGTCGATATATCAATTTGAATCAATCCGTGTGGGATAGATTAATAAACGAGAGATCCGAAGAGAGAGAGAGAGAGAGAAAGAGAGAGAGAGAGAGAGAGAGAGAGAGAGAGAGAGAGAGAGAAAGAGGAGGAGAGAGAAGAATCATTTAGTATAATCGTTGTCGGCGCAACTTCGTATTACCTACGATTATATATGTGTATAAACATTTAATCGATTTTTCGCTCTTCAAAGAGTTTCACGGTCTTGATAGAGTTACGCAGTGAATCGCGCGTTTTCATTCTCTGACGTCAGAAATTGACCGTAGGAATTATGCCCAGTTACCTGTTCGCTAATCGATCTAATACATAGATATGTATTTTTTTTTTTTTTTATATAGATAAACCCAATCGTACTGTTGTTTATGTACCACTACCAAAGACAAAACACACAAACGTGCATATTTGATATTATTATTCTAAAAATACTTGTGACATTGAATTTAATTCCATTCATTTTGGTAACTAAGAGTCAAATATCGATACATAGATACATTTTTTGATGTTCTTGTATCACATTTGTCGGATTTTATGGTTTTTTTTTTTTTTTTTCTTTTTAACGAGGTTTCACCGCCATAATCATAATAGTATAAACAGAGTAACGGTAAAATGATTAATTTTTCCAAGACAGTTTTTTGAAAATTTGCATCAATCTTGTTGAGCGTCGTATTATAATGTGTATAAAATTTGAGAAGGCTTCACTGTCTGGTAATCGAGATATTCAGTGTTGAAAATCGCAACTTTAATACGAGGTCTTATGGGAAGTTACGAAAAAGACGAAATTTTGGAACTAATAACTCGATTTCCAAACGGTCAAACATCCTCAAATTTTACCCACAGTTGAGTATGATTGAAAATTCATACGAATTTTAAACAATTAAAGTTGGAATTCATCGAACGCATAAAAAACAATCGAACCTCTTTAAGAAATTTTGGAATTTCTTTTGGTTCGCGTTTCGTTAGATCTTCAATATACAAAATACAGTCCACAGATCTTTATAGATTCACAGCACCGGATGATTTTTTTCTTCAACAATTTGGTTAAGATCAAAAGCGTTGTTTATATTTTCAATAACGAAATCGTTACCTCTAATTTATTGAAAAAGTAAATAAATTACACATTTAAATATCCAAGCAACATTATCGACTCTATATTGAGTGCGATTGGTACAAAAGTACCTTAAAGATGAAAATGACAAACTCATTGGTCTATTACATAATATGGCGTTTGAGGTTTTATCAGGATATGAATTCTATATATAGAAGTTTGTTATAATATCTTCGTACGTATATCATAGGGGGTCAATGACTATGTTTACAAATAAAAAAATTGTGGAATCATGTTCAAATGGCTTAAAGCAGATTCCCGTGTTCGTTTCAATTCTGTTCTCGCATTCGGTCTCATTTTTTTTTAGCATCCCTTGCTTTCACATTCGAGACGATAACTCCTTTGACCCAACAGTCATCTTTTTTTTTTTTTAATTTGAATGATGCAACACCAGACCTGTAAATCTCATTTGTAATTTATTCGAAATAATTAACATCAATCCTGCGTCTTCGGACGTTTCTACGTAATGAGTGATTTGTGAGATATGGAGCACGATTCATGGACATTGAGGTATACGTACGTCTCTCTGTACAGATTGAAAAAAAAAAATCGGTTCGTCAAATTTATCAGTTTACACATACAACAATTTGTAACTTATTTTATTTTTATTTTTTTTCATTCAGATTAATTTTTTCTATAAATATATTCACCCACCAGGATGCAAAATCTTTAATCAGCTTCTTCGATTTAATTCAGTTCTATTTTTGGATGTGCGTTAATGAAAATTGAATTAATGACAGGATAAACGGTTTAAATTAATTTTATCTATAATACAAATTTAATTTATTTTAGTCGCTTGAAACATGTTTGAATAAAAGTTTAACGATGTTTAGTACCGCGTTTCATCGTTATCGTTGAAACGATTAAAAATTTGCTAATGTTTATGACTGAAAAGGATTCTGGATTCTAGGAAATTGGAGAAAACTTCAATTGCATAAAAGTAACAGTCACCCAACCAAGTATTGACCTCCCTCGAGGCTACTTAACTTTTGTGATCACTGATAAAAAACAAACGGTGTGAATTTAATTGACAAAATAGTTACTTCGAACACTTACAAGTACCTCAACAATTAGTTCGAATTTTTTAAAAGAATAATCATTATTTTTGCACTTCACAAAAGAGGTAGAACAATGAACTATGCAAAAGTTACAGGAACAATGAATGAATTTATAATTGACTATGCGTCTGTGGCGCTTGGAGAGAAATTTCACTCTTAAACTAAATTTCTAACAACTAAATTAATGTTTGAATTATTCGAACAAAGGTTTTATGCGAATGAAACTGTTTTTTTTTTAAATATGTATTTGAATAAATCGACAGGCATGTAAAAATATGTAAAAAAGGAGAATCGTCGAAGCGTACGATCCGAAACGTATAAATTTGTTGTCTTCTTTCTGTCTCTCTATCTGCCGTTTTTTTTCTCCTTTTTCTCGCTTTCGTCGATCATTTCAAGTGGCAAAGTTCGTGACCCCAATATTTATCACTATGGACTGTTCTTGAGATAAAAAATCCCGGGAGTGTCGATCGAATCTAAAAAAAATGACTGATATTGCAAATTCTTGTTTTCGCAAATGAAAATACGCGAGTATTAGTACGACGTTCTATGCGCTTGTCGTATGTCGTCAAGTCGTTAATTACACTAATGATTGGCGTTGATTAAACAACGATAAGCCCTCGAGGACAATTGCACACAACAATCTTGTTAGTCTTCGTGATTTCTGGAATTCAATTACAAAACATAACGTGCTGTAATCGTACACGACAAAACAAAAAGAAAAAACAAAAACTTTGATAAAACTTTGATTGTTCTAAAATGATTCAGTTGCAGTTTTTTTTTACCCTAAGACATAAGTCCTTAGTATTTCGTGTCAATGATTGGCAACCAAATAGGACGAATAAATAAATTAAAGTATATAAAAATCTAATTTCAAAATAGAGTAAAAAAATGTTTAAAAGTTGTTTCGATGATTTTTCACGACAATGCGAAAAGAAAAAAAAACTTTGATTGTTCTGAAATGATTTACTTGGAGTTTTTTTTACCCTAAGACATAAATCCTCATTATTTTGTGTCAAAAAATTAAATGCAACCAAATAGGACGAATGAGTGAATGAAAATACATAAAAATCCCATTTAAAAATACAGAAAAAAACGATTAAAAGTTGTTTTGAGGATTTTTTCACCATTCGCTCACATTTGTTTCTTTCCAAAACATTAGTACAAACCAAAGCTTTTGAAAATTTCGATATCTTTGTTAAAAATAAAGGAAACGTCGTACGATGAATGACAAGCCAAATTTATTCATCCATAATAAGAAATAGACTCATCGAGAGTAATTTGACGTTTATATTAATTAATTAATCGTAATGATATCGTGTCAACGCAGTTGGAAACTTCTTTAACAACCCATTTTTGACTAAAGATCGAAATGTATCGATGATGCTTTTGATGCCGAGTCTCACGGGTGCGGTAGAGTATCGCAGAGTTTGTTATAGACGCATATATTCTCGCGATTGATACGCAGGCGATATCGGTACTACGGGCTGATAATCGCAGCCGCCGCAATTTTGAGTCCCGACACTCCGAGGAGAGTCAGATACCAAACAGCAGCACACTATTCAGCTGATGTTGTCGCGGTTACGCAACAAAATCAAACCGTAGCGAGGTCATGTGTATACAACAACTCTTGGCGAGATCGGAGCGTTACGTGTGCTTTGCTCATCGACACACGCCGACGACTTTTTCACGCGAAAAAGTATATATCTTTTGAACACATGTGTTACAACATACACCTTCGATTTTTGCAATATTAACAAAATTAATAGTGTCTAAATCTTTTGATGTTCTCTTTCTCTCAACTCGCACCTGATAAAATATCATTTGAAACGGAATGGTTGGTTCAAAATTTCAAGCCAAAATATTTAACGAGAGGGGGGACCCTTTATAATTGAAGAAAAAAAAAAAAAAAAAAAAAAAAAAACACCTCACAACACGAACTTTTCACGTGATTCTTCGTTCTCAATTCTATTCTGTCACGAACGTTTGTATTAATAGAACGACAAAAAATAAGGCATATTTATACAGCAAACAAAACGAAATTGTAATTGGATGATAAGATTAATTAGGTGTTTTTTTTCACTGAATGACAATTCGGCGTAGTTGAAACTTGGAATAACAATATTTTATCTATTAATTACTACCCTCGAATTCAAGGTCGTTGTTCAAGAGAATATACAAAATTTGAATTGTTATTTGAATAATTGTTGGATAACAAAATCAACACGATTTCTTGGTTTCTATTTTTCGTTTATATCTTCAATGAAAAGAATAAAAAAATACACAATCTTCGCACATTAAAATACACATATTTTTTTTCATCGATCATTTTAGTATCGAACACTTAACAGATATCATTGAAAATTTCAAAAGGCTCCATTGATACTCAAACAAATGGCAAAATTCATTGACACCAAACAAATAATTCGATAATAGAGAATTTAAAAGATGGTGTTCCGGTGCTTTTTCTACTCGAAGTCTCGAACGTTCGACATTCTGGCATCTGCTGTATTATCACCACATTATCAGTATAATTAAAAATGACTAATAGCAAAAAAGCAAATAATTGAAAACGTATCCGATAAGTAATAACGCACAAATTCTATAGCTTTGTCAAAAAGTGAAAAAAAAAAAAAAAAAAAAAACATGTTATCGGTAATACATCGAAAGTTACACTCTCGTCTTGATCGAAAAACACGAAATTGAAAAAAAAAAAAAAATGGTCCTTAAACACTATGCAGAAGGCTATAAATTCATCAAATATTCGCCAAGTAAATTTAATTGTCATGCGTCACTCACGAATTCTTCCAACTCGTCGAACTCTAAATAACAAGATATTTTATAACCCACTGATTTATAAAAAAAACTAATCGATTTGTTGAATCGATCGATTTGCCCCCTCAAACTATTGGATTTTCTCATAAATTCCAGTAATTCTGAATAATAAATAAATACACTGGGTTATTTATTTAGAAAAAACTCAGTTGACAACTTTCAGACTCCACAACGATTTTTGATTGCGGGAATCTCTGGGGTAACAATATTTTTTTCTTCAATTGCGTTGTAGTTGAGATTATGTCAAGATATAGTAGAAAGAAAAACATCGTTTCCAGAAGAAATGTGGGTGGAAAAGTGTCGTTTGTTTTTGCCGATTTGAGCCTGACTGTCAATAACGAAAAGGCGTTTTGGGGTGCAATTTTGGATGAGATCGTGTGTACGATAACGCTGGAGGCGTCGACTTTGGCGGCAAAAAAGAGGGAGTTACGAAATGAGGCACTAAAAAGAAAAGAAACCATGGGTCGTTTGTACAACGACATGTTATTACAGAAACTAGAAGCAGAGATAGCACGACACTGATGCGGTTTGGATGAGTGGAGGGACCGAAAGAGAGAGAGAGAGAGAGAGAGAGAGAGAGAGAGAGAGAGAGATAGAGAGCGAGAGAGAGATTGAGAGACAGAGATAAAGAGCGCGAGGGGGAGAGGGAGAGAGAACTCTTATTATTTACTTGATTATTCTACTGGGTGCCAAGCGAGAAGCGCGTTTCGACTTCGACCACCAGTTTGCGCCGTGGCTTCGTTCGCATACGAGCACGAGCAGCGCCTTCTCTTAGTAATGCATTAAAAAACCTCGTTCGTTTCGCGTGCAATTAAAAACTGTAGAAAAAAAAGAAACAACGTAACTTTTCTCTGAAACGATTTACGAAGCGATTTTCACTCTTACAATCGACAGTACCAATAGTATGAAATTTCGACTTATCGATCATTGATTCTTATGTGCGAATCGTTGAAATACTCGATTCGATATTTCGTGGTGTAAAAAACAACGAAACAAAAAAAAAGGAAATTTTTTAAAACGACTGAAACGAAACTCGGAGGAAAAACTTTACACAAATAATCACGTACTTGTATGTCTGTGAGAAGAATAATGATACCGGAGTGCGCCAGATAAATAGAAAAAAAAAAAACAAAAAATTCGTTTCGTTTAAATGATTGTTCTTATTTTTTTTTTGTTATTTTCGAATGTGAATTGTGAAATAATCAATGAAATCGTTCTGTGCCACTCTATCGATTCTCGACAGTATTAATCGTCCGGATATGAATTCATCGTTCGAATGAAAAAATTATATGAAATAATATTTATTAAAAAAAAAAAAAAAACAAATACAGCATTCGTTCTCAACTTCGTGCCTCAATTATTTGTGGTTGAGTTTTCTTTTAACTCTCATTGTTTCTCGTTGTTCTCAACCGAAAGTATAAAGTTCGCGCGTGTGCTTCATTAATACTGCTGGTGTGATATGGCACTCGATAAAAAGCAATTGCAATTCTCGTGTAATCTTCAGACTCTCGAGCAGCTGCAACGAGAGTGATTGCTTCGATTGTTGCTATCATTATTGTTGAACGTTAACGGGAATATAATTAACGTTCGTCTCATCGCCGTTCTCACAAATACGGGCACAAACGACGAAGCTGAAGTGACGGGATTCATTTTCATGTTCAATTCTCAAAGAGTTTTATCTCATTTTTCAAAAAATTGAAAAACACGAAGAAATTCCTTATTTCTTTAGATAAATATAGTTCCTTTTTTGATCTAACGCTCTTGCGCGTAGCGTCAATTTTGGATAAACTTTGCGAATAAAGGAATAAGGAGAGACAAGAATATTGTGTTGTGCAAATTTGAATGGCACCGGATTTTGAGAAAAAGCGGGAGCCGAGGAGGGCAACTACGGCTACCGCTGCCAGACATCATCGCTTTCTTGCTCATCATCCTCTCGTTAAGAGCGATCTCGAAGGGATGCTGCTGATGAGATGCGCGGGAAATTCATTTTCCACCGATCATTATTATCATCACGGTAAACGAAATTATGATTAGACGATTCAAACTAAAATAAACTTTAAATTCAGGACCATTCTTTGGCGAAAAAATCATATTTGATTTTTTTTTCTCCATGGGTCTCTCAGACCCATATTCAAGTTTCAACTCTTTGGCGTTTTGATTTTCGATCTTTCAGATCGAATTTTTTTTCAATTTCTGACACGATAAACTATTGGAAATTTATGGCTTCATTGTTAGTCGATTTTCAAGGTATTTAATCAAAGTCTCACGGGCTCTCAGATCCATTCTGTTGAATCCATCTTGAATATTTGTGACCGCAAAGGATTGAATTACTCTCGTGGTTGATTAAAATGTGCGGCAAATTTTCGTCATTAATATCACGAAGCTTTTCCACCTTTCAATAAGCCAATTTTTTAAACTCGCGTAAACACTTTTGACGTTGTTATCAATGTACGATTATCTGGACGCGTTTATTAACATATACAAATTTGAGAATACTCTGTGTAAAGTTTGCACTGCGCATGGCCTGCAACAAAAGAGTATTCATCGATGATTTTGAAAGGAAAAAAAATGAAAAATTCAATATGTTATTTTAAATAATTTATTTCGTATTTTTAGAATGATTCTCGTCAACTCGTGGCATTTTGTTTTTAGCCGAAACCGGACGATTGCAAAGTCGAAAAATCATGATGAAATTCATTACGTTAATTCATTGTCAAAATACATAATACGAGCATAATTTTACATTAATTTATTGCAATTTCATTGCGCCAAACTGATAACAATTTCGAAGCATCGATTGCACTGAAAAATTTGGATATAACCGTTCGAACATTATCGAACAGCCTAAAAACAAGGTTTTTAATTGAAGAAAAACATGCGATTGTTTATTGCGTATATACTTTAGAGTGCACGCAAGGAACTTCACGTTCGCGACTCGATTAACGATCCCTCGCATATTAACCGATCTCGTGCATCGCCCAAATTTCTCAGACGTCCTCAATTCTCTCGTTCATATGTTCGAATATAATGCAACTCAATACGAAAAGTATACACACAAATAAATGTACAGGGTGTCCATACTGTTAATTCCACAATTCAAAAAATCTATCTTGCTTGTAAATCTATTCGAAAAATATAAGTTTTGCCTGTCAACCATAATGAAAAACTCATTAAGAAACCAACAAAAATTGGTTCGTCGAAATATTCTTTAAATGAATTCTAATATTCTCATAAAGATAATACTTAATTATAAACATTTTTAAGTTCAGAAGTTATGTTGGTTCTAAAATGAATATTTCTGAAATATTTTGTATAGTTTTTTTCTTTTAAATCAATTTGCAGTTAACTGTAATGTTAAGAAATTCAATGAATGAAACTGATTAATTTTCTTCTTCGATCTTTACAGTTTATTGACAAATTGGCCAGAGTTTTGAATCGTGGGGACACTCTTTATGTAAACATGCTTTATATTGGTTTGGGTGGAGCGTTAAAGAGAGAGCGGGTCAGTTTGAATTTCAGCTGGTTTTCGTTGAGATCGGTGGAATATTACCGAGACACCTGTTAACTTTTCATCAGTCAATGCTATTCGAAGCAACTTTCTCCCTTCTCCCTAATTTTCTGGCCTTATATGCACATCATAATAAATATGTACACATTCGTGTGTGAGTTTGTTCGTTATTCGTACTAAAAAAAACGAGGTAGACTACGATCGAGGTTAGTCAGGTTGCAAACTTGGCCAGAGAAACGATATTTTTTTCGTACACACCACAACCAACGAGCCTCGTACATTCGATTCTCGATCTTTCGATCGTTTTTCTGGCAATGCAACTGGTTTCAGGGACAGCGAGTATCTCACTGATGAATGCCAGCATTCGACACTAGATTTTTACAGATGTAGGACATAATTTAAATATCGATGCAAATGAACGTACAAAATTGTCTAAAAAATCAATTTTGATGCTATGAAATTTCGTTTAGGACAAGACTTTTGGCAAAGTAACACGAAAAATCAAATCGTCTACGTCGAAATGCACAAAGAAATGCTCCTTACTTTCAATCAGTCCAAAAAAAAAATTTATTCTACAATAGATCGATACGTGTTCGAGCTGAACACTTTGGCGAGGTGCCCAGTGCAAAAAAAAATGGATGTTTGATCACAAATGATCGTATCGTCACGTGGACGAGTTGGCACGATCGTGGCAATGTTTCGAAAAAATGTAGCCTGAAAAAATGACAATTTGCTTGTGGTCAAATGTATAGAAATAAAAACAAAATTTATACAAAAATTCAACTTTTTTTAGCCTTCCATAATTGTTTTGCAATGCTTCTATGGATGTGTTGACAGTTGTCACAATTATTTTTTTTCTTTTTTGTAATGAGACAATAAAAATGCATCGATCAATTGGGCTTTAATTGAACTTGCGATCGTGTATGCACCGATTAAGTCCGGATTATTCGACCCTTGTAGACGAATTTTTATTGATTTTCATCTCAGTATTCAAACTAGCCACTGACGTTGACATTTTGATCTTTCATCAACATTTCTCGTCCTTGATTTTATGTGACGTTCCATTGGCACAATTAAATAACCAATTATACTCCATGGACAACTCGTGGATTATTAATACTTGTCTACACTTTTTTTTAACCGTGTTTGTCGATTAATTTCTTCATTTTGTTTACAGTCGATTTTTTTTCGACCCCCCAAATATATGAAGCCTTACATAAATTTAGTTTAATTACCTTTGATATTAAATTTCAAAAAATACTATCGATTTAGACTGAAATAATCAACTCGAATAACCACGAATCTCAGTTTCTTTGAAACAATAAATATGAAAAAATAGCTTTCGTTGTACCCAAGGCCAAATATTGGAAAACGTAATTTTTCGGTGATGTAACGATGCAACAGAGCGCCTTTTCTCAGCACCTGGCTCGTCATACTGATCAATTAAAAATTCTCACTTTACCCGTAAATTGGTCAAGATTTCGAAACAATGAGTAGTTATTAGCATAAATCAACGACACGTCATAGAAGTAGGAAATCCTGGTAAATAGGCTAGTTTAAAATTGACCAGTTTTACAAATTCTTACTGTATACAAAATTCTTTTAGACAATATAAGAACATCATCAATAACAATATTTATCAAAAGAAATTGAAAATTGTAGAATGAAAAAAACAAGAAATAGACGTTCGGTGTAATTCATTTGTTTTTACTGTGTGAAATTTTCAAAAAAAGCCCAAGGAAATAATGTATTTTGAGCAAAACATTTATTTTTCAACTCGAAAGTTTTCGTTAATCAGCAGCAAGTGAAGCTGCTTCGAGCAAATTCAGTACTTGAGCATCGATTGTAGAGTTGGATGGAGCAGTTTTTCTGATACTGATTGATGGTGTCAATCAATCGAAATTGAATAAAAATATAGTCATGAAAATCCTCTAGGTTTTCCACAGTTTCCCTGGGCCCTCATTCGAATACGGTACAAAAGTTCATTAGCCATAACAGTGGCTGTGAAAAACACTTTTTAAAGGTCATGAAATCTACAAAAGGGAGCATAGGAAGCTGAGATGATAAATTAAAATTGGAAAGATATTATATATTTGTGTATTCCTTGAAATATATAGATTGTTGTTGTTCACCAGAATTTCATGCCGTTGACATTTGTCTATAGAATAGCGTGCAAAGGATAAGGAAAAGGATCATTGTGAAATCAAATTCCACGTCTCTCAGAATGGCCATCGTTTCTTTAGGTCCTTGGTTATTTATAAATCGTTTCGACAATTTACCACACAGTAAAACAAACTGGGAGTTGTTGAAAAATCGTTTTAATTATATTACTCGAAGAGGCTGTCCCGTGGCTCGGGATATATGACGATTGTCTGCATTTGGCAGGTTTTTAGATATTGACGAACCCACAGACTTGGCGCATGTCTTATGTACACAGCTCGCATTGTAGTTAACAGCTTTTTGTGACGTGTATAAGGGCCCGATACTTACGACGATGACTTTATTCCAAAATATTATTTTTATACAGTGAATTATTCAATATTTCGTGAAGTTTGAAACGGATCAATTTTCGTCGTTTATTAAAAATTTTGAAACGGAAATTTATTGGATTTTTTATTACACTCGCAAAAGTAATTGAATTGAATGAATTATGTTGATGAAATATCGTAACAACGATAAACGAATTGACGTTTATTCAATAATACAATTGACATATTTTTGTAAACAAACTGCTTTTTATTACAAAACCAAATCGATAAAACTATTTTATTGATAATTAATTAGTAATTAATTAAATTTAATTAGTTTATTACTTTCATTCCGGCTTTCTTATTCGTTTATATTCATTCGACACTTTTCTGCTACATATTTTGATTTAGCATCGAATTTTATTGATTAATTTCGCATTTTACTGATAGCGATTTTCGAGATCGCCTTCTCTTGACACTTTAATAAATGTTATACTAATTTAGGACGTTTTATAATTACTTGATAATTCCATGTTCGTAACTATATCGTTACACGATGTACATCGCGATAAGAATGTGAGCATAGACCAAATATGTCGCGACTAATCGATAAGCCAATTAAGGACGTACTCGAATGCCACCGCATATCAGAAAGTGGAAGAGCTGTATTAATTTTTATTATCCCAAGTACATAAAGAGAATTTCTAATTCTCATCTTGTCCGTGGAATTAAATTCATTTATACGAATCAAACAGAGTCGGGTCATTCTTTCGTGAATTAAATACGCAAGGACTTCGAATTATCGAAGTCTGGAGGTCGTATCGAAAATCGAAAAAGATTTAAGATTCGTCAAAACTTCTTGCTCCTGGCTATTCTTCCATTGCTATCAATAGAACAATCATTTAGATTTTTTAACGTTTTTGAAAAAAAGTATGGAACAAGTGGGTCGAAAAATTGATACGCCCAGGCAATTTTCTTATCTAAAGACGCAGCAGCGTCTTGACGGCAACAAAAAGAAAAGTGTTGCAAACTGCCAAGTCAAGTCAGTTAAGCTCAAGATTCAAGTTGATGCCATTAAAAAATGCGTCGACGTATTAATAATGTAATGCCACTTTGGTTATTTATTATTAAACAAATACTTAAGAAAGTGCAGCTGGTGGATGAGATGCGAGTCGTGGAGTTTGTTTGGATTATAAAAGGCGAAGGACATCGTATGCTTTACAAGAAATCTATCAATTCGTATCAAATTATTAATATTATTAATTTAATTTACGATAAAATATCGAGGATTTTGAGTTTTATCGAAATTGTGCTAATTGATCCTCAAATAATGACACATTTTATATTTGAAAAAAATAATTAAAAAATGGCCTTGGCTCGTGGATGAAAATATTGTTCCAATTTCATTTATCGTCAAGTTCTTATCTGTCGAGCGTTTGAGTAGGCTATCAGCTATGTCATTAAGGGTAAACCCAAAGAGTCAATACTTTTGTATATCTATACACGAGGATCCCTTCTTGAAATTATACGATCCGGCATTTCATTATTTTCTTTGGAACGTCTAGTGACACATGAGCAAAATATGCAGGAGAAATTAAATGAAGATTATCGTTTCGATTATAGATGTTTAGAAAGCGACAACAAACATTTTTCAATTTTTTAATTTTTTTCCTCTTTATCGCACGATATTTGTCAACAAAAAAGTAACATCACAATAAAACCATTATTTGTTCGACGTAAACGTCGTTCGAAACAATTTCTTAATCGTATTTTTTTGTTTCGAAAGAATTTATTGTTTATTGAGGCTATTAAATATTTTGAAAAAATTTATTGGCTTAACTAGCTATAAATTAAATTAAATTACAGTTTTCATTAAATTACAATTTTCCATTTTCTATTGTTTAAGTGATGCAATTCTGAAAACACTTTTTAATTATTCGCTGATCAAGTCATAATATAGAAATAAACACTGAAATGAAGACTGTTCAATCGCCGATTCTCCATCAGAAGTTTACACAAAAAATAATCATTACCGGCATGGAGATATTTTCGGATAGAAAAAACAAACAAATTTTCTGCCTCGATTTGTCGCCATTATTCGTAATCGATATTTTATCAGGTTTTAGTGTTTAATGAGCAGACAGATGATTGAGGGTTGCGCCAAAGATTGGCAGCAACAAACGAGCTTTATTCGACCTAGAAAAATATAAATAATTTCCACTCGAACTGACACAACATTCTGTATAACGATATGCCAGTGGAAAAAAAAATGAGACTAAAGGAAATGTACATGACTTAATTTGCATGGAATTGTGCTTGTCCATCTTTCTCTCTGTCACTCTTTCTCCAGGTCATTTATTGAGCGATAATCTTATTGATATTGAAACTCAATTAATCAAACATGCAAATTGAGCCAATAAAATAAATGAGTGAGATATCAATGAGTCGCAATATGGTTAAACTTCGGTTGACACACTTTGATTTGGTCACTCCGTTGACACACTGGGTCAATCTGACTATGGAGCGTGTATAGTTCATTCGCCTCTCGTTATCAGCCCTGGGTTCGGTTTTTATTGAAAAAAATCAGGAGTACATTCTAAATATCTTTCAATACGTGCGTATCGTGAAAAATCGGGAAACGACAAATTATATTGTTTCAAAAAGTTATTAAAAACTTTGCTTTTTAGGAAATTGAGTATTTCCCTTAAAAAATCATAATTCTTTGAATTTTTAACAGTTTCGAGGTTTATAACTGGGAACGTAATTATGAGAAATGTCATCATTCGAAAACAAATTATTAACGACGATAATTGATTGGTTCGAACAGATTTAAGAATTTCGTGGAATAGTGTAAATATTCTAAAAACTTACCTGAAATTTGATTGGAAGCGACAATACAAAAGAATAGCATAATATATTCAACAACCACTGTTTTTTTTTTTACTTTAAGGGGGCAATTTACTTTACAGGGGCGAAGTAAATCAAAAATGTTTCATTTGCGTAATTAATATAGCAAAGGTTCACTTGATGAAAATAATTTACAAAATTATAGTCTTGAATTATTACTATGAATAAATTTCGAAATGATTCTTTCAATTATCAGTTGATATAAATGATAAAAGGTTTTCTTTTGTTAAGTCCTCGTGTTACTTCGGACATGTGCCTGAAAATAGTGTTGCATGAACATCGATCGATAAAAGAAATTTAGGGCTACGTCGAGAGCCACGGGGGAGCATTTGTAAGGGTTCGAAGGCCGTTCTCTATTCAGTCTACAGATAATAATGTTCTATCATCGACAAGGCATATATACTCAATACATACATGAGAATATATAGTCACTGGGCTTTCTTATCCTTGAGAATTCGCATCCCGGGGTGATTGTCGTATATTTATAAAATATATATATACATAAATTGTTAGCGAGCCTCTTCTCGTCATCATTCTCGTTTCTCTTGTTCGCTGTGTTACAGTTAACGATGTTTATCAATCCTGTTATCACCGGACAAGCCAAGAGCTTTCGAGACACTCCAAAACATCTCCTTAAAGTCGAAGAATACGAAGAAGTATAACATTTTTTGCTGTCCTTTACGATAAAATATTCTTAGAATATTTATGCATCGGATTATTGAGAATAAATCAAACACTCAATTTTCCTTTACAGCCAGAAAAATAACATGCTTTTTTTTAAAAAAAAAAGAAAAATCATTTTAATTGAGACAGTGTATAATTTCTCGTTTTCCTTCAGACAATTCATGCTTTTTGCTTGTAAATTATTGACAGATCTGCTGGTTGATAAAATAATTTTTGAAATGATGAGTCATTTGGGACGGTAAAAATCTTGTATCAATGTGCGTGATATTCGTCATACTATTTGAGAAACAAAAAAAATGCATATAGCTGGAGAGTCGTAGATACTGGAGTCTTTCAAATTTTTTATTTTTTTCTTCACTAATTCGTACGCTAATGAGTTATGAAGAGTCATGTATCAACGTCGGGTAATTAAAGTTAATTGAAGTGAAAATAATGTTTTGAGTGAATTTTATATTTAAATTTCTCGTCGTTGTCTCATTTTTTTCAACGCAAAATGTTTTTTGAAAAACTGACGCCAAAATATCGTCAATTTTCTTAGCAAGCTCGTTAAATTTTTTATTTCAAAGAGAAGATACCGTTGAAGAGTCAACTTTTTATCTCTTAATTAAGCGGATATCTTGGATAAGTTAATTTTTTTTTTCCTAAATCATTAATCTTACATGATATTCTTCGTAATTCTCCTGAATCGCGATCGCTATTAAAATATCGCAATGTAAATCAATCTTTCGATCGAATTCTTTGATATTTCGTAACGATCGTCTTTTCAACGAATTATATGATTGATAGACTGATTTTTGACGAAAGATTTGTTCGTTGAAATACGATTGTATGACGAAAACATTTCTTCACGTTTTCATGCTCCAACGATCGAGGGCTCGACCCGAATCAAAAGCCTTATCACGCATATAAATTTTATCGAAAAAAGCTCGTTTCACTCGTCGTCGAGAGCTTAATTATGCTTCTCGTTATTGTACTGTAGAATTTCGAACTAAATAGTATTAAAGATAGCTGAGCTTCGAACATCTCTCCAGACGAAAAGACAGAGATAGTGTGAGCTTTGCGTTTATAGAGCTTTGCGGGTCGTTGACATCGCTGCGTGATTTTCCTTCCGCTCGTTGACGTTGGTGCACCTGCCTCATACTTTCTATGTAACGTTACTACGTTGATGCACAAATTCATTTGGTTTTAATATCAAATACGATGATTATCGTGATAGAATTTATTTCGATCCCTCCAAGAATCATCAATCGAAGCTTTTTTTTATTCCGGGTCCGGTCAAACTCGAGATTTCTCTCCATCGAAACGATCGTTTCAAATTATTGCTAGATCATTATTTAAAGTTGATTAAATTATCAAAAATTCATCGTAATTGTAAAAATAGTGAAAGAAAATAGTAATAAACTCAATTGACAGCGATGAAAGGACAATCGGTGGATGGCTTCGACGTTTAGCACAATTAAGTATTCTCCCGCGAGGTCAATACTTGGTTGGGTGACCGCTTATCCGTGCACTGGCTCGCCAATGGCGGAGCCTAAGACTTGTCTGGTATATCGTTATTATTCAAATTCGATGATTCGTCGACGTGAACAAGCTTCGAAGTGAATTTAACGAAAATACTGAAAAGGTCTTTGACCGTAAGTTTGTTTTGTCCAGGCAGGCAGGCAGGCCAAAGAGGGCAAAACTGATTGATCCTTTCGAGGCTTTGAATAAGACTGCTTAGCCCTGAAAGAATAAACTTTATTCCAGAAACTCTGTAGTTACTCACTGACGCACAAATTTCAGTTCGTATTTGTCCCGAGCCATTCATTTCTGCTGCCAAGGTATATTCGCGGGGTTTTAATGCTATTGGCATATTTCTCGATCGAGAAATTGCTTATTTTTGTTTGTGATTTCGTTATCCACAAAATCTTCCGCTACATAAAAATATATATAAGGATTTATATATAGTTTATTTATAGAGCCAGACTACTCCAACGTTAAGGGCTAAATACGTACCACCCATACTTTCTCGACCAACGATTGCATCGCAATTGCAAATTTTCCCATCCTCGACGTCATCCCATCGAAGCTCTCTCTCTCTCTCTCTTTCTCTCTCTCTCTCTCTCTCTCTCTCTTTCTCTCTCTATCTTCTTGGACTCGCAATTACCCACGTCGCGAGGTTACTCGAGCTTCTATATATAGAACATTTACTCTTCGAGCTACGTATTGCTCGAATTTATTTTTTACCTTTTTTTCTCTAACTTATACCGCACTCGTGTCTATATAACGTCGTATATATGTATTTAATGGAATCTTCGATCTTATGTATCTTCAGGGGACGCCTACGCGATCAGTCGCCATTGTAAATGTCCTTATTATTCTTGATCCTTAGTGTTTCACGAGTCCGGTCTTCCTCCAAATTCATTCATTTAACCAATTTGTTTTTTTTACCAAAGAATTTTTTCCCGATTTCGTGTAAGAAAATGAACGATTTTTTTTTTGAAATCTCTTAACCTCATGAAAGAAGAAAGATCAAAAACAAACGAATCGGTTCTCAATTTTTTATCAACGAAAAATTGACACATTTTTTTGCCCTCGGTATTCCGTTGCAGTGTCTCGTCACTTACGATTTAGGAAGTGAAAAAAATTCATGACACTTTTTGAAAATTTTATTTGTTCACGAAGAAAAGTTGATTTTTCAAATTTTATTAAACAATTTGTCTGAATAAAACAGGACGAAACTCCGGAACTATAAACGAGATTTCATTTCAATGAACCTATACGAGTTCGATCGTCTTTTGAGGTCTTAAGTTTTTGGGGGTCTGTTGTTTGTCTTACGATCGTGTGCGTTATTCTGTCGAACCTTTTTCATACTGATTACGAATCCGTCCTCATCGCTTCCTTCCCTTTTTATATTTTCCTTTGGGCTTATCTACCCTTTCAGCAAAATGTCGATACTTTTTCTTTTTTTTTTGTCCATAAATAATAATAAAGGAGCCACTTTTAGCCTGGGCTTTAAAAAATGTTGATTGTGTTGACTTTTGTATTATCTTGTTCGTTAATTTACTAATAAATATTACCTCAAATGAATAAAAAAAATATTCGAATTCTTGTTCGACCGGTTTTTTCGTATCTATTTATCAATTGAATTAAATTTTTCTCATCGTAACAATTATACAAATTTTTTATCAATTTTTTTGTACTCGATCCGCTTATTTTCCTCTTGAAACAATAAAAATGTCATGAAAGTTTGGGAAAAACTAAACACTCGTGTGAATACGAATGCGTGACGCACGTGGACAAATATTGCGCGTCAACAAGAACCAAAATATGAAATTTAAGCCTCTTGCTCGAGCAAAGATACTTCATAAGATTTATTAATATATATTTACACGAGGGATTTTGAGGTCTCGGAAGTTCAAGAATTATCGTGTGTTTAGGCAAAAATCTTGAGATTGGAAACATTGAGGATTCTACGATAAAAAAAAAAATAAGAAAAAATAATAAATAAATGTATAAAATGAAATATAATACGAGAAAAAAAATGTATTGAACGATGCAGACGCAGACGTTGTTGAATTATATTATCGTCAACAACAATTTCACTACATCGTAGTATTTTCAATTGGTATTTTTATAACAGAACTCATGGCCTTATTATTACGTTCGTTTCTTGCGATTGTATAAATTTCGACTCGTCGTCCTTTCGGAATGGACTTTGTCCATCGATGAACGCTATCATAACATTGTCGAGGGACCACAAGTTTTCTAGACGAAATAGACGTTACTCTAACTCTTTGTTTTTACCTCCAAATCTTTTCTTTTCATCTGTAATCAAACATTCATCCTTACGAAATATGGAGACGATAATTCTGGTTAAGAAAAAATAACCAATTTGAAAGCAGTTGTTACTCGGAAAAAAATTCTGAGGCACACGAAATATTGGTCCATGAAAATCGATCAAACAATCAAGGTGTGATTGAGGTATTTGACAAAAAAAGGAAATCATATTTCTCGATGATGCTGGACGAGAAATACTTGTTTTAAATAAACAAAATTTTGTTAATTTATTTCTGAATTTATATTTTTTGGGGCTAATTATAATGAAATAATAATCATAATTATTATAATACATATATTATTATATATTACTATTATTATTATATATATTATATATTAATATATTATATTATATATTACAAATAATAATAATAATGAAATAATAATGAAAAATGAGCTGCAATTTTATAATTTAAAAAAATGTGGTATAATCCGATAATGAAAGAAAGCGTTTAAAAATCAATGAATGTGGAATTTTTACACGGAATCTCTTGCGAATTAGTATCTTCGTGTAATGTATGACGGATGACAGACATTTATGTGTTGTCTACGCGGCACGAACCGCTTACGACGAGTCGCGAGATACTGAAAGAGACTCCGGAAACACTGCGTACAATTAAGTGAGTGGTAGAAGAAGGGGAAAGAGAGTTTTTATATACATTAAAAAAAAAAAACCGAAGGAACGGACATTCGCGTTGCGGGGCTTTTTGAAAGGTGGAGCGTTATAAAAAGCGTTCGGATTGCGGTCTCGAGTGTCTCGACGACGACCTCAACGTTGTTCGGACCTTGAACCCGCTACGTCATTCGAGTCAAGTTATGTGACTTTCGTGGCCTTTCGAAATTCGATACACATTCACAAAAAAAACAGCCATTGCCAAAATTGGCAAAAAAAAAAAAGAAAACGTGCACCGCCAGATCCAGATCGAGGTTCTTTCTCGTTTTTTTCTTTCGAATATTACGTCGTACGAAAAATTTCGTGACGTTTGTTTTCTTTAGTCGATGCCGCGCGCAAAATTTGGAATCGAAAATCAGTTTCGAAATCATATCGAAAATGAAACTTTAGAAAGAATTTTTAGCATCTCGTAGCTCTTTATTCTTATTTACTCCAAGAAAAAGTTGTTTAAGAAATAAATATTGTAAATCAACTAAGAAACATGCCTCAAGTTTTTCGAGCAGTTTTTCGATTATTCAATCAAACTTTAAAAAGAATTTTTGATATCTCCAAGCTCTCTATTGTTATTTACTAAAAAAAAAAGTTATTGGAAAAAGAAAAAATTGTAAATCAACTAAGAAACATGCCTCCCTCAAGTTTTTCGAGCAGTTTTTCGATTTTTTCGTTCTTCACGTAACGTGCAATTAAGTCGAAAATTCTGGGTCATTAATGATCTGATCAAATTGACTAAAACAGAAAAAAACACGTTTGTTCGACTTCTGCACAAAAAGTTCTCGATAAACGTTTTCTTTCCAATTCTTAATCTTTTAGAAAATAGACATTTCCATAATCAGTTAAATTCAAGAAAATGATTTTAACCGAATCTTGAATAAATCACGATCGTTTTAACGATTTTTGATTGATTTTTTATTTTTTTATTGACCATTTTTTTAGGTAATACCGCATCAGGTGGAACGAATTCGACGGTGACTGGCTCAACGGCAAGGAGTACGATAACTTCGAACAGTCGTCCTCACTCAGCAAGGCGAATAGGGCCTCAACAACGTCATCAGCAACAACGGAACCAACAAGTTCAACACGCCCAGGCCCACCAACAAACACGAAGTTTATCACTTACTTCGTTGAATCCTGTGGCCCCCCGTAATTCTGATGAAATTGTTTCGCAAAGACCGAACGGAAGTTCTGCGCAGGACGTTTGCGATAATTCGAACGACTCGGGGCTCGGTTTCGAGGAGAGACAACAGCAACAACAGGCCCATCAACAAATCAATAATTCCACGGTTGGTAAAAAGACACTTTACATTTTACTCAAAGTCGTGCACTTCGAATGAAAAAAATATATAAAGCCAATTCTTTTATGTCAAATTTACATGCATTTTACATTTTCATTTATTTTTTAATCATATTTCCTTACAAATTGGAATAAAACGGTTTTAATTTTGTCAACCGAAAATTTATCTTTTCGGTGCTCGCTTTGATCCGAATCTTAATTTTCACTTTTAGTCGATTAGACTCATGGTAACCTTCGCTAGCATAAAAATTGAATTTTTTTACAAAATATCTTCACAATAGTTGTATGCAAACCCAAACATACAAGCTTCAAAAATGTGTGCGAAAAAAATGCACAAATTTTGAGTGCATGTTAAAATATGAAATATTAACGTACCCATCTTTATCCCATCAACATCCCATTTAATCTTCATCCATTAACATTATCTTATAACATTAACATCAACATTGCATCCCATTAACATCGCCAGTACCCTTCTCCGAGAAAAAAATGTCGTTGAAAGGAACGATTGTTTAGTTGAATACGTCCGACTAAATATTTAGCAATAATAACGAAGATTTTGTCGTTTCAACAATATGCTTGGCTTACAGTCTGTGAACACACCAAAGAAACTGTTGAAACGACCATTTTTCTTTGTTATTACTGCTAAATATTTAGTCGGACGTATTCAACTAAATAATCGTTCTCTTCAACAGAATTTTGTTTTTTTTTCAGTGTTCAAGCTAGAGTTCGAGTAAGTCACGATCGAATGGAAAAATAAAACGAAAAAGCACTATAGTTTGATAAATTTTGTGGAAACCAGGTTTGAAGGTTTTCGTAAATATTTGGGAAATATTTGTAAATATTTGTCTCGAGTTGCTACCGCTACTCTTGATTCAAAAAAATGCTAAAAATTAGTCTGTCATCGTAAGTCACACAATGCGGCTCAAAGAGTTGATAGTATTTTAAACGATTCTCGGATTTGTGCGGTTGAAGCGAATTTTTTTCCCCTCCTTTTTTTGTTATCATTGAAGACAGACACGAGATTCTTTGGGGATTTTCTCTGATGGAGTAAAATACAGACGCTCATCCAAGATACTATATTCCAATTCTATTTTCGCAGCTTCACGTTCGAAGTATATCGTATATACATAAAACTGGCTATTTTAGTGGCCACGCTGCACTTGCTATTTACTTCCGGTTGTCTCTCACACTCGTTCAATTCACTTCATAAATCTTTTCCATCTATACATATATACACATCTTAATGTCTATTTTAATATTGTATAAAAAATTTTGTTAAAAGTCCTTTCAATCGTTATCATTTTTTTTCAAGATAATAATAAACCGTTTAATTCATATTCTTCACTTTTTTATTCACAACTTTGGTATTATTCTTTTTTTTTTGCAATTGAATTACTCAAGAAACTCCGTATAATTCAAATATACCAAAAACAAAACACGCGAGAAAGAGCCAAAAAATATCCTGCTGCTAATTACAGATTATATTTTCTTTACGTCCGTATAGCTTCTGCTCTGAAATTTGTACAAGTGCTGAACTCGTCATTCTCTTTACTCTGTTTCACATCGTTTTTGCTCCATTACATTCACTTATCTCGAGTTATCCCGTTCGCATACATAAACAACTTTAAGAATCGATTATTAACGCAATTTTCTACTCTTTTATCGGTTTCAAGAAACATTTCGAATTCCAGTCAGAAATCAAACTCGTTTTTTATTCTATTACCTTATTATTTTCATTTTGTTTTGCAATCGATTTTACAAATAACAAATTATCGGGTTTCTTCACGGAGAAGTTTATTGAACACGATTTATATCATTTTAAGATCCGGCAAAATACGTTGGATTTTAACGAAATTTTATTTTTTTGATGCACTTTTTCTTCATATCCAAGAAATTCATCTTTTTGTTCAATTTTTCCAAAAACTGTTGTATAATTTATCAAAAAATTGTCAACTAATATTTGTCAAACCGATTCAATCATTTTTTTTTCGAGAAAATAACATTTTTTCAATCGTCAGAGTTGATTCGACAGTTTTTTCAAATTTTGGCTCTGAAATTTCAACCAATTCGTTGTAATACGTTGTCTTGATTTCTGCGCAGTCATTAAATTATATACAAACACAAACTTTGTGTCTCGAGAGTTCGAAATTGCTCGTAGGAAGAACTAAATCGTTACGTATGTCGTTTGCTGCTGTAGTGTTTGTACGGTAGCGAGCTTTATCATCGTATTATCGTGTCAAGACACGACACTCTTGCTCCTCTCTTTCTATTGCTCTAAGTGAACAAGTCCACAAAAAAAAAGAAAAAAAAATTACATCAACGTGTCTTTCTATCGAGCAACGGCGCCATCCAGATCGTTTATAACGATTTGTATTGTGCTCCACATGTGATCTTTGTTCGCTGATGCTGTTCGAACTTTTGACGTCGCGCACATAAAGATTTCTAGAAATAGCTACAATGAGAATTGCTTAGAAAAAAAAGCGATGGATACCTTTTGGTATTGGCGACGAAACGATTTAGCAACTGATTTTAATATATATTTTTTTTTTACATTCAGAGGAAATGATCGAAGCATGAATTATAAAAAAAAATTAACTTCGAATCTGACTAATATTTTTTGAAAAATGAAAAACTGTTTTTTGTTAAGATAACTACACGGTACTGCAAACTAGTCGAATTAGTGCTAAGTTTTCAACACGATTTTAGACCAAGTTCAACGTATCAATTAAACGTGTTGTTAGTGGATTTATATTACAGCATGTTTCATTCACGTGGAAAGATATTAAAAACGATAGTTTCGCAAAACCATCAACTGACAAATCCAAAATTCCATGATGACACAATTTCACTGGGATTTTTCGAAGAATTATCTGTGTTTCTGAACCGATTTTAATGCACCACGTCTCATTTTGTTCCGCAACTGATCCTCTACGAATTCACCGCGTAGATTTTGTTGAAAACTTAATCGTTTCACCGTTGCAGTCAATTGTTTATTGAGCGAAAAAACTTTTTCATAAATAATATCGTAACGAATGAACTTGAAGAAAAATTCACGCGGTGGGTTCGTAGAGGATCGGTAAAGCAACAAAATGAGACCAGTTGCATTAAAATCGGTTGAAAAATACAGGTCATTCTTTGGAAAGTCCCAGTGAAAATGTGTCATCATGGAAATTTGCATTTATCACTTGATCGTTTTGCAAAACTATCGTTTTTCTCATTTCACTAGTAAATGCAGTGGAGTAGTTAACTTAATTAAATATTTTATATTTAATTTTTTAAACTCGAATTTCGATGTGAAACTTAAAGAATTTGGTAAATTTTGTGTCTTTCATGTCTATTTAGACTTGACATTAGAAAAATTTTCAATAAAATTTTGTTGGCCCGTGTCTCGAATGATCGTTGGACGACATAGGGGCCTTCTTTCTTTTTCTTTCTCGAATCTTCTGAGCGACGATCTAGACTTTGCCCCACCGTGTGTACATGTAAAGTAATTCATCGACTCATCAACTGAAGTAACGATACACATGTATAAAATTATATGAGACTGTTAACGTATGTGAGAGAAGAGACCACGAGATAAACTGACAAGTCTCGACGGTAGTTGAACTCGTCGTTCTCTTCTCAATCGTCTCTCTTCTTTTTTTTCTCTCTCTATTTATTTTTCTGTCTACCGTAATCAGTCACGTTGATTTGTCAAATTGATCTGTACTCTTTTGTTGGTCAACCAAGTCTGTTGTATATTCTTAAGTCAAAATAATATTTGGTGCTATTTGAACGCTAAAGGAATCGCAGACAAAACAGGATTAAATTGAAAATATTTCTTGAAATCTGTTGTGTGAGTATACAACATTTTGCATACAACATTTTTAAAGATTTTTTGAACCAAGACAAATCCAAGGAAACGTTTAACTATGGAGAAACTTCGAGACACTTTTTTTTATTTAAAATTAAATATCAGGTACAAATGTCTGTCTTGAAACTTTGTCAGCACATTTATTTTACTGTTTAAAACCGACTTTTCATTGATACCAAGTTTTTAGCCATTTTTTGAGTTTAGACGAATATCAGTCAAAAAAATATTGAACTGCAATGTTCAACTTTTACATTACGTTGACATTTGTTCTTTCAAAACGTTGTAGTGATAAGTAATGAAATTCTAGATTTTTGCGATACACTGATTTTTGCCCAAATGGCGCACTTTTGAAGTGGAAAGTACAAAATTTGTTCGAAAAATCGTCAGATAATTGTTAATAACAAATGAACGATGCAATATTTAGAAAAATCCTGCGCACTTCCATAGACAATATAATTTCAAAGATATATTCAAAATTTCAAGTCAATCGGTTAGAAACTGTCTAAGTTATGAGTCCGGCCAACTTGAAAAATGCATTTTTGAGATAAACGCGTTTCAAGTTTTGAGTTTCTCGCCTGCGGATCATACGGCCTTGTACTAAAATTTGAAAACCGAGTACTTAGAGGTTTTTCCCGGCCACAATCTTCTGGGACGTCATTTTTGAGGTCCGAAGAGACCATTTAAAATAAAAATCGATTTTTCGAAAATTCTAAACCGCGACCTAAGGCCTTAATTAATTCAATAGCACATTAATTTGGTATAACAAAATGTTGAATTACGAATTCAATTCAATTGACACAATCAAATTGATTTTTCGGGATATGTTCGCTGTAATTATCACAGAAAAGTGTGGCTTTTAACATTTAATATTGTATCGTTTATTTTGTTTATTTAGACGTGGAACGGTGCTGGTGAGGAAGACACGAAAAGACGAAAGATGGACATAAAGCTGGAATCAGAGGACGCGAATTTCGCGTTTCCCGAAGTAGCACGTGGAGTATCATCGAGCAGTAGTAGTAGCAGCAGCAGTAGTTCGAGCAGCAGTTCAAGCAGCAGCTCAAGCAACAGCGGTTCTGATATCAATGTGGCAACGGTAGGAGCTCGAAACGGCAGCGGTTTATCAACGACCACGTCAAACGGTATAAACTCGAGTGGGATCGCAAGTCGTAGTGGAAACGGAAGTAGCTCTGTCGGAAGAGTCGTTGGTGTCACGAGACCACGTCCGGCGATCGGTGTATACAACAAGAGACCACCACCGACCCATCAAGGTCCCGTCACTCTTACGTCGCAACTTTGTACGTTTGCCCGTCACGAATGAACTTTTTCGTTTGTTTTATTTTTTTTTTTTTTCTTTCTTTTTTTTTCTTATTTATTTCCACGTTTTCGCAACACTTTGATCTTTTTTTTATTGAAAGAATAACAATATTTAATGAAAAATCATTAACTCGTTGCGAAAAACTGTGAAACAATTTTCTTATTTTTTATAACATTTTTAAGAATGACTGGACGTGTGAAATTTTTTCCTTTTTTATCGATTTTATAAGATAAATCTTGAGTTTTTAAGTTTTTTCACTTTATTCTTTCTCTTTATATTGTTATCAACAATTTCAGTGTTGATGACCATATTTTTCAATCATTTTGTTTCGTTCGAACTTCTCTTCGCCGATCGAAGGGATGTTCTTTTATTACTTTTTTTAGTTTATTCATTTTTTATTCTATTCACACGCACTTTGATGGCTGGTCCCATTTTAATATAGTCTAATTACCCAGATGAATACAAAATGGATTTAATTTAAAAAAATTTTAATGTTCAAATGCTCTCTGATCGAAGAAATATTTAAAAAAAAATATTCGCCCAAAGAAACGAAGTTAAAACGTCAATTAGTGAATGTTTGACGAGTTCTATCTTCGCGACGTTTTATTTTTTAGCTCAATTTAACTATTCTCTTCAAATCTTTAAACATTAAAGAGAAACTCGACGTCAATTGTCGAAAAGAAAAATTTGTAACGTTTTTACGTACATAATGATAATTAGCTGTTTGTTGTTGTCTTTTGACGTCCATTTTTCTTTGTTAAAAAAAAGTTAAATCCACTGTTTTCTTTCTGGGATTAGTTTTGTATTTTACAGATTCCTAATTATTACGTTGATTGATTTTTTATATATTTTTTTAACGATTATTTTTTTGTTTTGTTTCATGTTTACTTCTTATGTCGGCAATCAGGCAGCGTATCCCGAGATGGTAAGACTCAATTGCAAATAATATGCCAACCGGAACAGCAGCATCGTGCACGTTATCAGACCGAAGGATCTCGAGGCGCGGTTAAAGATCGAACCGGAAACGGTTTTCCGATCGTCCGTCTCGTTGGTTACGACAAACCGGCGACTCTTCAAGTCTTTATCGGTACCGATCTCGGACGCGTTGCTCCGCACATGTTTTATCAGGCATGTCGAGTAAGTGGAAAAAATTCAACCCCTTGCGTCGAGCGTAAACTCGATGGTACGATCGTTATCGAGGTTGACATGGATCCGACCAAGGACATGCTCGTCACTTGCGACTGCGTTGGTATCCTCAAAGAACGTAACGTCGATGTTGAACATCGATTTCCTCAAGAAGCTGGTGTACTCCAAGGTCGTAGTAAAAAAAAATCTACCCGATGTCGCATGGTCTTTCGTACGACAATTACACACGCTGACGGCACCAGCGAAACTCTCCAAGTTTGCTCTCAGCCTATAGTTTGCAGTAAGTTTATTTCTTTCTATCACTTTCAATTCAATTCCTCGTTGACACGTCATTTTTCGAATTATTATTCTTTCAAACAAAAAAATTACATTTTTCGTAGAATATTTCGAAACGAGGTGAGCTTCTTTTCGAAACAAACAAACGACTTATTTCCCTGAATTGGAAAAACGTAACACGACGTACTGTTGCGAGAACGCTGCGGTACAAGAATTTTTTATATTTTTTTTCAAATCAAGTCTTCTCTGATTGAATTATCATGCTCATCGCATAAATATTTATTTTTTGCTGACGACGTGAACATCATCGTACGTCGTATTGCATTCGCTGCGACAAAATTTCGTAATAATTTTTTTTTTTACTCCTGAGAGATCGATTGATAAAGTGGAATCGATAGAACGTTGTGTTTTTTTTGTCTATGGAACGTGGAAAAAAATTCTGAACAACACTGTCTGTTTTTTTTGGGCCCTGGAAATATGTAATTATTTAGTGATGTTTTTTTTTTTTTTATGAGCAATTATTTATGATTTTATTTCTGTCTTCCTCGAATAGCTCAACCTCCTGGTATCCCGGAGATTTGCAAAAAATCATTGACCTCGTGTCCCTGCACCGGGGGACTGGAACTCTTCGTTTTGGGTAAAAATTTTCTCAAAGACACTCGCGTTGTCTTCCAACTTGACAACGAGGATCTTACCAGCACACTCGAGCCACATTGGGAATGCGCTGTCATACCGGACAAGGAATTTCTTCAACAAACACATTTGGTTTGCGTTGTACCGCCTTACAGAAGACAGGATCTCGCATCAACAGAAACGGTCAGCGTTAAATTGTACGCTGTTTCGTCCGGGAAGACTAGCGAACCTCACACATTTCTCTATACAGCTGTTTCGACACCGCCCGAACCATCGATCGGCAAAATTGAGGCTGCTGTACCACCACTCGTCGCCTCGAACAACGATCCTACGAGTCTTACAACATCCACAACTGCGGGACCACTTGCTGCAGTAACTACCAATGGTGAATATCGAGAAGAAATTTTCCTTGTTTTCAAATTAAGGAGATAATTAAAGAACCCATTGTTTCTAAACTTGAGCTTGCTTAACTTGACTTGTTTCTAAAATTAAGGAAATAATTAAAGAAACCATTGTTTTTAAACATGATTGTGATGCACGTTTATAATTTGTTTACAGCACTAATCTCGCAAACATCCGTGCCAGCTCCGAATTTTTTGTCGAGCATCCAACAGTCGCAATCACCACAGCAGCAGCAGCAGCAGCAGCAACAGCCACAATCGGACGTTTTGAAAAACGATCCGAGTCCTCCACCAGCGGCAGCATCAGGTCAAGTGACGCCGGTAATGATGTGGTCTTCGCAATCAACAGCATGTCAAAACAGCGTGTCGGACGTGATGATGCCACCGCCGAATCTCGTGGCAAATCCGCTTTTAAATCGTAGATCATCGTCGAATCATCAGTTGATAATACCGGACAATCTGAAGACGGAAGTACTGGACGACAGTAGTGAGAACAGTATGTTGAGCGAGAATAGTATGCAAAGTATGCCAACGCCAACGTCGAACGGTGGAGCGGCGGGTACAAGTCCGTTGCACCAGTTGGTGGGTGAAAATTCGGCGGATGGATCGCAAGCTAATATGATAAGATCGGTAGCAGTGCCAACGTTGGCTTCGCCGTCTCAAGAGTCGGTTGGAATTTTGGGTGTGGTTGATTTAATGCGCAATCAACATCCTCTTACCTTGTCGTCCTCTCATCAGAGTCCATTTACAACGATGCACGATCAACAGCAAACACACGTTAAAGTTTTAAGTCCTCATCACATAAACAAAGATCCAAACGGTATATTGCCGAGTGAGCCGGTGAGCAATGGCGTTGTAATGCCACTTCAGGGAGCGGGTGTCGTAGATTTACGAACGAAGCATCATCAGTCGGAGTACAATACGCTCAGCAATTTCACAACGACACCAGCTGGCCAACCACTTCCGGCCCAGAGTGGTCATAGCATCGAGAAATACTTGAATCATATTGAATCAACGGCAAACACAATGTCCAAAGAGAACGATGATCGAGATAATAGCTTCGTAGGTGGAATACAGCAGCAACGTGCTTCCATAATAGCCTCAGGTAGGCCACAATCCTCGCAGCAAACGTCTCATATTTTAGCACCGAATGCCGCGACTGTAAAACTCGATGCGCTGGTTAATTCAGCCGCGGACAGTCATCAATTGCCAATGAGAACGGTAAACACGAGTCCGAACGGTTTGATGGGAGGGCAATTGACGGATCACGAGAGTATGACGAGTCCGCAGCAACAATCAACGAGAACAAGTCCACCGATACCGGTTAAAACAATGTTGCTGGAAGCCCTTTTGCCAAATTCACCGGTACAGAGTCACAATGGCAATTCATCGTCGAATGTAGTGAGCGGAAGTTCAGGTGTAAGTGACGAATGTCCGGAAGAGAATCTGTTGACGACGATAAACGCGGCTCTATTGCCACCGTTGCAGGAAACACCGGTGAGCGTGACTGCTCCTGCTGGCATGAGCAATCCTACCGTCAGCGTTAATTCTCTAACGGTTACGAGCGAGCCGATAACTCGTAGTGCCGAACAGATTCATCAGATTCACGCTCTAGTCCAGCAGGACGTTGTAATTCAGCAACAAGTTCAAGAAGTCGAACAGGTTGTTGCTCAGGCTCAACAGCAAGTGGAACAAGTGGTTGCTCAGGCTCAGCAGCAAGCTGTGCAAGCTGTTCAACAAGCTCAGCAACAAGTCGTTCAGCAGGTCGTTCAGCACGCTCAGGTTGTGCAGCAGGCTGTACAACAGGTGCAAGCTGCTCAACAGGTACAAGCGGTTCCAGCTGTACAACAAGCGGTCCAACAAGCCACCCAAGAAGTTCAACAAGCTGTTCAACAAGCCACTCAGGAAGTTGTTCAGCAGGTTCAAGCGGTGCAACAAGCAGTCCAGCAAGCACAAGCTGCCCAAGCAATGCAACAAGCTGTACAGCAGGATATTGGCTCGATGCTCAATCAACCAGCTGGTTTCGTCGCAGAAGCTAGCTCCGTGCTTGCCAGTGGCGCTGCACAAGAGCCTTGTCAACAGAGACTCACTAACGCGGCGGAACAAGCCATTAACAGTGTCATCACCAACGCCACTCAGGATATCATCAACAATCGTCCATTCACAACTACAACAGCCCACGCAATTATAGCTACGAAAAATATACTGAATAGCGTTGCTACCCAAAGTGCACAGTTGATGAATACCACGATGGAAGGTATCTTGCCTAAATCACCCTCCAATCAAGCAACCATTGCTGAACAAGTCGCCAGAAAATCACCAACGATACCTGTCAACAACAATCGACAGAGCAACAACAGCTCCATCACTAACAACGTAACACCCACCAATGGACAACAGCAACAGGTTATCAGAAAACCTGAAGACGATGGCAACATGTTACCACAAGAGCTTACTTCGATGTCCGAACACGATCTCCTCAGCTACATCAATCCTAGCTGCTTCGATCCACAAGGCGGTTTTCTCATGTAGTCAAACTCCTGATGGATTTTCGAAAGAAGGGGCAATTTTGTGATCACTCACGAACCAACTGACATTACACTCTCGTAATATTCAGGTTTATCCATAATTCTCGTTAGGATACTTAAAAACCTCCTACACAGTCAGGAGACGAAGCCTGACTTCTCGAGGATTCTCTGACCAAGTAAACGCTTGACGAAACAAATACCTTGTCGCCTGAAAAGCCACGTTTCGTTCAATACGATTTTTGGATCCATGAAACGTCATTGAATTATCTTGAAACGTAAACGAATGAATCTTTCAAGCGCATACGAAAGAATTAAAGAAAAAAAAACGATAGTTATTAGATGTCTAGTATATATCGTGCCATAAGTTGTTACTTGGTATTGATTATTATATATTGAAAGAGAAACGAATAGTCACCTTACTCGACCCTTTCCCGTCCCTCAACCCCGCCACCTCTTTCCCGTCACTATGAGTAACACCGGTGTGATATTTGTCGTTGGAATTAAACAACCAACAAAAACCAACTTTCGTGATTTCTAATTTACGTATGCTTTTTTTTGTTATTATTATTGGAAAAGAGGTTAAACGTCATATTTGAATGAAGAAACCACGTACATTTAGAGTGGAAACGTGTGAGTGTCTCTGCTTCGATCTTCGTTAAGTAAACAACTATTTAATGTTATGTTATGATTGTTAAAAAAAAAAAATGAAAAACAAAGAAGACGGGCGCACGTGAAGGCGCGACAACTGATTATCACTTTTTTTTCCTGTTTTCAACGAAGACGAACGACGAACGAGTTATTTTTTAAATCTCAATAGTGAATGTGAAATTCATGATATATTTATCGTTCTCGAGAATTTTCGTAGTGCATCGAAGGTGCCTTTTTCTCGCGACCTTAACTTTTCACGAAATAACAGAAAATTAACGCATAAAACACAAATATACGTCTAACGAATGATACAAACTGACCCCACTCGTAGAAGGATTTCTGTTGACTACGCAGAAAGACGTGTTATGAGTGTAGCCAAGTTAGCCTAAAACATTACGATAAGATATTAACCTTACGAATTATATCGAATAATTTGACTTGATTTAATCATTGTGACGAAAAAATGAATGGAAAAAAAAAACAAAAACAAAAACAAAAAAACGAAAGTAATGAATCATCCTATTGTTTGACTCTGTTTTTATGATAGAAATCTTATAAGCTTATAAGTGATGTTTCTTATATTGTTTTATATTCGAATATGTTGTTAATTTGTAATATTTTCAATATACGTCACTGGTAAAACCGTTTTGTCAAAACAAACCATTTTTTTGTATGTTAAAAAATGAGTTTGTCCTGAAATCACGTTTTACTAGCAACACGTATATTTAATAATGATAACAAACATTATGTGATTACGTTGATACCATCAACGCCTAGTAGACGATAAAACAAAAAAATATATCGGAGAGATTATATTGTTGTATGTCCAGACGAAAAAAAAAAAGTAAATAGGGAACGAAAGTAGTATATATACGTATATATCTATATACATCAAACAGAAATATATATATATCTATATATATTTTCATATTTAGATCTAGCGGTACATTTCAAGACTTAACTGGAAGTCAATTATGTGTCACGGCTGTTGGCACGTACTGAAATTCCCTTGCCTCGAAAAAAATCTTTGAAAAATTGTGCAAAAAGTATTTTTGAATGTTAGTTGCAATGACAGATATTTGAAAAATTCAGGCTGATTATTCAAACCTTGAATTCATGAAACGACTATTTACCCTACTTTTTCAAAAATCATTCTCTACGAGTCCTGGAATGTATCACATAGACATAGATATGTATATATATACAGAAATATAGATGAATACATATACATACGCATTTATATATATATATATATATTTTTTACGTTTGCCCAAAGAGAGAAACGCGTTCAGATATATATTATAAATGTGACAAGTGAGCTTACTATGGAGTTAAAATTGCTATCTATATATTCGAGCTGGTTATATAACATCGAACAATATTCGAATAGAAATCGATATATTGTCCCTACTAATAAAAGAAAAGAAAAATATTAAGTGAGGACTCCGATACTATATACAAGTTGAAGAGTTTTCGAATCGAGTCAGATTTTTGTACGAGAACTTGGAGACGAAATGATTCAACAACACTAAAAAAACAACCTTATACTCCAGATCTACGGTAAACAAAATAAATAAATGATGATTATATATTTGGTATTTGTTATATACGAGAAATAATTGTATTAGAAAAAAGGAAAAAAAAAAAACATTGAAAAAGCGATACTACCCTACTGCACATGTGATCTCGCAAGGAAGTGAACAAAATTACGTTTTTGCAACACCTTCAACATGACAGCGAAAAGTTAACGAAAAAAAATGAGATAAATGTCGCCCCCCCCCCCCCCCCCCCTCTGTCAACACTTTCGCGTATTATTTCAATGCCATTTTGTTTATCGCTCCTCCACCATTGACTAAAATAATCATTTGTAACTTTATGTATACATGTGTGTATACATATTTGTTTATTTGTGCATACACACATGTATATATACAGGAGATATTGTACTCTGCGTAATTTAATATCCGTAACATGTATCGTACATATTTTACGCACATTGCTATGGTACCGAATTTATAGTGTCCTTGATATTGAAAAACCGAAAGCATGTATCATCGTTTCTTCTATAAGTTGAATAAATGTTTCACAGCACTTTTATCGTTACTGTCTTCGATCTGTTCTGGAATATTCACTCTGCACCATATCCCTCTTTCGAATTTTTCTTTTTACTTGTGATTATCAAACAAAATGATATAACAATTTGATGGATAAAACAATCATAACTTGAGGCTGAACTACGCTCGTTTTTTGGCCGACAATTCTACTGGTTCAAACTTTTTTTAAACTTTACAATTATTGATTGAAAATGATAATAACAATTCCATGGAGTTATTAAGTCTCTGAAGAAAAATATTCCAATCAAATTCAAACGGATTTTGGAAAACCAACCAACTCATTACTTTTTTGAGAATTTTGTTGATAATTTTATTCCTTAATAAGACGTAGATCAAAGATATAATTAATTTTTTTGGTATTTGTAATAAACTCACTCTTTTTAAGGACCAAAACTTGTTTCAGTCTAAAATGGATCGTTTCAAAACTTTTGGCTTTTAATTTTACCCAACAGTAAAAAAAATATTTGTTCAGAATATTTACATTTTCTACATCGTAATTATCACGTGCTCATCCACAGATGCTAGTTTTTTGATGAAAATTTTTGTTGTTTATTACTTTTCAACTGGACGTCAAGTGCCACAATCCATCATTGCATTTCACTTTTCCGTCTTTCACCAACTTTTCTAGATGATGTACAACGTTTACAGCAGCTGCAGGCCACAAGTCTTTAGAAACATCCTGAAAAAGTCAAGAGTTCGTGTTGATAACTTTCTACAGGAGTATGTTTTTTGAAATATTTTTTTACCAATTAAATTGGTGCTCAATTCGAAGAAAAATCTATAAAAAGTTAAACATTGCTCAACTGTCTTCTGCATCGAACTGCTAGATTCATGAATTCTGAGAATATTGAATTTTGTCTGATTGCAAAGTAATTCAAATGCTTTGTGAGTATTTTTCTGGTCAAGCGATTTTTAGTTGAAAAAATCGATTGTACCCAATGTTATGAAAGTCGTTCGACCAATTTTGTTGCTAAAAACAGATAATAAAATTGCGATAGTTTCTCCAATTACCTTATACATATATGCGACAATGTCCATTTCGGATAAACCCTTTTCCTTTCCATGATCGGCCAAAACTTGTAAAATTTCAGCTTCTCTTTTCAATCTATGTTGGATATAAAATTGAATTTTGGGTGCAGGGTCTTCGATCACTGGGCCGTGGCCAGGATAAATGGTTCGGGGCTCCATTTGCAGGATTTTTTTTAAAGAAACCAAGTAATCTGCAAGATCTTCGAAAACTGCGGTTCCTTCGCCTAGAATGCAATCTCCACTGAACAAAATGTTTTCATTTCCGAGAAGAAGGCAAGCGTGATCGGTCGTGTGACCCGGCGTGTATTTTACTTTGAGCTGCGCTCCCTCTACTTCTATCGTTTGTTCGTCCCTGAGAGACTGCAGATTCTCTATGTTATAATTTTCCTTCTCATCCGTTCTCGGCAACTTCCAGACAGAAACTTTTGTCTCTTGCTTAGAGCTAACAAGGTCTCTGACCGGATTAACTCCGCCGATGTGATCGTGATGCCAATGCGTTATTATCAAATGCTCTATTGTCGCATTCTCATCTTGCAATACTTGGTCAAGAAGTTTGGTGTAATCTGGCGCTGTGTGCTCATCACCAGCGTCGATTAGGGCTCGCCTAAAAAAATTCTGTGCTGTCATTGACTCAACTTGATTATCGAAATATGAATAAAAATTGATTATCGGATGATAAAATGGTTTTTTTTTAATTGACACTTCTTTCATAAGCTTCTGAACTAATAACGTTTCAGGTTTGACGGTTGCTTCTTCGTGTTAATTAGAGTCCGGTGTTTCTATTTTGCTACAATTAAACTTCAAACGACGTATTTGTTCGGAAATTATCAGATGTTTTAGAGTGACAAACATAGTCGATAAAAAAAAACAAACAAACAGACAGGCCGAAGGATGAAAACTATATAGTTATGGCTTTTTTTTCTCTAATCGAAGTATGACGAGGTTTTGAAAATGATTTTTTCATTTTATGTTTAGATGAGCGGATTGATTGATAAAATTTGTCATACCTTTTGCCAGTTCCCACGAGATACGTATTAGTTCCCTGAAGTGTCATAGGACCGGGATTACATCCCAAAATCCGTGTGACGTTTTTTGACAGCTTCGATACGAGTGGAATAGCCGTGAGAGACATTTTGCTGATAAACAAAGTAGACCGTGTGGAATGAACGTCTCACTGTTGATTGCTCGGAAAATGTAGAGTCACCAGTGACGAGTTACGTAAAAGATTGTTTTGATAATGTTGATGTTGACCGAGACCGGGAGAACCGCGAGAACCTCCATTGCATACATGCCGGATAACACGTGATTTCTTGTTTACGTTAGTTTCGGCGGGAAAGTTTGACGTTTCGTAGGACGAACGTCTGAAACGGATAAGACCCGAACCGAGGTGAAATTTAGGACAGATTTTCGTTTCGATTGAAATTCGAAAATGGATATTTTTTCTCGATAGCAGAGATTGCAATTATTGTTTAAATGCAAAATAAAACAATCTCTATATACATGAACCTCGCAAATGGAAAATTGTGTTTGGCCACTTTTCCACTCAACCAATTGAGTGGAAGTGCTCCACACTCTTCAAACGAATATTAATTGAGAAAAAAAAAACATTAAAAAAACAGCTGTTACTTCACGGTGCCTAGGAATCCCATAATCAAAAAAATATTAAAAATGTGTTCTTTGTATTCACAATTTGGGGGATTAAAAAAAAATGAAAAATATCGAGTATCGTTCCTCGAGAACTTTTTTTTTTTTTTCACTGGCTGATGTAACGTGGAATGCCTCAATACAGAGATGAGCAACGACAGAAAAAATGGAATGTTGAAAATTTCGAAATTTTGACAAATTCACGAAAATCACTGCAACCTTTTGCCAATTTTTCCATCATTTTTCTTACTTCAAATTTTCTCATGGTATTAAAAAAAACTCTGTAAATGAAAGACATAAACTAAAAATTTGTAGATAATTCCACAATGAAGAAAATGAGCGGTGGCTGGGTTCCCAGCTTCGAATGGAAAAAAAATTCCAGTAATTTTCGTCACTTTGTTAAAATTTTGTAGATTTCAACTTTTTTGTCATTCCTCGCTCATCTCCAAATATATATAAAACGTCAACTGCAAAATTTCGAGAATAAAAAAGCTAGCGTACTCATTAGCGGCAAATACGTGTGTTGCGAGCGAAGCCCGCTGGCATAGCTAGTTAATAATAATCATAAAAGCTGATGGTCTTAACAATTGAATTCTTAGCGCTGCTCCGTGCACACGTTGTGAAAAATATACGTATTATTCTTTGAAGCAAAGAGTGCGCACGGGCAAAAATGATAAGAACGCTCCTATTTTTATGGCTGTTCATGACTTTCTTGTTTCGATCAGTCGGGTGCTTTTGATAGCTGGAGAATGCAACAAGTGAGGTTTCAAAATACACTTAGAACGTTAACATGGAAAAAAGGACTCGATGTGATTTCACCACCATCCGAAATATCGAATTGTGTAAGCAAAAGAAAAAAAATATCGTCTAACACAAACATATAGAGACAGACAATATTATTATGAAAGTTGTTTCCAAGTTTTCAAAAAATTACCAGAAAGTTCTTTTCGAAGACCAGAAAAAAAAGCTTTTCAACTTGACTGTTGCGAGATTACTTACGGAAAAAAAAGAATGATGTATGAAGAAGAAGAAGAAGAAGAAGAACTTAATATTTCGATGGGTTGTTTGAAAAAATCGACTTTTTTAAAGTATTTTTTGGCTCGTCGAGGATTCATTCTTTTTTTTTTTTGCAAGCGTTATTTTCTAACGTAACGATCTAACTTTCCACACTTTTTTCATTTTTCTATTTTAAGAAGAAAGAACAAAAACAACTGAATTTGTTAGTTGAACTCGCGTTTACACTATTTTTCTTCATTCGAATAATTTTTTATTCAAATAAAAAAAGAAAAAATAAATGAGAAAAGAAAAAAAAGAAATAAAGAGCTTATTTTCTCGGCCGTTACCTACACGGGCACGTGTCCAAGACCACCTGACCCTTTGCTTTTAGACCATAAAACGGCACTTGCATCGACGCGTCATGCCGGATTATTGATTCCTTTATGACCAGCTTATGATGTTTTCCCACAACCATGGATTTAGAATTCAGTTTTAAAGCCCTTAGCAATATGGTTTGAAGATTATTTCCTTCAATGCGGAAGGGATAATTTGAAGTTAATCGGTGTGGTCGCCGCAGTTAATGCGGTTGAGACTTGGACAATGGCGTCGGACATATTACTCGTAGTCTGTCGCACTTTTCAGATTTTCTTTCATGATATTATTCATCAATTTCTTATTAATATCATCATTTTTTTAAATAATGTAATGACAATAAAAGTGTTTTCTTTAGTTTTTGAAATCATTATTTTTCGTAAGCGTTATTTTTTAACGTACCGATCTAACTTTTCACACTTTTCTCATTATTTTACTTTTAGGTAAAGGAATAGAAACAACTAAATTTGTTGGTTGAACTCATGTTAACAATATTTCTCTGAATTCGGCGTTAATGATTTCATTCAGTATTCAAGGTAATAAGAGAAATTGTCATCGGTCTTGATGTTCAATATATAATCCGTGTCGGGATTTTCCATCTTGTTGACCCAACAACACGCCCAACGACACTTCATTCTGGGGAAATTTAATTACCTGTGGGTCATAAAATCGCAGTTGCTTCAACGATTTATGAATCGTTGGAGCCCAGGACGGTAATCCTCTTAAGATGCTTCTATTTCGCATTGTTAAAACCCACATCGTTAATCCTCTTTACCTGCTTTTATTTTGGAAACAGTGCATGACTTTTCAATCTATAAACAAGAGTCAGTTTTGAGGACTTAAATCATTATTTCATCCAGTGCGAAGGGAATTATTTGTAATCCATGAACGCGCCTGCCAGCGATGGGTTAAAACCAGATGCGACGGCGCCACATAGATTCCTCGGAGAGAGTCAAACTTGGGGATTTTTTCACTATTATTATTATTATCATTTGTATTAGAATGTATATTTCATGAAATAATTGAAAAATACTGTCTAATTATGACCAATTCCCGAATAACTGGATGGAGAATTGGACTAATTAAAAAAAAAAAAAATAACTTATATAATTTTTTATAATATCATCATTTTATTTTATATTATCATATTTTATAATATATCATTACTTTATAATATCATTTTTTTATAATAATATATCATTATTTGATAATATCGTAATTTTTTAAAATATCATCATTTTTAAAAATTATGTAATAACAATAAAAATGTTTGTTTAATTTTTGTTAAAACTTTGACGTTTCGATCAAAGATAACGGTTTGTCCGATCATTTTTCAGTTTTTGGGGGTCTTTGGGCATGTATTGAACCCGAGCGTCAAAGTTTTATCAATAATTAAACAATTAAAAGAACGCTTTCATTGTTCCTTAAATGGCAGTTAATGATGATTCAAATGAAAAGACAACTTTTCTGTTATTTTTTCGTACGTTTTGGCAACAACTACCTTTTGAATTTTGGAAAGAATTAAAAATGTATAAATTTTGAATTTCTTTACTGTTGTTCAAAATTCGATTTTTTTTTCAGATTTGAAAAAAATCCACGTCAGTTTTCTCACAATAACTCATGAACGAACATTCGAATAATTTTGAAAATAAAAAATCTGAAATATTTTTTTCTGAATGAAATGTCGAAAGCTTAATTGATTTTATTGATAAAAACTTAAATTTGTATCAATTTTCTCGAAACTAATTAGTTGAATTGAAATTTACCAAGGGAATCATGAAAAAACTGGTCAGTGTTCAATAAACTTTGATGAATGTTTTCTAAACGCTTACACTTATCGACTAAACAGAAGAGACCATTTTTGTAGAGGAGTTTATTTCCAACAAAAATCTTTTACTTGCATAGAACAATCCACTGGAAAAAAAAGCATTACATTTACTACACCTTTTTAATTGGAAATTTTCGAACTCGAAACATGAAACGCCAATTCGCACTTCAGTAATGGAATCTTCGAGAATAATATGAATGAATTTTCATGTATCCGTATTTACATGTTAATCTATATTGGGCATTGAATATCAGTGTGCTGCATATGAGTTTTTCAATGCACATCGGGATAATAATACAAATATTTGTTTGATTAACGAGGTTCTATCGCCATAATTATAATACTATACGGAAAGTAACAGCAAAATGATCAAATACAATTTTTCCACGATAATTTTTTGAAATTTTGCGTGAATCTTTTTGAGCGTCGTATTATAATGTGTAAAAAATGAGAGAAGGTTTCACCGCTTGGTGATCGAGATTTTCAGTGTTTTAAATCGCAACTTTAACATGAGTTCTTATGGGAAATTACGAAAAAAGACGAAGTTTCACAACTCATATAACGTTAAGAAGATTCATACAAATTGCAAAACAATCAAAAACTTCAAATTCATCAAACGAATGAGAAATGATCGAACCTCCTTAATGCAACAAACGTATATGAGTTCATGATTTACAAAAAAAAGTATTAAAATCTCAATATGACTATTAATTTTAACGCAATTCTATATTGAAAAGTAAGATATCACGTACATAGAATGTTACAAAACGCCGTAAGAAGAAACATGAAATTTCAAATACTTTTACAATACTATGGCAAATTAGATTTCAAAACTCAGTATATAGATAATTATGTAGACTTCAGTGTTGTAAAATTCAATCCAGGACCTACATTTCACACGGTTCTACATTTTGTAATACGTACTGATTAAAATCAATAAATAATCTAACATTTTTCAAAGCGTCTAACAGAAAAATTAATATTCTTCGTCGAGAAATCTAGCGAGCGTTTTGAATATACAAAATGTAGACAATAGTGTATGATATATATTTTATATTTTTCTATTTATTTAGGTTCAATTCTGAATAATTAACTACTTTACTTGTCAATCAAATATTCATTTAGTTTAATTTAAAACTAACGATTGTTAGTTTTCACAGACTAGATTAGCAAAAAGAATTCCGCAATTTGTATATTTAAAAAACTCATACAGTAAATAATAACGATAACAACAATCAAACACCGTAAAATTGATACAATTTTCTGTGCCAAATTTTTTTTTTTTAATTTCATCAAAATACAACGTTGTGTATATTAATATCAATACGCTTACAATACGTTTATACCTTGCGATATAATAATTTGCATTCAATTAATTGATATAATTGCACATAATAATATAATAATTGTATAAAATACCTTGCGATACGGATATGATTTTTCTAGTACTTAACAATCGTGATACTACTGAACGATTATTATTAGACATTCGAAAACGCCGTGCATTAATTTTCAAACAAAAATATTAAAATTCATAAACGGTATCAGTAAGAAGACTTCTTCCACTTTTTGATTAATTTCAATACAGATTTTTTTACTGTGAATATTTATTAATCAACGAGAAATAAAATTCAGATTCAAAAAATGAATTTTTCGTATATTGTCCAAAGTTTCTCGAATACAAGACATAAATTTATTAACTTTCAATAATTCGCGTAACAAGTATCAATTTTAATTATTTTTTCCTGTAAAATTGAACATTTAAATAAAGAAATAATCATTTCTTAGATTTTTCAGAACATTTTCCTTTCGGAATTCATGCAATGGAGCCGTTTTTCCTCTTGCTTTGCCTTGTAGCGTGGGAGGGGGAAAGATTGCCACTGTCTGGCCTAGTGTAGGTAAAATTTTGAGCCAATGAGTGTGGTCAGTGGCCCTCCCCTTGACTGAAGGGCTGTCCTAAGCTCTCTGCATTTAGCACCAGTCCGATGTGCTTTGACCGATCCGGTGATTTCATTGGCCGACACTTTTGTTCTGGCGGCCAATCGCTGCCACCGGGATTATTATGGCCCGGCGAAGCGAAGAAGGGGAAGAGGATGGAGCGGTTACCGAGGTTATTTAGTCAGGTAGACTGCCGATGAAAATCATTCCCTCGGGAACAAGCTTTGAAGACACTTCAAATTACAAAATCGTACTTGTGCTTCCTGAGTACTATTTGTGAAATCGAAGACTACAAAGTGATCGCGGCGGGAGTGAAGTTATAATAAACTTCAATTTATAAAATCGTACTTGAACTATCTGAGTGCTTTTTGTAAAATCACCGACTACAAAGTGATCGTGGCGGGAGTGAATTTATAATAAATTTCAATTTACAAAATCGTGCTTAATCTATCTGAGTGCTTTTTGTAAAATCACCGACTACAAAGTGATCGTGGCGGGAGTGAATTTATAATAAATTTCAATTTACAAAATCGT
>JACEOJ010000100.1:482216-568564 GCA_013761285.1 Campoletis sonorensis | reverse complement strand
TTTTTCAGACTTGAAAAATTGGAATCCTTTTCAATCCCGTTGTCTCGAAGGTTAGAAGGATTTTGCGAGATAAATTCATCAAAAAGAGCAGTAAATAGTAAGAACCCTGCGCGGAAAAGCTCAATGTTGTCTGATGGCAGAGAAAGACACTGGGTATTTATTGTTCCTCGTTTTCATTGTTTTCGTCTATCGTAATAACGAGTACATTGCGTGCCTGTGGGAACTTAGTGGAATTCTAGAGATCACTTAATATCTATCCAGGAGGAATTTCGCGCCAGTTTTATCTTCGAAAACTAACCCTTTTCAGATTCCTGTGAATTCATCTTTTTTTTTCAAACAACAAACGAGTGTTTGGTTCGCTTGTCGATTATTTTTTTGGCGTTAATTACCGAATAAATCGCGATGAAATTTGTAAAAAATAAAAAAAACAATTATTGCTGACTAAACTTACCTTGGAAGTAGCTCTTCGTCCTTAAATAACTGACACTGAGCCTCAAAATGCTCAGACGATCGAGTTTGCTCAGTATGTTCTGTTCGAATGGAAGCAACGATGCGAGCGTGTCAAGCTCAGCGTTTAATCTCTCGCGATGACGTTTACTTGGATTTGATTTCGTCACGCCATCTTTTTGCGGTGGTTTTAAGCTGCAACAGTCAAGAAAAAAGGATTATTAATTAGCGAAATGGAGCCTCGGAAAATTTGTGTTTAAAGCGTCGAAGAAATTCAATAAAAAAACTTAGAAAAACTTTTTTCGAACTGATTTTTCTGTTGGAAATTAAGTTAAATCCATTTGAAATCATGAAACTCTTAGGACGAGGCCATTAAACTCTCGAAAACAACAGAGAGTCTAAAAAAATCCGTAAAGCTTTCGAAACTGAATAAAAAAACTATTATTAAATTAAAAAAACTCTTTTTGAACTGATTTTTCTGTTCTTTTCTCTACTCTGAGACTTTGTTGTTGAAAATTAAGTAAAATCCACTTGAAACCATGAAACTCTAATCACGAGGTCATTAAACTCTAAAAGACAAAAGTATCTAAAAGAAATCCGTAAAGTTTTCTTAACAGTCTTCACTTGATATGTGTGTTTGAAGAAATAGAGGCGAGGCAATGTGGTGGAGCGTAAAAAATGATAAAATTAATATATTCCAAATCGAAATTTAACGGATTTAAGCTGGGACTGTTTATTTAATTGAAGCGTTACCGTGGAAGCGCACAAACACACATTCACTCAAAAATACAGATATTTAAGATTCGTATGTGATGCTGGAAGGAAATGGTTAACTGTAGATTGAAATAAGGGAGAGAGACGTGTGTATGAAAAGGGAGGATAAGACGACGACGAAGTCAAAGAGACACCGACACCCTGACGCGCCGCCTTGCCATTTCGAGCCCTATACTTATGGAATAATTATTATTCTTGCGCGTGTACACATTTAACGGGCAGAGCAGCAAACACTGCCACACTGTACTCTCTCTGTATCTCGTGCGAAAGATGTTTCCTGCCTCCGACATTAAAAAGACGCGGGTGACCTGACTACTGCGTTGCTGGGACATCCGCGAGAAAAGACCTCGGCACACGGGGCCGGACATATACGGGATTAAAAGTCTTTTCATATGCTTCGGACTTTTGTACTACAGGATTTCCCAGGTCAAATGGTCGAGGAAGTTTGAACTTGAGTATGTTGTTCTTTGGTCAATTTACAACAACTTTTCTTCATGAACTTATGCCCGCAAACCGTTTTGTATGTGAGAAAAATTGAAAAACAATTATTCGATATGAATGTGTCACGATGGAACAACCTTTGCTCGAATAATCTCGTACATACGAAGCTGTACCTGTTGGCAAATAAGCAGAGGTTGGTTGAACCGTTAAAAACCAGTTCTTATCGCGGGTTATTAAGAAAATAGTGTTAATGAGATATGTTATACCTCTTCCATGGCTGTAGGTCCGACAAAACGCAGAGCAACAGAAGGGAAAGAGAGAGAGAAGGAGAAGATTTTATCGAGGTTTCTCTTGGCATTACTGGTATATGGATAGTTTCGTACCAAGACAGTAGCAGCAGAATGCAATGTCTTTTGTAAAGCTGCGTAGGGAAAAAGCGAGCTCTTAGCAGTTATCTCTTTCTCTCTTTCTTTCATTTTTCGTCCTGCTTGCGTTTCTTTCGGAAGAATAATTAGTTCGAGGTTTTGCACCGGTAGCTCTCTCCTTCTTTTTTTCTTTATTTTATCTCTTTCTCTCACTTTCTGCTTGAACTCGAAAGAAATGAAGAACAAAAGACGAGGTAAGGAGGTTGGTTGCTGAGACGGATCTTCTAATGGACCATCGACCGAACAAGAGAAAAATGGAGAACGGAGCATAGAAGATCCGATGAGTCTACCAAGGACCACCTCCTCAAGAAGTTTTTTTCTCTCTCTCTCTCTCTCTCTTTCTCTCCTTGGTCGCGGATAATGGATTTTGTGTCATCCTAATAATTAATAGAGTTCTCTGGACCAAAAACCTCTTGATATTCTGCACCCAATATGTGAAATATTTATATGTTTGTATGATGTGCAGCAGCTAAGCTAATAAGTATATAAAACATATGGAGAATGTTCATTCATCACGCTTTCTAAGCCCTAAGTATTTTAATTAAATGCCCACTATTTTTGCAGCAGTCTTTCGACGCGAGTTGATGAGCGAACTCTTTTTTCACCTCGATCCACACACAACACGCGTGCGTGAATAATTTTTATCATAATATTATTATTCGACTGTTTACCGTGTTAATTAACATGGCAAATTGAATTTTATCCGCATTTTATTAGAAATAAGTACAACAATGAGAGAAAAAAAAACAAATATGGTTGCGTTCAAGTTATTTCAACTAAAAATCAACTTTTCATCGAATTAATCAAAATCCCTAAAAACTCTGTTTGTATAACGTTAACTGAGTAATTTATCTCATTTTTTTTTATCATTTCTTAATCTTTTTCGATGTGTTTCGTTGATTGTTCACAGATTTTAGATAACTCTCTATTTTTGATGCTTTTTTTCTCCTTTTGCAACAACAGAAAATTTTATTCACACGTTTTTTAACATTTTTTCGATTTTTTTTCTTTTTTCGTTTCCTCTCTACTTTTTACGATATTTACAAAAATGACATGCTCTCTCTCTTCTGTCCACCTGGCAATAGTCTCCGAGGTGCCAGGTGATAATTTACCAAACCTCTCAACTCTATACTCCACCCCGTGTATTCTACTTTGCTCCAGTTCACTTCGTGTGTGTTTCAACGGACACACATCCACGCGTTTCTTTTCATGCACTTTTTAATGTAACTTCGATTTATATATATTTATAAGGGGTAAAATGTCGGTTTGGGTTCATGGGAGGCGTTGCGATAGTACTACTTCGTATAACACAGTTGTTCGCAGATGGATATCAGTTACGCCAAGCGTGAATAAGCCGAGCTCTCGCGGTGCTAGACCTATGCACAAAACACACGTCAACGGTGTCATTCGATCACGCACTTTGTCACATTTTACAACAGCATCTCCATTTTTATTTATTTACAAATTCATATTAATATATAAATCATGAATAAATAAATAAATAAATGAATAAATAAATAAGAAAATATACAAAATTGAATGCTGATTTAGGAATTTTTAAAATAAAGACTTTTAATTAACTATACACAGAATAATTGTTGCAAAGGGACATAGAAAAAGTTTTGAAAACTATACGTAACAATTATTTCGACTAAATTCTTGTAGCACTACTTAAAAAAAGTATCCGCAATTTATCGTGTTCAGCATTTTAAAAATCGAATTTCAGAAAAACAAAACAAAACTTCAAAAAAAGTTATTTTTCATTAATATTTATTGGAGAGAGAGAGAGAGAGGAAATCAGTGTGAGACTTTGAAATATATGGATACGAGTTAAATATGTAATTGTCCAAATGATTAAAATTATATAAGACAAGAGGGTGGAAAGCATGGTCTGTACTTTTTAAGGGAACACGCATGTTTCTTTTCAGTGTATTATATCGGTGTTCGTTTAAGCATTGTAAGGCTTGAGGTAGAAGGTAGACGGTAAAGAGAGACAAAAAGAGAGAGAGAGAGAGAGAGAGAGAGAGAGAGAGAGAGAGAGAGAGAAAGTACTAGCACGCCATGCTCGAATCCATCAGAAGGGCGAGTCGCAGTCAAGGTTATCCCACCTTGGTCTCGTATTCCAATATTATTGCCCTTATTGTGTGTCTTTCTCCGCCAAATATGAATCTCTGCCATTTGATGAATATACAGACGAATTTAAGCTAATTATTCAGATAAAAAACGTAAATAAAAAATATGTTTAACACCTTAAGGTGGTTGTCTCGACACAGTCACGTTCAAAAGTTAACACTCAGGTATATTTTCGAATCTTTGAATTGAAATTGCGAAATAATTTAATAGTGTTGGCCGTTACGTCTAACCTGAAGTCTAAAGTTCGAGGAGTAACCATTCTTCTGAGACTTTGTGTCGATGTATCTCCAAAATTAAAGGATCAAAAAAATCAATTTTTTCACGAAAAATCTCGTCATATGTTCTTTTGTTTAGAAGATTAAAAATAAATAAAAGTATTGGAATTATTTCGTGAAATGTTAATTTTTCTAGTGTTTCTAGAATGTCGAAAAATCTACTGAAAAATGTGGATCATTAGGAAGATAAAATAAATTCGAAAAGTACAATAAAAAAATGTCACATTAGCCTAATTTGGAGGGACGAGTGGAATGAATGAATAGCAGAACGAAGGTCTTTGGAGCATCGTCCATTTTGATTTAGAACTGCTTGCTCGAAGGGAATTAGTTTAATCGCGGGGGGGGATTTTGATAAAGCTTCGCCATCTTGGAAAGAGACAAGAGTATGGATTACAAAGAGGATTAAGGGGAGAACGGGCTAATTCGAGAGAAAAAAAAGTCATGTCCGCCATTTTGTGCTCTGACGTTGCTCGGTCTTCGTAGAGGAGAATCGTTGGACTAGAAGGAAAGAGAAAAGGAGATAAAAATAGGTAAATAAAAAGAAAGAGAAAGAGATAAAGAGCGTAGAGCTCGAGCTGCGGTGGCTCAGTCGTTGTTTTTCGTCCCCGGAGAGACTCGTGCGCACAGGGGATGAAATGCGAACGGGATTGTGGCTCGGGGCCATGGCAGGGGTTGATTCCGGCTTACTTTGCCTCTTCCCCCTTCACCCGCCGCCGCCCTTGGCGCCCTGTCTAACCCCTCTCGCGATGGAGGTTAAGTTAAACACACACACAAGGAAAATTCACCGCACCATCGACGAAGGTACGAAGACAACGGAGGTTGCCGAGGGGATGGACGATGACGCGCAAGCGCCGACCCCAAGGGTGGGTCCACTATGGATTTTCGAGGGTAGATACCACAACCACCACGAGTTCCGGGGTGGCAGACACTACCGTTATATCTAGTTTCAAACACGCCGCTGTATATCGCTGAGAAAAAACGTCTTCTGCGATCCACACCCCCCAAAACGTTATTTCTTAATTCGCAAATCCTTCGTCTCTTAATTTTTCATTCGAGGAGATGATGGGGAGGTAAAATGGTAGAAAAAAGTGTTTAGAATTCTTGCATCACTGATATTCAAGTATTTAATTCAACTTGAGCTTGAAAATTGTGATAAAATGTTTTTCAATTTTCTCCGCCAGTCTCGAGACTATTTTCCAAATAATCTGTACATTTTTTGTTGCATTCTTATGTTTTTTAATATTTTGAAAATGCTGCCGTAAAACATTATCAATAATCCTGGTAAACAAAAATGCTTCGAAAACTTTCTAAAATCTGAATTTCCATCATAATATTAAAATTGAAGACAATTCTCTAGTGCTTTCAATCATGGACGAAGATTGAAATGTGCACGTATGACGTAAAGGTATTAAGTCGATGATGATGTAGTCACAATGATAATTCAAAGTTGAATTAAAAAATGTATGGCACGACGATTAATCATTATTGAGTGATTAGCTTATGCAGTAGATGATTTTAATCGCATATATAGCCAATTAGAATATTGGAACAAAACCAAAAGAGTAAAAGAGTAAGAGAGAGAGAGAGAGAGAAAGAAAGAGAGAGAGAGAGAGAGAAAGAGAGAACATGAATAAAAATGGGAGATCTTTATCATACGAATTATACGGGAACAGCCGTTGTTCTCGTAGATATGGTAGTAGGTGAAAAAGGGAGTAATGTATGATGGCTGCGAGGTGTCCAAGGGGGTCAGGTCCTTATCGCAAAAGATCCATCGAAATGATAATTTATTTATATATATATATCTACATGATTCTCTGAAATTGGAGTTGCGCGAGCCACGTGACCGAAGAATTATGACTTATTTTACCAAAAGATAATGCAGACTTGATGTATACTTGGGCAACAAGCAGCCAAGCGAGTTGTATCGAACTCTCCCTTCTCTCTTTATATGTTTCGTAAGAGAATTGGTATTCCGGGATCCAAGGGGGTCGAAAGTGCTTTCGGTAATTACGTCGCGGGAACGAACTGAGGTAAAAGTGATAATACTCGTACTGCAGGATCAGAGACCTTCGTCGTCACGCGGCAACCGGAAGTTGAACAACCATGTAGAGTGCTCTGTGCCTAAAAATGTACGCATAAATAACTAGTTGTACCGCCAACCACGCAGTTTGGGGTTGTCAAAGTTTCTTTTATTTTAAGGCTTTTTTTTCATTATTTATTTCTGATGGGAAGCTCCTTTTTCATGTTTGGTCCAGTGGTCCACGGATCTAGGGTCAGAAATGAAAGCCTTAGGCCAGCCTAGAATTTTCGAAAAATCGATTTTTATTATTGTTTTAAATAGTCTCTCAGAACCTCGAAAATCATGTCCCAAAAGATTAAGGCCGGGAAAATCCTCCACGTACTCGGTTTCCGAATTTTAGTACAAGGCCTGATCTGATCCGCAGCGATCTACTCAAAACTTCAAACGCCTTTATCTTAAAACTGCATTTTTTAAGTTGGCTGGACTCATAACTCAGACAATTTTCAACCGATTGACTTGAAATTTTGAATAAATCTTTGGAAATACATCGTCTATGGAAGTTCGTAAGATTTTTTCTGTATATTGCATAGTTCATTTGTTATAAACAATTATCTGACGATTTTTCAGGCAAATTTCTCACTTTCCACTTTAGAACTGCCCCGTTTGACCAAAAATCAATGTATAGCAAAAATCCTACGTACTTCCGTACCAGTTATTATATATAATCGAAAAAAGTACATTGGCTCATTATGATTAAAAAATTACGGGAGCCGTTAGTCCGGCCGTAGAGCCTGAAGAAACGGAGACGTCATCGCGAAAACGGTGCACAGCCGTCACTTTGAAATAAATCGTTTGAAAAAAATTATTGTAAACAGTCACTGATATGTATGATAAAATCCCGTTATTGTAATCTCGATTTATCTTGTAGTATCTCTGAAAAAAAATCGCCAAAAACTCTATTTTTTTCTGCCTTTAGAATTTCCTAAGGCCTCAAGGCCTCAAAAAATCGATTGTTTAAAAAAGTAAAATTTCACGCAATATATAAATATATTTGATGATCGCATACAATCGTATTCGCGATATACTTAGTACGTGAATTTTCAGTCTGGATCGTTGAATCGTCGATTCATCTAGAATTTATAATTTTTTATTCATCCTATTCATACCGACGAATTATGACGTGAGAGGAATTATTTAATTGCATAAATCTCGGTGCGATACTAGAACATATACTCCGAGGCACACATATACGAATATATTAACGTATATATATAGAAATATATTGATGTACAGGAAAACGTATGATAGACACGCGATGGCGCTTATTTTTCCGCTTCCACTGGCACTGCTGAATCCTCGCGGGTCTCTCTCCTCTCCAGCTCTCAACATCATTATATAATTATATAATTACTAAGGAAAAAACGGTTCTTCCGGTGTAGCACGCAGAGGAGAGAAGAGCAGTTCCTCTTCTTTCCGCTTCTTCTCTCATTCAGCCTCATAGAACGCCTCTGCTTTTTATTCTTTTCTTTTACGCACATTTTCTACAATAACAATAGATTTATACGAGGAATAATCTTCTCCTCATAGACTCTCTGGTAATAAGGTCAAAACTATAACTCGTCCATTAACCTCCTGCCAAATCTTTACGCCTCAAGCTTTTCTCGACTAATAAAAACGATCATTAGTTTCATCAAAATGTACGTTTTTTATTTATTTTCTCATTCGCGATGACCCAATGAGCATTCAACTTATCGATGATTAAGTTAATGACGAAACGATGATTAAGTTCATGACATTTTCGTATACTATGTCAACGATATAATTCAATTTCCTGCTAAATTCCATTCGTGGGTAGCTCCAGTTATCACTGATGTTAAGCAGCCTCGATAGTGAGGTCAGTACTTGGTTGGGTGACCGCTAAACCATCCGGTGGCTCGAGTATATCGAGAACTGATCCAGTTTTTCCAAGTTTCTCAAAATTCTAAGCAGCTGGAGTGAAAATATGAAGAACACCTGGATCCGCCAGGTTTTCTACAGTTTCCCTAAGCCCTTAAAAACCAATTTGATAGACTATCCAACATTAATGAAGAATTAATATTTGCCTTGGTCACGAAATTATCACAGTTGAAGAAAAAGATAAATCTTTTAAGCTCTTGAGGCAGAAATCAAGTTCTTTGCATCGAAATCTTCTGAAATTCGTGAATTCGTGAAAAATTCACTTATCGACATTCTTACCCACATCGCTTCGAAGTTTGCACAACATTCCAACGCATCTATTACGGAAATTCAAGTAGGAAGTCAAGTACAGATGACAGATACTAGTGTGTGTTCTCGTGCGTTTGGATTAAGCTCATGGCATAAATGCAGCGTATATGTCATGCGCCACATGTAGCGCGTAACTAGCAAAATGGAAGAATGATATTGCGGTTTGGCACGCATGTATCGTGCACCATTTACTATAAAACATTTACTATAAAATTTTACTGTTTGCGTAAAATAATAAAATAATTGCAAATATTATCAAAATAAATCTTTTGGAATATGATTAAAACTCTTTAGATCTTCGAATGAGTTGCATTATCGATCGGGAACAAATGAAAAAAAAAAATTTCCATGAGATTTAAAAATTTTGTTGAAAACATCATACATTTTGAATAAAAAAAAGAAAATAAAGTTGAGAAACGAATGAAGAAAGAAATTTTTATTCAAAATTTTGTTTAAAACATCATACATTTTGAAAGAAAAAAAGAAAAGAAAATTGAGAAACGAATGAAGAATGAAATTTTCATTCAAAATTTTGTTTAAAACATCAAACAGTTTGAAAGAAAAAAATAAAAGAAAGTTGAGAAACGAATGAAGAAAGAAATTTTTATTCAAAATTTTGTTGAAAACATCATACATTTTGAAAAAAAAAAAAAAAAAAAACAAAAAGAAATGAGAAAGTAACGAAAAAACGTGACACACGCTAGCAACTGCTGTCCCCTGTCATATCCTTGTTTTTTTCCTCCTTTCGACTAACTTTGTAAAAGAAAATATATTCCTGATCCATATATATATATATATATATACATATATTGATATATACGTATTTAGATATATATTATGGTGTCCATGTTTGCAATGGTATTTGGAAGAAACCACCGGTTTGTGTCAGCATTCGAAACCACTAATTTTTCCGTGGTCACACCACAAAAACTCGCCCTCGACATCTGTTCGATTGTTCTCACTGTTGTGCCCTGCTCGTGTATGTGTTTTTATGTGCAAGTGTTGTTTTCTTGATGGCTACAGGATGTTCACGATATTATTCGCAGTCGAAAATTCGATGGTGACTTTTTCTCCCCTTCCGCTTTCTATTTTTATTTCTTTTCTTTTAATCCTATTCGGTGCTTTTTTTTTCTTTTCTTTTTATTCTATCGACAATGTTGATTGTCGTTATTAGCGAGGGCGCCGAAAAATGATAAAAAAAAAAAAAAAGAAAGTGCACCTCTGTACTCGGGGTGAACAAAAAAAAGCCACGACTTTCCGCAGCTTTCTCCTGCACAAGGAATTCAAACGCACGTACGCTTTTTGCTTTGCAAATTTTTTCTTCTTTTCACACACACACACTGACACACGGAAAACCAATTAATGTTGATTGAAAATTGCAATTATACGAAGATAAAAAAATAAATGTTCGAAATAAATGAAAAGTTGATCGAAAAAAATGGAACTCCGTTGCCACTAGTTGGCCAAACAAACGTCAATCGTTAGATAAGAAAGTACATTCCCTTTGGAATACTTAAACTGTACTTCGCTCATCGATCGATGTACACATTCGACTCATCCATAAGCAACAATGCTTATCCGCATTAATTCTTAATTATAATCGATTTATTTTGTTGTCCACATTTCCATACGACATTGAGATCTTCTGCCATTTCATTCGGCTACAAACGGCAATTTATTGATGTGCCAGAAAAGTCGTCAAAGTTGGACAGATCTTCCGGAACCATTTAAAAAAAAGGCAAAAAAAAAGAAAAAAGAAAAAAACGTTGACAAACAAAACTGCAAAGAATTCGACACAAACTTCTCAAAACCCAAATAATCGAATGTCACGTTTCAATAATATAAAATTCTTTTTAACAATTATTAATAAATCAACAATCATTAATTACCGAGTGACAAGTACATTTTTTTATTATTATTTCTGAGTGGGTGTCCCACTTTATTTCCCTTCTCATTTATTGATGCGTTATATATTACAAAATCGATGCACATTTTTCGATATCGATCTCCCTGAATAGAGTGTCCATATCAATTTCTACCGTGCAAGTCGAGCTAAGCGCTTGACTTATCATAATTGAGATGGGAAAGTAAGATCAACTGATACTTTATCTCAAGAGGAATTTCCGTTTTTTAATTCAAACAAATGCTGTACAAAAAAAAGTCAGCAAGAGAGAGAGAGAAAGAGAGAGAGAGAGAGAGAGAGAGAGAGAGAGAGAGAGAGAGAGAGAAAGAAAGAGAGAGACAGAGAACTCATTGACTTGGACTGTTGGGTCTCAACGTTTCCAAATGTGGTCGAAAGCTGTTTGCGGTTGCGTAGCGCCAAAGGACTCAAATTAAAATCGGGTTAGAAGAAAAAGAGAAAGAGAGAGAGAGAGAGAGACGAAAAGGTGGCGTCCCAAATACCTGTCTCCTCATAAGACAGTAAAAGTGTGCTCTGTGTGTGAGGTACAAAACTTTCCTGGTGGAAAATCACTTAAAAAGTCGTTAGCCGAACCGATGAGAGTCGGAAGGTGTTTGGTGTTCTCCCACAACCATAAATTTCTCATGAACCATACAGCAAATATCTCCTTACATATATATAGTCCATATGAATGAAAGTAGAACTTACATATGTGATACATAGTTTAGTGTTTCTTGTTGTTATTATTAACCCTGTCTGCTGGGAGATTCGACATTTCGGGCCAACCGGATATGGGACGGGATCGGAAACATAATTTCGCCAATTTTTAGTTGCTCGTACCCATTTAATACATCGAGGAAGAAACCATTGAGTCGTTTTTACGTTTTATTTCCACAGGCAAGACCCACGCTGAATGGTTGATAATATAAATTTTAGTTGGAAATACATCGTCGAAGTGATTAGATTCCTTCACGTCCAGTGATGAATTGTTAAAAATGACAAATTTGTAACCTTTTAACGCGTGTAACGCCTAAACGGTTAGAGATGTAGTCAAACCGTATAGGACCAATTTTGTAGAAAATTGAATTTCCTAAAAAAAAGTTGTTGACAAAAATCTTCTATTATCAATAGTTCGAGCGTTACAGCAGTTTGAAAAAAGCGATTTTCGTTAAAATTATAAAAACTGGGAGTTTATTCAATTATTATGCCCGATTTGACCGAATGTATGAAATGTGTCGAACATTGACATTCCTGGCACTTCGAAAATACTTTTATATCGAGGTAGAAATGGGCAATGGTTGGTCTTTGGTGTTCGTAGATAAATAAAGCGATTTATAATTCGAGAAAATAACGAGTGACGATTTGAGTATGAGATGCGGATAAGAATAAGACGGAGGGCTGCGATAGAAGGATTTTAATATATAAATTCGTCGTATAATAATGTAATAAGCATGGATATGGTAAAGTTGTTGGGTGATTTTGAGCAGGTGGACATTTGGTAAGAGATACAAGAGCGTGGATTGCTCCCGCTCACGCACAACGCATAATACGCCGTACGACGATGCACGCGCCCGCCAATACTTCGGTAGATTTCTATATCCCGTTGTTTATGACAGTGCAATAACAATATAATCATCATCAGCGAGGTGATTTGGTGACGTGCCGCAAAGGAGCCGCTATTCGTATGAGGAATCAGCCACTTTTTCTTCCCCTCTTCCTCGTATTCTTATCAGATAAGTTTAAGGGGCTGCCCCCTTGAGCTACCGTTTTATTCGTCCTTCTTTTATTTATTTTTATACATTAAATGAGCCTGCCAGCAGCAAAAACATCGCCGTTTATGTCGCCAATATGGCACGAAGAATCCGCGATGAGAGCGCGATAATCGATTAGCGAACAAGAAAGCTGACCGCGCCACGGGAATTTGTAATCTGTGCTCGTCGGCTTGTCAAAACTTTTTAAATATATTCACCATCCATTTCGCATATCAATTATTTAGATATGCCAATATATAACCGCTATTTCGAACCAAAAATCCATGTTCGCGATGAGAACCGAGTCCTGAAATACCAAATGTACTTATTTCTTCAATAAACGATCTCTTGAGCAACCAATCGTCCATTAAACTCGATCACTCGTTGCATAACTCATTATAAATTTCATCCTCAATCATCTGGTGAGTTGCAATGCTCTTAAAATACCATAATTATGCTTTGAAGCAGATTTAAAATGGCAGTAACTCCAATTCGAAACACTTTTCTTGACGAAGATGAAAAAAAAAAAAACAAAAACACGAGTTTCTACCAATGTTTTTGAAGTAATGGATCAATGAATTAAACTTTTTTGTGAATTTTATAAAAACTTAATGAAATTATTGATTAATTAAGATGGGAAATCGATGTAAGTGACAAAACAACGTCAAAGAATTCGTCGAATCAGTGAAAACTGCAACAGAGAGTGGATCGAAGGATAAAAAAGAAATTTTGTTTGTTTATTTAGCAGAATGAAGTAGTATTCTGTAAAAGTATGACAAAAATAATGTAGGGCAGCTTGCGACAAAGGAAAAAAAATAGAATAAAAGGGTAAAAAGTGGTTGGAATAAAAGCCTGAGTGGGTCGACATTATCGATTTAACGATAAATTTTCACAGTTGCCCATTGGCCGTATGAGCGAGTACGAGAATCCTCGTAAGCCTCGTGACTCGTATCGTAACGTAAAAGAGAAAAGCAACGATCACATACGTTTTTGCAAACATGTGCTGCTGCTTCTGCTGCGCCTGCCGACACAATTACGATTTTCTAGGAAAAAGCTTATGTATACGGGGTTGCGTAGTAGCTTCGAAAGTGTTAAAATGCTGAAGAGAGACAGAATGAGAGAGATAACGAGAGAGAAAGAGAGAGAGAGAGAGAGAGAGAAACGAAAAAGGTGTTTTACTGCGACAGCGAGAAGTGCGCGGCGGTTGTCGTGGATCGTTCGCGATACGACAAAAGTTAAGCGAGTGACGATGAAGTGGCGAACTCTGTGGATATCGACAACTCGCCAACTGCACTCCAAAGACAGAAATAAGAGAATCGCAAATGATTCTCGAGAGTCTCGAGGGGCCACTCGTGGCTTATTTTATTATAGAAATCCCGTGAGCTATCGGCGACTGGAGATCGCGAGGGTTTCTTCGTCACTCGAATCGCACCTTTACGGAGATATACTCAAACGTACGTACAATTACCGCGAGATATCTCCCAGCTTAACTACATCACGGGTCCATCTTGAAAATTTATATGCGGCCCACGTATCCTTTATATTTAAAGCGCACTAAATTAAAGGATTGTGGGTTGTTGAGAGTTCAAACAAGAGACTCCAAACAGAAGTTCATCCAAAAAGAACTAATTGTTACTTTTGAAGCTGATTCGAAAAGTTTCTCAACCATTTTCCGATTTAATTGAGGCCTCGGGCCACCTTAGAATTTTCGATATCTCGATTTTTATTTTATTTTTACTTTAAATGGTCACTTAGGACCTCAAAAATCATGTCCCAAAAGATTATGGCCGGGAAATACCTCCAAGTACTCGGTTTTCGAATTTTAGTACAAGGCCGTCTGATCCGCAGCGAGCTCCTCGAAACTTCAAACGCGTTTATCTCAAAACTGCATTTTTTTAGTTGGCCGGACTCGTAATTCAGACAATTTCCAACCGATTGACTTGAAATTTTGAATATATCTTTGAAAATACATTGTCCATGGAGGTACGTAGGATTTTTTCTTTATATTGCACAGTTCATTTGTTATTAACAATTATCTGACGATTTTCTGGGAAAATTTATCACTTTCCACTTTAGAAGCGGGCCATTTGGCCAAAAAATCAATGTATCGCAAAAGTCCTACGTATTTTAATCTAGCAGCGACGTATAATCGAGCATCGATCCAAAATCCTTGTGCGTTTGAGCGATTTGATAAAATTAAACGCGATCCCGCGTTACCTGCAGCATAATTCTTCTTCGTTCTACTTTTTAACACATTTACGAATACAGGGGATAAAAAAAAAATAAGCGGTGCTCATGCTGCTTGATTGCGACAGAAAAAGAGTTCTGCTTTGCAGAACGTCAAGCGTAGGCGTCGGTCGTCGCGAATTTATAAGTAACTTGCGCTCAGCGCGTGGTCCTTTCGTTTTCTCTCTTTTTTTTTATCTCTCTCTCTCTCTGCCTTGCTCGCTTGAATCCTTGCAAAAGGCATCGCAGTGAGAGAAACACTTGGATTGCCAGTAGCGCGTTCGCTATAGCGAGCAACCAACGATTTATTATCTCCTTATTGCTCGCATTGGAAAAAAGATTTAAAAAAAAAAAGAAAAACCGTCATCATAACTTCTTCTTCACTAAGCAACGTTTTCCATTCCAATCACATTTTTTTGTGTTGCCAAAACAATCAAAAAATTGTTTTTTCACTTGATTTTATTTTTTTTATTGATTTTTTATTATTTTTATTTTGAATTGCCTCGTTTTCATCAATAGTTTTCGTGCGCAATTATGTATGCAATCGCCGATCAATATTAACGCTAATTCGTATGTATTTCTCGATGGACTTGTCCACTTTGCTCTGGCACTTGAAGTCCACGAGCGAAGTCTCCTCCTCCTCCTCCTCCTCCTCGTCCTCCTCCTCCGTTGCCTTCCGTTGCTTCGCGCGTCTCCTAAACAAGAAGTCGCGGTGCGTTTGATCTCTCGTGTCGAATCTTTCTCGTGTCTCAATCAAGCCGCCCGCGATATCGCATTGACAGCGAACGGATATCTGTGACTCGAGATAGATCGTAATATATATTTTCTATCGAATGTATCGTGGAGGCTCGCGAGACAACACTTTGATTCTATCGTTTGGGCTAATCATTTGGAGAGAACCTCGATAAATAAATCTATCGGCTAACGTTTTCCCTTCTCGCGCGGTTATGGTAAAACGAGTGTGGTCGTGGTTGAGTGCGCACCAAAAATTGAAAAAAAAACGAATTAAAAAAAAAATCGGCCGATGATAACGAAAAGAAATAACGCCCTCGAGCTCCTACGCAAATGCTAAGTATGCTTTCTTAATCGTTTTTTTTTCGCTCGTCATGACGATGGGACGAGCTCGGAATTTTGGAAGATTTTTATTTGGATCGGAATTACATTTTATTTTTAATTAATTAGAATTATTAATAAATTAATTGGATTATAAAATGTCCAGCAAAATTTTGTACAACGTTAAATACGAATAATTAATATTTTCTTCCATTAATCAGAAAATCAAAGTCGTCCATCAATTTTCTTTGCTCTTCTTTTTTTCTCAGCAAAGCTACCAGACGATGAAATTAAACGAACATCTCAATCCAAGCGTCTGGATGTGTCCATGAGTGGAAAAAAAAATGAAAAAATAAAAAAAATGTTCAAGACGATACGTTTTGTGGTCACACAAATCTTTTAGAAACAACGCCCCAACGTCGAAAAGATCTCTGCTGCGGCACCTAAAGGTCCCGAAAATGCTTGTGGCTGTGAAAAAACATCTTCGACAGCTCGAGAGCTACTGTGCGCGAGTTTCTGCTTCAACATCAAACCCGAACTACCACCAGGACCAATACACACAACGTTTATGTAACAGAATATATATATATGTTAATAAAGTGTGTGTAGAAAACGATGCTCGAGGATCGCGACCGGCTGTGGCGGCCAGTTCGGCAGCAAACTCTTGTGAGAACGATAAATTCTCATCGCGAATTCGAAATTCGGAACACGAAGGAGAAATAACATAATGGCGAAGTTGGATGGTGGCTGATCCTGCTGTTGGTCCCGCACGGGGCTACTGTTCAACGTTCTTTTCTGAGGGGTGTCCCTTTTGCTGCACACCCTGACTGCCTGCCTGCCTGCCTGACTGCCTCGCTGGCTTCCTGCCTCCGCGAAAATCGCGTAGGAAGAACGAGAATCAAGATTTAATGAGAATCGGGACACGGTCATCGGGTATTTGAGAAAATATATGTACGAAAGGCGGTGCAACGTCTGAATCAGAATCTTATATACCTCTGAATAATCGATCAATACTATTTTAATCCTTTTCACCAATTCTTCCTTCGCGCATCCTCATTTATCATTCCATCGTATTTAAGGCTCTATTATTATTATTATTATTATTTTCTGGTGACGAAACTATTTGGAAAGGTCAATGAACCAGACTGTCACTTCAAATATGAGGATCAAGAAATGGTTTAATGGCCGCGATCACAGTCAACGAAATCAAAATGTCAATTATTCGATCTTGATAGATTTTTCAATGTTTCCAAATCTAGAAACATTTTTAACGCTTTTTTTTTTAAGGAATTCTGCGAATTGTGCGGTTACATATTAAACAAATTCGTAGTTTTTACAGTATTTTTTGACAATCGTGGTTTTGAGAATTATTTTCCGAAACAGAATTTATTGGAATGGGAGGATAAAACAATTATTGAAGATTTTTCGTAAGATGCGCTTCACTAAATTCGTCATTCGTTGTGAAATTAAAAACTATTGTTTCCACGGAAGAAAATATATATTTTTTGGATTCCAACCACACATAATAACCCCTTAATTCACGAAACTCCCCTACGACTTAATTTCATTGCTCATTTATTCGAGCTCCATTTCTAAACCGACTCCGGAATTCGAAAAGCCTTGTTCCTTCAAATTTGTTCATTTACTTCCAAAAAAATGGCTATCGTCGTCGCCTTTGACGCCGTCTATCCTTTCTTTTCGCGACATTTATAGTGAAATTTCTTAAATTCTCAAACATGATAATCGCCGAAAAATGTAGTTGAAAAGCAATCAATTTTTGTCGTTCAACCAAAAAAACTTCTTGTAACAAGACACGAGAACGGTTACATGGTTACTTTGGCTTGTAACAGAGTGAATGAGTTTAATAGAAGCTGATCCATAGACAATTAATTAGCGAGGTAATTAGGGCGTGCCAAGGCTAAAACACGCACAAAAACAGATTTATAAATATATACAAGGAGGGGAGGAGAGGGGGGGGGGGGAAGTGGAGAAGAAGAGAACTCTCGCGGCCGTGGCGTCGCGTCGCGCGGGTTCCCTGCTCTTCCACTGCGGCTATATCTCTCGACAAACGCCTTGTCAGATAGAAAGGTCCACGAGACCCGACGAGTTCTATGTTTTATGCATATTCTGCCTTAAATTAAGACATCTCGATGTCGCGCGTGGGTCTTCGGCCCGAGAAGCAATCGACGTTCCTTCTCTTCCCCTCCTCGCGGGAGCTAGTGTGGTTTCCCTTTCTCATTTGCCATCTCTTATTCTAACTTGTGTGATACGTAGTCGCTTCTCTGTTGAAAATAGTCGAACCAGGCCGAGCATTCAAAATCCGGAAAGTATTCGATTAACCGTTAAAATTCGTTGGACATAATTGTCGTCCATTACTGTCAATTGGTCGAGCCTACAATAAATATTTATGGCACTTCGGGTCAAGACCAATTAAGACGAGGTTACGATTCGAATATTTCATGCAACAAATATGTCTTCCAGAGACCAATAATACAAGAAACGTTAAGCTCAAAATTTGACTCGAACAAGTGCACCAAAACGATTGACTGTTGACCGAGGAAAGGAAACCCAAACAAAGCCAAACAGACCCAAAAAAACCCTGGACAAGTAGTAGATTCCCTTGACTCCTGATTCCAGGTGCGACGTCACAATAAATTTGAGAAAAAGAAGCTCTTAGCCAAACAGAAAACTCAAAGGAAACCCTGCCAAAAAACACTTTAAACAATAACAATAAAAGTATAAACTAAATGTAAAGCTCGCGAAGAAGACATTTTAATTCATTCGTTCTTTAATCGAGAGTCGCACCAAGAAGGATCGTGATTTACGAACACAAGAGGTTGGTGGAGTCTCTATCGCGGGTTCCGAGTACTGGCAAACGAGCGACTTGATTCAAGTGTAGGTAAAATGCAAATGTGCGTAGAATAACGAGACGTTGGTTTCTCTTCTTCAGAGTAATTCTTCTTTTCCCTCCGCAGGCCCTTTCTTTTTTGATATAGACGCGAATAAAGAAATTTTCATTCTAGCAAACACACCGGACTATGTAACGTTTAGTCCATAGCCCGGAAAGTCCATTTGCGTTGTGCAGAAAAATAAAAAAACAAAACAAAACAAAAGGAAAAAAAACTAGCATGATATATGGTCGCGGAACGTGAGCGCTCATATCCGACGCTACAACCAACAACGGTTTTTCACTTTTTTGTCATTCCCCTTTTTTCACCCTCGTTCCACTGTGAGCAAAGAAAGTTTGCCATAGAATGGGATTTCGGAGAAATTTCAGTAGTTTTGCCACACGCAAAACACGTTGCAATGGCTTTTGATAAATGTATGGAACGTTTTAGGTGCGCGAGCATCGACTGTGTATTTCCTTTTTTGATCTATTGTTAGAAAAAGTACGAAAAAACATTTATACGTTTTAATGGTCAATGCAGCAGTGCCTGTTAATACTCTCTCTTTTCTTAGTTGCCCGTCAATATTTATATTTTTAATTCTACTTCAAAGCCAGAAGGCCATAAGGTTCTCACCCAAAATCATGATGAGAAACCGCGTCATTTGTTTTTTTTTTAATCATAAAATAAAAACTATTTGTTCATGATACGAATCCGGTTCATTTTTTTCAAATTATAGAAAAATAAAAACTATTTGTTTATTCGCGAAAAACCCAAATGCATTCTTGATTCTTGATTAATGCCAAAAGGTTCTCACCCAAAATCATCATGGGAATCTGCCTCGTTTTTTGTTTGTTTTACTCTAATAAAATGAAAACTATTTGTTTATTTGCAAAGAATGTGACTCCATTCTGTTAGGGATGGATGCCGTACCTTTTGGTCAATACTCAGCGAAGTGTATCTTCTTGTATATTTAATAAGAGTAGGATCGTGTATGTATAGAGCTGAATGTTGTTTTATGTTGTTTCAACTGGCGAGGAGCTCTTTCGATCGCGAGGAAAAGGCATGGCTCGTCAGGCTCGAGTGAACACGGTAGGAGAGAGAGAACGTGGTAAGAAGTCGCGCGAGCAGGGCCCCCGCGCGTGATTTAGGAAGGCTAGTCGTTAATCAACCAGCGGAGCTAGAAGTCAACAGGTGCCGAGAGCACAACGCCGTCTAGTACAACCGAACGGATGACAGGGTTGAGGTGCTCGAATGAACTGACACACAAACGGACACACACACAAAAGTGTACAAACATCTATACATTAAAATGCTATTTACCAGGAACATTTTCACGTTCTCTTCTCAAGAGACACGCATGTTCCGCACTTATGCGGTGACATTTGTTTAAATTATGTATAATAGTTAGCATGTCTAGTAAGAGTAGTGATTAGGTTATAAGGACGAATGAAAGTGAGAAAGACGATGAGGCTTCCGAGTGAGGCATGTGGTGAATTGAAAAGCGCGGATATCCATCAGATCAGACTTTGATTCATCGGTTCAATGAAATCATCACGAAGTTATAATCAACGCTGGATGGTAATGAATAATAAAGGCAAATGAATAATGATCCTAATGATGATGAATTATTGCTGTGGAAAAGATTTATTGATCTTTATGTTTATGCGTAAGAAGAATTGTATCGCGTGGTTGCGGATTCATCTGGACAGTGAAGTTTCGTAGTTAATATTGATGTAGATCCTCGCCACTAGGACGAAGCACTTTGTTGAATTCCTTGTGCTCTTTACCCTGATGAATAGGTGCAAAATTTCGAATACGAGGGTTTACTCGAGGCTCTTGAAGCAATCAGAATTGCGAGCTACGGAGTCCCATCCTTTGGTGAGTTCTGAAGACGCGAAGGGAAAGCAAGAGCTGCGACATAAAAAAGGGAATTAAAAGAATGAGATGAAAAGAAAAAGAGGACCTGGTGCTACATTCTGTTTCTTTGGTCGAGAGTGCGGAGACTTAGAGGAGCAATTATCCTAATGGATGCAAAGTCGCGCCCTGCTCCCTGCACCCGGAATGGTAATGAGTCGATATCACCGCATACCGGACTCTTGTATCCTTCTATCTCTCTCCCATCCGCGCAGAGTGTCCGGGGACTTGGTTACACACAGAAATCCGCGGAGAGTCCATGCGCGCGTGAGGGATCAACAAATAAGTAATAAAAAATAGAATTTAAAAATAAGATAATAAAATGCGACCGAGGCGGAGAGCAAGGAAGTGCATAAACTCAGAGAAGGGACAGAGACAAACTGCGGCGAGGAAGATGGAGAGAAATACCGCGATCGGTCCGACGAGGTCGTCGAACATTTCCTACGGTGTCTTCGACTCGAGCGCCCCGCACATCCCAATCTACTACCGATCTCCATTCCGCGCTCTCGCACCTCGCTAAATTCACACTCCTGTATCACCTCTACACGCCTTCCATTCCGCTCCCTCATTCATTCGACTCTTGAGCTCTTGACTGGCATTTTTTCACATTTGTCCTACTCCAGGACTGAGGGCATTGAGGCGAAAATATAAAATCAATATTAGGAAGAAAGAAACTTGCCATTCATAAAACTTATTGAACAATAGCCGGCGACCATTCATTTGCCCATGAGTTCCAACATCAGGAAAAACAACAAGTGGGTCTGACTTAATCGGAAATAAGGATTCTTTGTAGTAAGAATTCTGGATTTAAGATTTTAAAACTCCCTCTAAAAATTCCTCAAAGTTCTGGGCCAAAATCATATGAAAATCATCATCTGCAGAGTACTGATCATGAGTCACACATGCATTTAGGACTTTCTGGCTTTTCTGCAGGTTTTGGGCATCCCTGACAATTGAATCAAATTCAATAAAACATGAGGTTGCGCCAGTATTTCACTTAGGAGTGTAAGAAATTTCACAATTCGAACTGGATAATGGAATATGTTCGCTCTTTCATTTTCAAGTCGGCTAAACTTAAGTGAATCGTCTTCTATGATTTTTGGATGTGCTAATGAAAAGCATCACTCATCTTTGACGTAATATCGTTTCGCTGGCTGCAGCCTAAAATAAGAATAGTCTAGGCCCTAGGCTCCCTCACAGGCATGGAAAGGATCGAGATAGAGAGAGAAGAAAAACAAACGAAAGGTTCCAGCGAATCGTGCGCGAGCAATCGGGATATTGCGAGTGAGGATGTTGTTCGTTGGCGCGAACTACGGGTTAGCACAAGTAGCAGGTTGTATTCTTGGCTCAACAGGAACAAGGACGTGGAGGAAAAGAAGAAATGGTCCTGAGAGCGACACTACGAGAGCGCGGGTCGTGCCACTGCGATGTCTCTTAAACACCGAGGTGTGTTGAAACGATAGAGAGAGAGAAATAAAGTGAGAAAGAAACTTCCAGGAACCGAAGCCAAACCTTCTCACGTCGCGGATATAAGAACCAACTCACTGAGCAGTTGCTCTGCACTCGCAGTATGTCACATGACTAACACGACTTGCCGAATGAGCTGAGGTTCTGAAGATCATGTGCAATATTCCAGACATTGTCATACTGGACCAATTAAAGAAAAGCTGACGGACCAATGTCTGTTGTCTGTCAAAATACCATGCAAAAGGCAGATCTGTAATGAATTGTATGGCCGCGGAGTGCTTTGAGAAAAAGTGTCAAAAGTACCCCACGTAAGCAGCAGTGTCGATGGGGGTTTCTATGAACAATTGATACACTCTTAAACTGTCGTTATTCGAACGCCACAACTCAGATTCACAATGACATTTGGGACACTCTTGTAATGAAATACCACACCTAGTAGGTGTCACAGGATCTGTATCCGATCCAACATTGGTATATTGTTGCCTCCGTGAATATGAGAATGTACATTGACACAGAAGGGTTGGGTTGGATACTCTCGTTAATGGGTTCGATACAAGCCAGTCGCGTGGCAATCGATCCGTAGTTTTCCGTTTAGTATCCCCAGTAGGTATTGGAAAAATGTTAATTCAAATTTTCAGTGGAGTTCACTTTTGTTTATAGACAAATTTGAGCAACCCCGATTGAATGAATAATGAATCGTTTGGAGATTTAATGCCAGGAAGTTTGATGTAAAACAAATTGGAAAAAGTACATACCACAGATGCTGAATTTTGACTAGTTGGCGACCATCATCTACACCAAGCATTCGCACCGTGCCAGAGATCGTGAAGCACTGATCTCTCGATACACCGCGACCACTGCTTTATATGCCTGAAGACCTTAATGCAATGTACGCGAGATGGTATAGCATGACACCTTTCGACATGGTGCATTGATTGAAACCTAAACCAACGGTAAAGAAAGGGGTGCAACTTTATCTCGTAGGGGTCCTCGAAAATACTATCCCCTTAACCACATTCTGCGCGTGATTTTTCCGCATGGCTGGGAGTCGTTTGGGTGTAGAATGTGGAATACTTATCGATTACCAAATCGTGACAGTATCTTTACCCGACATAAAACTAGGCTAAGCTTTGTGCGACCAATTAGCAAGTGTTAGAAAGTTATTCCCACATTCTACCTGACCGGGGACTGTGATTCCTGTGCCGATCGAAATGCGTTGATCTTCCATCCGAATTATCGGCCATACTGCGCCAAACTTTACATCAAACATCGATAAACCTGCATTTTCTACATCAAACAAAATAATCAACGTGGATAAAAGGTGTTCTAGAAATAAAAGTCGTTGACGATAAGTGACAGGAGACTGAACAGCTGTCGTGCTGTGAGAGCTTCGCAGCACCGGGTTGTTCCTTCGTGCTATCATATGGTTCGACTTGTCGAACGAAGAGACATGCAGCTGCTAGCGAGCGAGAATGAAAGAGAGGTGGAAGATATAGTGAACGCGAGATCGGGACCCAATTTGCTTGGAGCTCAACGTAACACACGTCTTTCGCGTAGATCGGAAGTCGATGAGATCGCCGTCTCGTCCTCGTTGATAGAATGTCTATTATGCGATGCCGTACTGTTCGACCATGTCGATTGGCAGCTCTGATATTATTTCAAGATTCATCATTCAATCATTTTTCTTACTTTTTATTATCAATGTTTAGTATGATTTGTTATTCAAAATTCTGGATCGATAAACCAACAAACATCACTCGGATGTCTGGCTGCCTTGATCAATTCAACTGAATTCTCGAACCGGCCTAAATGTATGGATATAGTATTATTGAACAAACGTCACTAAATCCAAAACGCATAAGGTTCGGAACCTGCTGAGTTGGTTGCTTAAAGGACAAACTTATTTATTAATCGTAATGACGAATGATGGCGTCAATGACGCGAAGAGCTTCGAGTGTCTCTTTGTTTGTATTCTTGCTAGTGGTGATAGGCGAACTAGGATAATATAATAAAACTGTCCGCTAATGCCATTGGGTAAGGAAGCTCAGCATCGACGTAGTAAAGACCTGTAAACTCTGCTATAACATATAGTAACATTGGAGAAACGTATGCAAAGAGTGAGGAAGCTCGTGTAATCCAAAGCCGATCTGCATTAGCCACGCGTTCGCACATAGATGTCTACATGTGAAAATAGTGTGCCGCAGAGTCCGCAAGAAAACCCGCATATACGGATATACCGAGTTCAAATGAGATAGGCCTCGGTCATCTATTGGATTATTCGAAAGGTATATAGAAAAGCTGCGGAACAGCGGGTTGCTTCAGCGTTGCGGAGAACTGGCTGCGGAGTTAGAAAAAGTGCTGGCGGTTAGCGGGTATCGCTTGGTGGCACAGAGAGTTTGTTGGATTCGGGATCAGAGAGTTAATCTCATTTGGCATCCCCGGACACCCCCTGATCAGCCTATCCTCGCATACAAGGGGTGAGCAAACCACGCCCTGTAAAACCAGTGGAACGAAGCGACCGCGATAATGGGACACGGATGTTGTGAATCTGAGGCTACGTTGAAATTGGGAGGTTGAAAAAAATTGGCCGAAAGTTCAGAAAGTAACGACGGAATATAAACCAGGAGGTCCGAATGATCGGACTATGTTGGAAAGGTGTGAAGCGGTGTCTCGACCGCGGTGGAGAACACGCCTGCAAACTTCATCCCTTGTGGGCTCTTGCTGGTGTTTTTTTGAGCACAATGAAACGCCGAATCAGCACAAAATAATGGGAAAATGTTTATGATCGTCTTAAGCTTCTTAAGCCATCATTTTTTGTAGATATCTCCCCGGATTTTTGGGATTTATTTATCACTGAAGTCACAGGCTTCTTCAGCCACTAAGATCGGAAAAATAATTTTTTTTAGCTGGGTTTCAAGAGCTCATCTATCAGTAGAACATTGGACACCCCTGTGGAGAGTGACCAAGCGTATGATGTGATTAAGTCACCTCTAGGGTGGATTTTCGCCCTCGGCTGGTCGTTCTTGTAAACGTACTCCACGATATCTCTGCGTACACACTAATACACTTACGCACTCCTTAATCCATCGGACTAAATCCTCTTTTATATCCCTTTCGTGTGGTGTAAATCGAGTCTTCAGTTTGGGCTGCATCAAGTTGCAATCGACATGTCATGTGATTACGAGAATCTGTCGAAACTCGTGTCTAGACTAAATTGTCAATCCGTATGAGCGGGACCAGCAGATAAAATGTGTTGGAAATAGTTGAAGGCACAAAAAAAGGTCAAGGTTTGAGGAATAATGAAAAATTCAATTAATCTTCCAATCTCTTCGGCTGTAGAAAAATATTAACTGTCTCTACTCTGCACCCTTTCGAGCGAACGGTCGAGCTGTGAAACCGCTGAACTATATGCCCACGAAGTGAGTTGGATCGTCGGTCCCTACGTTTTTTTTCTTCACGTTCCTTCAATTTCCATTCGTCCACGTGCTTCAGAAGGTTCTCCTCGAACGATAATTGTATGTTTACTTTATCGAAAAATAAAGATCAATACGAGGCCACACCCGAGGAGAGCCCTTTCGTAATCGAAATTATACTTGGAACCCATGAACGCGATAGTAGCGCTGGTCGAGATGCACCAACTTATTTCGTGTATACGCATCCGCGCAGGTTCAACATAAACATACTGCAGTGTACGGATATATATCAAGAACAGCACATCCGCCGTTAATTCGCTACTTGGCCGCGATCACATGCTCATGTTCTCGAACACACAGAGTCTCTTGATCGCCAAAGAACCTCTGATCTTTTTCATGCGTATGGGAGCCTCTTGGCTCCTTTCGCCAAAAACCGAGATGCGGAGCTTACTGTCCAGAGCAGGTGCTACACACTCGGCCCTCGTTTTCGCCCTGGCTAATTCTCCGATTATCGACCATCCTCTCTCTCTCTCTTTCTCTTGATCTCTCAGACTTTCTGTCTTTCCCTACCATTAAACGAACATATCCCATACAACATATCTCTGCAACGCAATGCCCCTCGTAATACATGGTTTTAATGGACCTTGTCGGAAATTTACCAGCCCCGATAGACCCCAAAACTACCATCCAGAACCTAACTATTCGTCAAGTCCAACAACTTGGTCATTTTTGTTGGAATTTTCGTTCCGGAATCTAATGACTTTAGGATTGACGTCTCCTGATCGTTCCAGCTTTGGAAGAATGGGTGAATAAAAATCTTCTGGATGATCCATCCATTTTGGAAGTAGTGCGACCAGCTGAGCATGGACCCTCGCGTGGTCCATTCTCAGCCCTGTCGTGTGCACCAACTCCAAAGCATCTTGGCGTTTAAGTAACTATATGAATCTTTATGTGTACATACCACGTACACAGCACACAAAGTACAGCTTGAACGCACGCACGATGACGTGATTACGTGACCGTTAAAAACCTGACCTAACCGACTGGTGTGCTTGGAGGCTCTCTCCACGATTTGTCTGATGGTGCTATGTAGAACTGATGCCACGCGGAAGGCACCGGGGCACGGGGCCCTGACGGCACGCCATCATCATCATACTATACGTGTTATTTTACTATATATATGTATATATATATATATAGCTGTCAGTTTGACGTGGTATATAACGTGCAAAGCTAGTGATCAACGAAACCCGGAGTTATCAATGAATGAACGAAACGAGACTATGCTTTTATTTTCCTAACCCAGTACGACTCCAGTACCAAACTAATTTGGATTTTAGTGACATTGAGATTCATCACGAAACACGGAATCTATAGCATGAAAAAACAAATGAAATTAATTTGTTTCTTTGTCTCACGGCTTAATAGAACTATATTCCATTCTGAGAAATTATTTTCTTTGATTTGATTATTGTTTTTTTTTTATTTCTGAGAGACAGAACACTTATTTTTCCGAATTATAGTAAAAGCAAAGCACGAGCATGAAATTAAATGAAAAACAATATTTTTAATGTTATGATTCAATAATATTTGCACGAATCCGCAACCATTTGCCGGGTATAAAAATTCATGATCTACTGGTCGTTCTTAGACAGAGTCAGTTGTCAGTCGTGATAATAAATCTACTTTGGTTGCTGCGTTTTATGCAAACCGAGGCAGCAATTCGTATGGGAGAAATATCGCGATGTTCTGCGCCACGTAGCGGTCGAAGCGAAAAGCTTTAACATGGGTACTCGAATAAACGTACTCAAATAGCATTATTTATTTGATTCAAATAGAGCTCTTCAGTTGAAGCCAAAAGAAATTTTGTTAATTCTAATATAAAAAAATTAAATAACTATTCTTAGTTAATTCTTTGTTTGGGTAGAAAAACGACTTCACACCGATGTAGAATTGAGTGTAAGCAAAAAAAAAAACTTTGGTCAATAACTCATAAGGCAGTTTCCACAAAATCATTGCGAAACTAACTGGAGATTGTGGAGCACGATCTTAAGTCAACTTAGCCGACGAAATACTGTTCGTTTCCTCGAAAAGTCGTAAGACCCAACAAGCTCGAGCTCCACAAATGATGTGACGTAGGTTCCACATTAAAAAATTAACTTTTATGGCAAATATAGACAGAAATGAATTGAGAAAGACTGTGGGAAAGTTCGGCGATTCGAATGTAGAAAAAGTACCAAAAAAAACACTGAGTATTTATCGCGTTGCTTAAGCCGATGAAAGTTCCGGGTGAAATATCGATGAAGAATCATTGAAACTTCCAGAGAAAGATTTTAATGTATTGAAATTGAAGGAGTTGAGGTTTTCATGATCTTGGGATTGTAAAAGAATTCTTTTAAATGAAGAATTCTCTTTCTTCCGGAGGCTGTGCGAAAAAGTCGGACAATCGTGCCGCACTTTGTGTGCGGTCCGCGGACAGCTACGAACTGCGAATCCTCGTTGAGTTAGAACGAACAAGACAAGAAAGAATAATTTTAAAAAAATTAAAAAAACAACCCGACGTCTGTGCCCTCAGGGATCCCGGGAACGTTGACTCTAACGATATAATTTCGTGACTTAAATAATTCGTACTTAACAATACGAGGGAGTCGGTTTAGCAGTGAAAGTTATATCCAGTTCGTCACTAATCCTCTCGAACAAGTGTGTTGTTATTATTTTATATTTTTCATCATTTATTCTTATTTATTCTCTATTATTCATTGCGTATTTATTTAAAATGTCATCTGCACTGTTTTTGACATTATTTTTTGATTTACCGAAGTTGTTAAAAACGAAAGATTAATAGTTTGAAATATCGAGCAGAGAAAATAAGAAGTGAGAAAAAATAATTGTTCATTTAACTGAATCCATTTTTTTTTTTTTTTTCAATTAATAATGACGGATTACGATTATTGTCTTTTTTCTTAGTTCGTCTGAGCAAAGTTTTATGTAAATTAATCAAATAAGTAACTGTAACAAAATGATTTCGTTCCAAATATTATTTAATTAAATGTCAATTATCAAATAAACTAAATGGTCGCGGTTTGGCGATAAATAAATAAAATGTTTAGTGTCAACCGATTTATGTGGCATTAAAATGAATCGTTTTGGCTGCACTAAATGTTAATCAATAATTATAACAAAATTTTCATTAAGAAAATAGTCAATTTTTCAACTTTCTTAAGTGAATTCTTTCCGAGAATAATACGAGCTGTTTTATACTTAACGAAAAAAAAAAACAAAAAATTAAAGTAAGAAAAACAAAAATAAAGAGTTTAGTCGTTCGTCAATAGGAAACAAGAAAGTTTCCGCGAAAGATCGATTCCCCTGGGTGTCTTCCGGTGCGATTGTTCGTCGGTTGCAGTGTGCCGTGAGGTAAACTACCGTGCGGAAGAAGGTCTGACTGATGAAGAAGTAACAATTATTAACCTCGCGGTACGGCCACAGCAGCGTCGGGTTATAAAACAAAAATGAAATATTTTCCCAGCGGGTGAATTGCAAGAAATTCGTGAGCCTTGGGACGAGAATGATTCTTTGTTGGTTTGAAAAAAAGAGATAAGTATTGCACGCTGTACAAAACGTATTGAAGAAGAAAGACCAAAAGAAAAAAAATGAACGTTTTGCAGTCATAAGAGAAAAAAGATGGTGTGCGAAGGGTGAAGAGGAAGAAAAGTGGGGGGTAACTTCACCGAGAGAACGTTTAATTTTATTGCCAAGGATTCGAAGCAGTCACGACCCCTCGGTATACCTCTTGGAGCCTCGTCATTATACTCATTTTATCTGTGCACTGCCTTTTGCTCTACTAACGAGACAGCAACGACAATGACTTCGGGGAATAAACAAAAAGGTGTGCAAATTGAAAATCTAAGAGTTTCGCTTCGGACGAGTCAATAAAAGTCATTTTTTTTCCTCAATACCTTAATTGAGTAGTAAAGTTTCGAAGAAGTTTGGACAAATAATTCACGAGATCATATATTTTTTCCAAAAGAAAATGTTTGTTCAGACAGTTCCATTGAGAAAATAAGTTTTTTTCAAAATCTCTGATGATCTTGATCCTTTTTGACGATATTTGACAAAATTATTTTTTACTTTATTGCAGTATTTTTCACGTTTATTTTTCCTACTTTTTGTTGCCTGTTTTGGGCAATTGATCGAAATCGAAAACCAGTAAAAAAAGAAGTTTTTTTGAAGCAGGCGACAAAGTCTCTCTTTTACGACCGTAAGAATTTGTAGCTCATTTTAAAAAAACATTACGAGTAAAAATAATCACTTTTTCCGCCACAATCATCGTTATGATGATAAAAATTTAAAAAAAGAGCAAAAGTTAAGAATAAGAAGCTTTAAAGTGTAATATGGGTGGAGAACCGGAAGGAGGAAGATTGAGATTCGTGATTATTCGATCACGTGTAGCATATACTGCACTCTGACATGAAGAAAGACGGGGAATCAGATAGAGAGAGAAAGAGAGAGAGAGAAAGAGAGAAAGAGAGAGAGAGAGAGATAAATTCGAAGGTATATAGAGAAGCGGGATTGGAAAGGGCAGATGGAACTTTAGGTGCGTTATTCGATTTCGATCTTGTTCGCAGGACGGACGTTAAATTCACGATCGATCTTCACATAAATATCTGTCGGGATGTAACTATAAATATATATATATATATATATATTCTATTGAAGGTTATGTTCAATTCGCTCAGAGATAATTACGTCCATAAGGTTCTGGCAAATATCGCGCGCACGGGGCGGAGAACGCATCGGGGAAATTGTGCATCGCAGCTAAAGTTCAGAACGAGATAGAGTTGGAAGAAGACACTAAGAAAGCAAAAAAGAGAGGGAGAGAGGGCGAGAGTGAGAATTTTAAAGAACATACGTTCAATATATGAACCACGCGCGCTACGTAGTCGTAGCACGCCTGACCTTTTGACTTTTTAATATAATTGTTGCACTCGCAGCTACATTCGCATTTACACCAAAGAATATCACGTCTCTTTTCACTTTCTCTCTCTCTCTCTCTCTCTCTTTCTCTTCATTCTCTCTCTCTTTTTCTTCTTGGTTCCTACTTTTTTTCATTCTCATCTCTTCCCGAAGTACGTGGCCATTAACGGCTATAACTATTACCCGCGATTCGACAAACTATTGATTCGATCGAGGCTCTTCTCAATCTTAAGCCAAGAGTACAAGCTCTTTTTCAAATGCATTTTCGAGCCGGTGAAAAGTATGTGCAATGCTGCAAATCATTTGGAATATCTCAATTTCTTGAAAATTAAATAAAAAGTCATTATGAAACTATGAACAGATGAAAAGTCAAATTATCCACTTTATGACACTTTTTTTTTGATCGAATAAAAATTAGGCCAAGTTTGCAAGGATTTAAACTTTAGTTGTTCATGGTTTTTTACATGGACACATGATTTACAAGGATTATGTCTGATTCTGATGAGAAACAAAATTATAGCAAGTAGAGAATACACTTTTTTTTTTTTCTCTTGTAACTTTAAGTTTTTTTCTTAACATTCGCGTAATTGACCTCGTGGTTTACCAAAAAGTATCGCCACGGCGCGGATGATGACTTAACCCGCAAGTTCCGGCGAAGGAATTTGCCCCGAGGAATAATTGAACGGCAATTCTCGTTTGTGAAATACACTGACAAAACGGAGTTGTATAGACGCTTGCCTCGAGCGATTTAAGGGAATAAATACGCGAAAGGTAAAAGTACCTGAGCAGCTCAAGAACTTTCGATGCCGATAACTCGTTAAGTTTCTGGTAAAACGGAAGGTAAACACGAACGGGCCGCACTGCTCAGCGGAAATACGAGAAATAAGTGTGTTGAGCTTTACAGATCTTTAAGGTAGTTCCATCGTGACATTCGCATCGGAAAATTGTTTATCAGTTTTTCTCACATACAAAATGGTTTGCGGGCATAAGTTAATAAAGAAAAGTTGTTGTAAATTGACTAAAGAACAACATACTCCAAATTCAAGGTCATCCAAGGTCATATGTACTTGCTGTATTATTACAAAAATTGCCAACATTTTTTTCTTTAGATTTTTTTGAAAAACTAAATGTACCTTCTTTGATGTTGCATTAAAATGTATGCAAAGTTTTAGAAGGCTTCACCTTGTAGGAGCCAAAATATTTATTGATAAAAATGTAACTTTTAACCCGAGCTCTTATGAGAGACTAACGAAAATTGTGATTTTTACCAATAAATATCTGAACGTTCCGTTTGGTGGAACCTTCTAAAATTTATTGCATCCGTGCAAATGTCGTTAAAGAAGATTTTTCCAAATTTTCTACATAATCTTAAGAAAACGATATAACGATACGACCTTAAGGGGTAAAAAATTGACGCGACTGTCTTCCGTGGCCCTTAATTCGTTTAAGTATAAAAATCTCCGCGTGTCTTTATCTCCTTCACCAGTTGGCTCGAATCATCATTTTTTATCCTTATGACTTTATGTACCAGCGAACTCTTGACATTTATGTCCGGGTTTCGATGATAACACAGCGTGGACCGCTACTGGCTCGTGATCATAAAACTAATTGCCTCGTAATTTCTACCTTCTTTCTTTTGTTTTTTTTTCCTGCTAAATCGACCAACTTTGAAATCTTTCAATTTTCCTTCCACGTATCGTCGGATGTGGGGCTCCATCTCATCTCAATTCGAGGATAGCAATATTTTTTAAACATTATGTTGAGACGGTTCAATTGGAAGATTTGACATTTTACAGAAGAATTTTTATCGAATAACTTCAATGAACATGAGTCACTAATAAAAGTCACTAAACGATAATTTAATGATTCCATTTTGCAATAACTTACATCAACATTTTACCTCACACCGTTTATATGTGAGCGAAAGTGCTGAGCAACAAAATAAAAATATAAAAATTCTAAAAGAAATAATGGGTTAACCTGCCTCTACGCATCTTTGCCTCTTTCTCTCTCTCTCTCTCTCTCTCTCTCTTTCTCTCTCCTCCGTAATGGGATTAACCGGAGCAATTCTACTCCTTCAGACACCCAGCGTTGATCATCTTCTTCCATATAGATATACATAACCGGTGCGTATATAATTAAACGGAGGGATTATGAAGCGTGTCTGATTAACGGTATCATTGATACGTCGATTTCGCGGTTGATGCTGCTGCCAATGAGCATTTTTCGCCTCGGGACCACCTGCGAAATATTTTTTTTACGAGTATATTCATGCGCCACCTGTGTGCAACACGCCCAGCGCTTTTTTTCTTCTCTCAAACGTCCTAAAACTAATGCAATATGTTGGTTAGTTGTATAAAGACTGTTAAAAGATTTTTAATCCTTATGTTTGCTTGAAAAAGCTCTTAAAACGTCTAGAAACGTCAAATTACTGCTAATTACAAATTCGTGCTTTGCGACGATGGTTATTTGACAAAAGAAACCGAAATAATGGATAAAAACAGATTTTTAGAAACTCAGAATTGATTTTTTGTATTGTTTATGTTTTTTGAATGTCAATAATTGTGAAGTGATGCAAAACTATAGAAAAATGTTGCAAATATGGCATAAAAGTGTTGGACTAAACTTGAGTCACATTCCGCAGGTTAGGAAAGAAGAAGAAGAAAGAAATGATGAGCGTATTGCAACTCCTCGGTGAGTGCGCTATTGAGAAATCGTATAAAGTGGATTGTGTATATAATTCATAATAATTTTCTGATAACCATTGGTGTGTGCGTCCTCCGTGTAGCGGTGAGAGGCTTTCTGTGGTGAGGATAAAAAAACGCGGGTTGTGGATGAAAGAAATAAGCATAGAGGAGTAGCGATGGAACTAACACGTTGTGAGGCAATATCGAGGCAGAAAACACGAGAAAGTCAATTGCAAATAAACCTTTTAGCTAAATGCACACAGTGTTCAAAAAGTTAGGCTCTAAAGTCTTGGGATCAGTAGGTCGCAAAATTCTGAACAAAAAGTTCCTTTGAGATTTTTCCCTCCGAATTACCGTTGTCGAGATATCGATGAAATTAGTGAGAGCCAATCGGCGCGAGGAGCTCGCCACGCCCATTTCTTCTCATCCGCACTGACGATTGGCTCCTCGTTCAATCGATGTATCTTTTGAACCGTGGCTCTAATCGAAAAATGCCCAAGAACTTTTCTCTTCGGAATTTCATAATCTAGCTTTCCTGAACAATATTAAGACCGTTTTTTGAGACAGGCGATATATATAACTATAAAGAGTGCGTTTTAGATTCTGGACTAGATCGGAAGTCATGGGATTCGAACAAGGGCAAAAGTACGAGGAAGGAGGGCGATGGTTAGTCGCGGAACGTCAGCGAAATGCACATGGTGTTCAATCGGCATAACGCATAATGCGTAACATTGGCTCGGTTCTCTCAAGCCCTCGTAAACTGCGAAGGAAGGAAGCCGCTTAAGCGGATTCTCTTCTGTTCAGCTGGGATTCTCGTGCCTCCCTTAAGGCCCTGCTACGAAAGCATCGAAAACAATTATCATGACGTGATTGAGCGAAGGAATGAGGTACGAGAGGCGCGGAGGGAGATGAGTAAGACCGACTGGTTGCGGAGATGAGCCAGTGGGAGAGTAGACGATGGAAATTAACGGTCGATGATCACCTGGCAGAATCCCACGTTTAATCTCCGAGGATGCTGCCAGTTCTCTTCCACTCTCTTTTCTCTCTCGCGGTTCGATACTTTTCTTTCATCATCTACAGAACTTCGTTTATATATACTTCGGTCACCGCTCACTATCTTTGCCTCAATGAGGTCGAACCAATTGGCTCTCGTTGATTTTGTTATTGAGACGCAACTGGTACTTTGGATTAATGACATTTACTTCAATACCAATCCACTCATGATACTTTGACGGATTTTGGGAGAGTTTCGGTCCAAGCTACGAAATTTAACCATTTTATCCAAGTTTCTTCAATAGAATTTCCCCCCCTGGTTCTCCCTAAAGATAAACTGAACCATTACATTGTACGACTTGTACCGAAAGTCCTTAATATTTAGTAACAAATCCCTTTGCCAGAGAAAAGAATAGCCACGACACTTAGGCCGATGAATCTTTTAACGATTGAGACGTTTTGATGATTCAATAATTTTTCTCAAATAAAAATAAAATGCAAAACAAAACAAACAAGACCCATTGACACAATGGTTCGTTTAAAGACCATGGAAACAGCGAAGAATTTAGAAGCGAAGAGGCAAAAGGAGCTCGAACAATTGATTCTGAATTCTAGTGTTTTTGTTTGACGCTTTAACTAGTTCTTTCGAGAGTTCTTTCCGTTTCTCCGATGGTTTTAATAACAGCGGAGTACGCGCTCGTGATAATATATCTGACAAACAAGATTCTAGTTAGGTTCGATCTGTCCGAGAGACCGAGACGACGATGAGAGAAGTTTAAAGCAGCGCGCAAGATCTTTCGGTGGCAAGAAAGTTGCCAAGCGCCGTTAAATGCTCTTGGAAGCTTCTCGGAGTCGGAATAAGCAGAGAAATAACGATAATGACGATGATGATAAGAAAAAATAAAAGGAGAGAAAAGAAAAAGAAGGTATCGCGCGAAGGACTCTCGCGATGAAGTAAAGCTCGGAAAAGAGGAACAAGAGGAAAAGAAAGAGAAGCAGAAAAGGTGCGGAACTAATGCGCAGGGACGAGCGAGAAGGACGTGTCGAGGTTTCTTCTTCAGAGTTACCCTGCAGCTACACAAAAGGCATTAACCCCACCAGCTATTTAATTACAGACCTCCGAACACCGCGGACCGGACCCTTTTGCTCTTCTTCTCATCATCATCCTCTTTCTCTCTTTCTCTCTCTCTCCCTCTCTCTCTCTTGCTCTCTCTCTTCTCCTTTACGAACTTGGAAAAGGATATCTGTACAGCCAACATGCTTTGGGTTGATGCTTTGACGCTGGAGAAATTGAGAAATAATAATCATTGACCAGCTGGCCTCTTCGAATTAGCTCCTTGCACGCGCAACAACAGAAACCGCAACAAAACTTATCTCCTACTCTTTCAACCCCTCCCTCTTCATTCTTTTTTTTTCTTTTTTTTATTTTTCAACATTTTTTTATTACGTTTCTTACTTTTGCACTCTCTCTCGCTGTGTTTAAATCACGATCCTCGTCTTAATTCCATAATACGATAACTCACTGCTCACGTATACGTATTATTCCAACATAATTCAACCACGTACGCGAGGATTCGAACTGATGTTCAATTGTGGATAAATGTGGGAGCTTCACATTTTGAAATCGAGGCTTAATTCATGGGTGGTCCCCGCGTCCTGCAGGGAAATTTTCTAACTCCAGACTTTTTACCCAACGACTAAGTGATGCAAATATGTTCAGACATTTTCATCAATTACGAGCGTCGTAATAATATTTTTTAATATCAATGAAATTGGTACTTTCGATAAATTATTGAAAACTTCTATAAAATAATCATCGCGACCACCCGCGTAAAGTCAGGTTGCAACGTTCTTTGATTCTTCGGATTAATCGCGAGATTATTCGTTTTCCCAATCATTCGTCAAACCTGATGGACATTCTTCAGGGCTGGGAAAAATTGTTATCAGAGTTTTTTCAGCTCCTTATTCGTCCAAATCGGAATGGCACATTTACGCTTTATTCTTTATGGGATTCAAGGGAAATAGAAGTCGATTTATCAACGCGCGTGATATATTCCATGTTTATTAAATGCAAATTTTAATTGCGGTAATAGAAGAATGCGGTATTGATAATTGCAGTTGAAATACGCTTTCATCAGCCGTATCATGATGTTTTTTTTATTATTTTTTTCTACCTCTTCGCTCCCATGAATACAGCCTTGGACAAAAGTATATTTTAGAAACCCTGAAACTTTTCTATCGGAACAAAAAAAAATCGTTGACCGATTTATCAAATTGATTGTCAACCCTCGAGGACGTTTTATTTTTTTATTCATATCGATTTTTGTTGTCGATTCTCCAACTAAATACTTTGCTGAGCATAAAAAAAGTCTTGATGAGTAAAAAAATCGCAAGAAATCGGTATTTTCAAATCTATGTACCGAGTGCAAAAAAAAATCGTATGAATGAATAAAAAAAATGAAAATGAAGCTGGAATTGGCTGCTTTGAAAGCCCCTCTGCCAAATTTCTTTGGAATTTTTTAAAATCGACTTATTCGATTTTTTGTCTTAATATAAAATTTTTAAAGTTTACAATACTTTTGACCAAGCCTGTATTTGTTTAGCGGGTATAAAATATTCTTGGTAATATGTTTCAGATCACGAGCACAACCTATATAAATACCTTTCCGTTTATTCGCCATTTTAAAAAAATTCTCTCTATATGCTTCGCGTAATATAGGATACCTAATAAATATTAGGTGCATACTCGATGAAGATAATATGAAAGAAAAATGTGTTGCGTTGTATTATAGCGCCTTAACTTATACGAGCGTTCGGATGTGTGTTTTCTCTCTCTCTCTCTCTCTCTCTCTCTCTCTCTTTCTCTCTCTTTCTCTCTTTTACTCGACGATCCCAAACTCCAGGGGCCATTAATCCGAGACGTTCTCCTCTGGCCGCGCAAACAGCCGCTTCATCGCGCCGCAATAATTATGCATTCCTAATTAGCGTAATTAACGATATAATTGATATTCACGAAAGAGGAAAAAAAGCGAGCAAAGGGAAAAGAGAGAAAAAAACAACAACAGCCCTGTTTGTGTGCGCGATCTCGTTCTAACGAGAAGCACGAATTTTTCGTTACCTCGTTTGGTCTCATCAATTTTTTTATTCATTTCATCACTTTTCAGGGAAAGTAGTACACATTGCAGTTAATAACGATACGAAAACTCCTGCCTTTTTCCCTTCATTCATCGTTTACAACGATTTTCATCAAAATATATTCTGAAAATGTCACACAATCGATTTTTTATTTATAAAAATATCTCGATCTTCTATTAAGCCGATGGACCAGTAGTTCACTTCGGAATATTTCGAAACACGAATTCGTCTACATCGTCCGACCGATTGCAATAAAAATTGAACTGTGTATGCAATTTTATCCCACGAAGCATTTGACAGGCCGATTTTTCAATATTAACATTTTTTTTTCTTACCATCGGAGTAATTATAAAAAAAACAACTGGCCAAATTTTCGGCATCAAAATCGATGCAAAATTGACTGTACCGAATTTTCATTGTTTTTGCACAAAATTATCGACAAGACTGTGACTTCAATTTTTATTTAAAGACAAAGCTACTGTCGACATTCCTCTGGGTTACGATTGCGGTAAGTGTCTTTATTTTTATTTGTTTTTATTTTTTATTTTTTCATAGTTCTCGTCTCATTGCGTTTATTGCCTCGTATCAATCTTCATGCAGGCTGCAGTTTTGCCTTTTTAACGCGTTATACCGTCGTAGCTATGTAAATGGCGCATGATATGCCGTAAAAATATATCTATATATATTTATATTTTGCTTTGATGTCTGGTTCGCGGATTAACATCTATAGTGTACGAAGTTGCGCTAATTAGCGTTAATCGAGAAAGAAAGAGGTGCGTTCGGAGTGAGAGGGAGCGTATGCGAAATATTTCGAGGAAGAAGAGACGAGAGACGGGCGAGTCTCGTCCCTTAACGACCTCGCCTCGAGACCTTCTCAAAAAGGGGGGGGGGGAGGGGAAATAAAAAAAAATTGCAACTTGTGGATGATAGCCGTGTGTTATGAGGCTGAATATATTGCACACATCCTCATCAGACGTCTGACCTAAACGTTGATGATAAAAAAATTACATCGCGGGGCGTAGTCCTCGGGCATATTAAACAACCTTAAATATTATAGGATCAAAATTTTTAACGATAATATCGAAATAATGTGGATTAAGACATTGGAAACGAAGTTTTAAAACATATTCGGCTGCCGAGCAATTATTATAATTGCTTGATTTTTCTAACGACTATTTTTTCTTCCCAAATATTCATGAGTTTACGATTTTTAGATTTTTTTTAAATTTATAAATAGTTTATAAAATAATAAAAAGCATCATTATATACTGAAATATTTGTTTTCGACCTTATTCGTTTGAAATGATTATCAAATTATCGATTAAAATAATGAAAATATAAATATTTATCATTTTGAAAACCAAGCTCCGTGCGTAAATCTCGTTAAAATCATTTCCAATTGTAACGAGCTCCAAATAAGACTCTCCACGATTGATGGTATCAGGGAAAATTCAAAGAGAATTGACATGAGACCTTTTTTCTTGTTGTTGTCCGGTACGTTTTAGCAATCAAGAATAAGTAGCGAGAGAAAAAAAAACGGTTTAATATTGTTCGAATATAGGTGCATGCACACGAGAGTTCTTATCGAAGACGTGAAAGAGCGCAAATTGGAAGCAGGTGAAAAATGCACTCATGGCTCAGTTCTGGCGCAGATAGCGTCGTTGGATAAGTCTGCGTGTGCATGTGTTTCGCTTTTATACAAACGGCTGTTTTTCGTGATACTCTGCACTCGTAGCATGTTTCGTGTGTGTATATAAGATCTGCGAATTTTTCTGCTCGTTTGCTTCTTGATATAATTAACGGATACGTATAAAGAGAGCAGTAGAAAGAGATCAAGAAGGAGAAAGAAAGAAAGAGAGAAAGAGAGAGAAAAAAGATGGGGATCGTGCGAATAAATCAAACATCGGACACTAATGAAAGACACGAGAGACAGTTTTGGTGCGGTGTTGGAATGATTTTTTAGTGAAACACACCTTTGGCAATATATATTTATGCCTGAACGTTGTCTTGTCAAAAAAAGTATACATTTTGGTGTATATCTATGGATATTATTGCAAGTGTCTGCGTATGAAAAATATTGAGAAGCGGGTATTACGAATCGGGTACTAAACGGGCGTGTTTGGTGTCTTGACGTGAAGATATATATTTTATAGGATGCACAAGCTCCGTTAAGCCACATAAATGGCAGGTGGAAAAAAAAGCTCGAGATCCGACAGTTTCTTGCGTGCCAAACCGTCTCGAGCGCCTTATTATTGGCGCGGAAGAACTTCCGTTCACGTTCAAATATTATAACTGAATAAACTTACGGTTTTAGTGTAATTGCAATGTAAACAAACGAAGTATTTTAATGTTTAATGAAATGCTCGCGTCATCGGAGCCGATCAGAGCCGAGAGAAACAAGACAATTATAAATGGAACCATTTCATTCAAATTTCTACATTCTTTTACTCATCCTGAATGTGTCCTCCAACTTTCAAAAATATTGTCAACAGCGTTTCCACTAAATTATCAAATGAAAAATCACTTTTTAACACTGAGACATGCCTACGCTTTCCCTAAACTTTAGTTATGTGCACGAAACAATACGAAAAAATGTAAAAAAGTTTATAAAAAACTGTCAAACCACTCAAAATGTCATTATAATTATGTCACCGGAAAATGAAATAAATCGTCTACATCGTTTATTAATTATTCATTTTTTTGTCAATGAAAACGATCAATTTTTTAGTAATCGTGTAATTTTTATACGAAATTTTGTTGTGTAAAGTTAGAGCTTTGCTTGACAACATTAGAATTTTTTTTTAAAGTCTTCTCGAACTATCAATAAAGGGATATTAAAAAATGTGAAATTTAAGAGATCCGGGCGGATTAAACGATAAACGGGATAATAAAATTGAGACAGAAAACTGCACCTTGCAACGCACTTTCGATGCGACGCCGATGATTTACAACGATTAATTCAAGCAGACGTACCTGAACATCCTGCAGAATCGAATGCGGGTACAAATACTTTGCGTTATGATAACATGGTGATGAAAATTTAATGGACCATGGCTCTCGATGGATATTCACCAACTCTCAACGTTTCGAAATGGTTTTCTATTTTTTCATGTCATATATTAACATTCTTTATTGACATTGTTTCTAATGTGCCATAATCGTGTTAAATGATTAATTGAAAAAAAAAAAACAACTGTAGAATAAGATTTTCCAATTTTAATAAAAATTTATAAAATTTACAATTTACGGTGAAAATCCTTGGCTTCCCGATTTTGCCTCGTAAAATAAAAATGATAAATATAGTAAAAGTTTCAGAAATACGAGAATAAAGTGTTGATCTTTATAAAATAAAAAAATCGAGTTCAAAACTTGAATTTGTCGTGTCTCCTTAAGGTTTTTCACTAAAAATATGAATTGACACAACGAAGAGTGATTCTCAATCCATGGGTGAACTGTCAAATTAACCAAAAGGAGTAAAATCTCGGAGCAGCTTTTGTCCAGGTTCGTGACCCCGTTGTTTAGAGTTTAAAACTGAAATAGCTGAATTTTCATGATAAACAAAAGTACTCAATTACATAGTTCCATATTCCCCCAAATTTTTCACCCACGCAGATATATCTTCGTGAAAGAAAACCAGAATCACGAACAGGGGAAAGCCCGCGGAGTATCTCAACCGGTGAGAATATCACACGGAGAGAAAAATAATGAAAAAGCGGAGAAGAAAAAAAGAAGAAAAGAAAAATGGTTTGACAGGGGCGATGTAGTGAGAGATCTGAAATTAATACACGGTGCGGATTTACGAGGTTGGTCCCAAGTCCCCGGTGCCTTATACATGGCGGTGCGGTAGAAAAAAATAAAAATAATAAAGAATAAAAAAAGGAGAAAGAAAAAAGGAAGAAAGAGAAAGCGGCGGAAGAAAGTGGCGAGGGGTGGCTTCCATCGTATGACGGAGTTAGCCAGAAAGAGGGATTGTATATCAAACTCTGATACGGGGTCGTGGGTGCGCGCGCGCGCGCGAACGTCGCCCTGCTTTTCTGAATATATCGCCCCTACTCGTGGCTGGAACTAGTACCAGTCCGTGCTACGCACCCCCAACCCTTAAGGCTTTCTACCGAGGCTATCCTTGCCCCTTTCTGTTTCTCTGTTCCTCCTGCATAGGTGAACCGTTAGACAACACGATTTCTCCTCTCATAGACCAAAACAGACTCTATGTCTCCTTCGTACAACCATTTACACAAGACATATGATACAACTATGATATTCAACTATTCCAGATATTCCGGATCTTTCAATCGTATTATCAGATTTTTATCTAAATATAAACCAACAACATTTAAGATTATTCGTAACCACAGCCAAATTTCATCGAAATTAGTCTAATTAAGACATTGACAAAAAGATATTTGTTGCGTTTATTTATTTTTTCAACTGAATCGTTGAAATAAATATAAATATAAATATAAATATAAAATAATAAATAGTATAATAACATATCATAATAATAAAAATGATAAATATAAATATTAAATGAATGTAAATAGTTGAATAGTAATAATATAGCGATATTCAACTATTCAGCAATATTTATTTTCATTTTATAGTTATAATAATAATAATAATTATTATTATTATTATTATTATTATTTTGGTAACAGATTTGATTGAAGATATAGATTGTTGAAATTGTTTGGCATTTGCGAATCAAACGTAATTGATTAATTTTCTTCAATGTCATTGTTTCGAAAAATTGAAGAAATCAGTGTCGTCGATGCGGCATTCCTTTTTTGAAGGCTTTGATAAATACGACGTAAGAAATATACTGAATAAACAAACAAAAAAATGAGTGTAATAAGGAACGTAATTGATTGAGTTGAATAAACTTTTGCTCAAATCGTACAATAAGCTTAACTTTATTGTAGATTAATAAAAATTTAGACTCACGTTTACATAATAAAAGGCTGTTACGTTAGAGACTTCAATTGGATTAGAATTACGAGAAAGGGGCGTTTCGTCGTATTCCATGCTCTTTTGGGGATGCAAGAAATTGAATGACAGAGCTATTTTATATCCCCTCCAATGGTCTCTCGCCCCATTGGGCCAAAAGATCGAGCTGGAGCTCGAGAGAGGGATGAAATCGAACCAATACGCATCCGGGCTCGAGCAACCCTCGAGCGTCAATTTTTATTTCATTAATCACCAGGTCCAGCCCTCGTATTTTTTCTATACTCAGTATGATATTTAAAAAATTTCATTTTCTTGACAAACTAAATACAAAATTTTAAGGAAACACTTCGTCAACACAATTTTTTCCGATCTGATTGTCGTTAAAATTAAATTTAACAAAATCGTGACTAAAAAATTGAATAAAAATGAAAAAAAACTTTTTCAAACGAATCTATTTTGCTGAACGAGGACTGCAATGGGATTTTTGTTTCAATAAACAATCTTCTTGGGTCTCGCTCTGATTTGGAATGTACTTCATTAATTATCGTTGCGAGTTGAATTGTTTTTGATGAATAAATAAAAGCTGGTCGTGGAAGTTCGTACGTGAACGACTGGAGTCACGCAAATGATCAATGCGAGAGGGGATTTCATTGTAAATGGTATTTTCGGGCTCAATATATAAATGGAGGGTGTATACCGAGTAATTCGGCGCTCTTTACTAATTCCTACTTCTGTACTGCGGTTTTTTTTCTCTACTGGGTGCGGTCGGAGCACGCGTTGTATAACTTTCGTTATTTTACGTCCACGTAAATGTGAATGTTCTCGTATGAATTCGTCTCCGAGGATGTGTGTGCGAAAGAAGAGAATGGCGTACGGTCTAGTCCCTCGAGGATCGTGCGTTAAAAGGCACTACCACTCTCGTTTTCTCGTTTTCTCGTTGTACCATCTAACGGCCATGTTTACCAAGGAATATTACTACTCGGTCAATGGATAGGACGTTTCGTTGTCGTCTCGTATTCACCCACTCATATATATGATACTATAAAAAAATACAAGTATGGGTAATTCCATTTTCCAAATACTCATCGAATTTTTCGACTTTTTTTTTAGCTTTTCTTTAATTTATTTTTATTTTTTTAATTTATTTTTATTTATTTATTATTTATATTAGAAACGTCTTAAATTGTGTTGGGGTTTTGACAATTTTTTTTCAATTTTTTTCAATCCGTGGAAGATTATGACGAAAGAATTTTTGGATTACATTGCAAATGAAGAAAAAATTTATATTCGCGATTGGTGATAAACCTTCGTTTTACACTTTGGGTAATTTCGCGATCTGATTTTTTTTTTGTATCAATTTTATACTAACTCAGAATTGTTTTCAAAGACTGTCAACGGGTTTTCGACGAATGAATTTCCAAGAGTTGAGTTTTCAATCATTTTTTATGATACTTTTGAAAAATGAATTAACATATTTCTCGAAAGTTGATGTGTTTTAACATTCTTACAAAATATAACAAAATTAATATGATTCGATTATTTCGCAAATTATGTCAAATTAAAAAAAAAAACCAGAGGGTTAACGTTTGAACGTGACTGTGGCAGGGATAGTGTGTGTTAAAGTGATCAAAGATGAATTATTCTTCAAAGGGACTTGGCTGTTACGGAATCGCCCATATGTACAAAAGTATATAAAATTCCGGGGATAGAGTACACGGTCGTACGCGAATAAGGGACTTTACGACGGCAACGGTCGAGCTAATTTTCTCTCTCTCTATCTTTTTCTCTGGATGATGGCTTTACAGAGAGAGAAAGAAATGAAGAGAGAGTGAGAGAGAGAGAAAAGAGAGAGAGAGAGAGAGAGAGAAAGAGAAAGAGAGAGAGAGAGAGAGTAGAAAGAGCTTGAAGCAACGTTGGGCCGCGTATAAACTTGACTAATGAGAACGAGGCAGCTGTCACGGGGGGCGCGCCCTCTCGGGTCACTGGTAAGTAAGTAAAACGGAATTATTTCGCGGCGATTAGACCCCCTGCGAATTCCCTATACACATACACACAAACACTACTTTTTCTCTCTTTCTCTCATACTTTCGCTATTTCTATCGTCCTTCCGTTTGGAGTGAATAATGAAGAGTCAGGAAAAAAAAAATGTTGGTAAATTAACCAATGTATAATTACGCATCGACTGTGTATGTCCTTTTACGATTAAAATAATTCAATTTAGTGTCATTGCGAAAAAAGCAGAACGTTTGAAATAAAACAACAGCGCTCTACAAAAAAAAAAATTATTCAATTTCAATTCGTTCGTGAAGCACAAAAAATTTTGGCCATTAATAAACAAAATTTCTGGAATCAAAAATAAACAAGAAAAGTTCAAATTGTTGGAATGGATAAAATCGAATGAAAATAAAACGACGTGTTCATCCCGCTTTTGGTTCGATTTTTTTATTGAAACACTTGCACGCGGAAGGAAGAGCCAACGCGCGGGGAGAGACAAAAGAAATGACGAGAAAAAGGACAAAAAAGTCCGAGGGGGGCGGAGAGAAACGGAGAGAGAAGGCGCGAGGGGGCCATTACGGAATCTCTCGCGCAATTACGTGTCCGGATTAAATTAGTGCCCCGAGGTTTCGCGTGCTCGCTAATGGCTGTAACTGTTTGTAAATGTAATCGTGCGGAATCGTACACGTATATATATGCACCTATTCGTTTCTATACGCGGCGATAATACACTTGGGTTATGCCGTGTGCGCGCAGTTAATACAAATATGTATGGAGCGTCGATAAAGTAATCGACAGCCATTATTCCGATTTTTGTCAATTTCAATCACTTGTTATTGCTAAAGAGTGATTTATATCGATAATTTGTAGGAAAAAAATGTTCACTGAAGTTAAGCAGCCTCGGGTGAGGTCAATACTTGGTTGGGTGACCGCGTAGTCATGCTGCAGCTTGAAGTGCTCGGCGGGTGCCATTTTTTTTTGAGACTTTCTGACAATACCGAGGAACTGTCAAAAAAAAAATATGGCTGACCATATCGGCCAGATTTTCTATAGTTTCAGGAATGTCGAGAATTCTCACAGAACGAGAAACCAGCTCGAAAAATCCAGGAGAACAACAAAATGTTTAAATGTTATTAATTTAGAAAAAAAAACGATTTCTGTACGTTACACATTTTCAGACTCTGTTTGATAAATCAGATAACTGCAGATTCCAGATTCATTGTTTTTCGAAAAGACTTACCTGAAACAGAATAAAAAGAAAAATGGAGTTAAAAATTTGTTCGATTGAAGAACCGCCTGTAACGTGGTCATTGACGTGAAATTGTTATTCATTCATTCGAAAATATGTAAATTTTTATGAAATTGTATAATTACGAATTTAAATGAGTTAAGTAATCCATCAAGTTGCGATGCATCAGTTCAAGATCTTTGATAAAAAAAAACTTCCATCTCTTTCGAGCCGCGCCCCACCACCGTGCAGCCAATCTTTCGTTTTTACACCATCAGGAAAAGAATAAGAGAAAAAAAGATATCACGAACCTTTAACGAGGGTGATTTTTGAGACAACGGTTCTCTTTTTTGGTAACGACCAACCGCGAGAGAACGTTGCGGTTTTTTCAAATTTATTTATGTCATCTTTAATTTTCGCGTCCCATTACGTAAAATACATCGTAGTATATAGTGTCATTATATCGAGTTGATGCTGCAACGCGAGAAAGCATTACAGCTAATATTCGTTTACTTATACAGGGTGACCGAAAAGTTGTCTCGAACATGATTTTAATAAAATGGTGTCAGAAAAAAAAGATCTTTTTCAATCCACAATCTCCAGTTAGTTTCGCAATGATTTTGTGGAAACTGCCTTATGAGTTATTGACCAAAGTGTTTTTTTTTTGCTTACACTCAATTCTACGTCGGTGTGAAGTCGTTTTTCTACCCAAACAAAGAATTAACTAAGAATAGTTATTTGATTTTTTTATATTGGAATTAACAAAATTTCTTTTGGCTTCAACTAAAGAGCTCTATTTGAATCAAATAAATAATGCCATTTGAGGACGTTTATTCGAGCACCCGTGTTAAAGCTTCTCGCTTCGACCGCTACGTGGCGCAGAACATCGCGATATTTCTCCCATACGAATTGCTGCCTCGGTTTGCATAAAACGCAGCAACCAAAGTAGATTTATTATCACGACTGACAACTGACTCTGCCTAAGAACGACCAGTAGATCATGAATTTTTATACCCGGCAAATGGTTGCAGATTCATGCAAATATTATTGAATCATAACATTCAAAACATTGTTTTTTATTTAATTTCATGCTCGTGCTTTGCTTTTACTATAATTCGGAAAAATAAGTCTTCTGTCTCTCAGAAATAAAAAAACAATAATCAAATCAAAGAAAATAATTTCTCAGAGTGAAATAAAGTTCTATTAGGCCGTGAGGCAAACAGAGAAATTTATTTGATTCGACGAGAGATTCTAGTTGAATAAATAAGCAACGTTTCTTCCAAATATTCAAACGTTCATTATTTTGACTGTAACTTTTCGAGACACCTTCTTCTCAAATATAAACACACAGCAATAAGAATGCAAAATGCAGGCTCAAACGAATAATCATTTGCCAGGAGCATGAATAGCTGTGACGTAGGATCATCTGTGTGTTTTGTGTTTGTGTGTAAATGCTCTCATCATGGGCAAGTAAATCTGCGAGAAGGATATACACATAAGAACCGCATACTCCTTTGGTACTTGCGATTAATCGGCCAGATTATAATTCAGACCGGGGGCGCACGTAACGACGCGTTCATTAAAATCAGATTTATACCCGGATGAAAATTTTTGCGAGAGAACTCCTCGCGCTGCTCCTCTCGAGCGGCGTCTCTCCCCGAGATTTCGCAAGTGGCCGGACGTCACTGACACTCGCGTGAATCTCGCCTTCACAGTCTCTTTTGTCCATGTGTTTGCACACAACACATGCACATGGACACACGTGAAATATAATAATATAAATGCGAAGGGGAATATCGCGCGGGCTGTGAAAACACGAGTCGAATGGACGGAAACATGTCGAGCAATTTAGTCGCGAGAACTCATCCGAAGAGAGGAATAAACGATGATGGAATTAAGCAGAAAGCGGTTAAAAGACAGAGCAAAAGAAAAACCTCGAAGAAGCGTCCAACAGAGGTTAACGTTTATTTAAATCACTGTCCGATTAGAATCCAAAATTTGGCCTGTTTGGGACCTGGTCAGGATTGACGTGGATATTGAAGTTTACCAAAAGTTTAACCTGATCCTGATCAGAATTCCTTTGGGACCAGGGAATCTAGGTACAAAAAATTCTAAAGTATGCCAACGTCCAGCTGATTCCGTTTGCGACCAGGTCAGGATAACCAAAGATCGAAATGATCAAAATTTGGTAAAGTTTACGTGATCAGGATTTCTTTAGGACCAGGTTATCCAGATATAGAAAATAATGGAGTTTAACAAGGTTCCCCTAACTTGTGTGACGTCAGAACTTTGATTATGACCTCCTGATTTTTGGAGATTTTTTTTCAGAGATACTACAAAATAAATGAAGATTTCAAAAACGGGATTTTATCATACATATCAGTGTCTGTTTACAATAATTTTTTTCAAACCCTTTATTTCAAAGTGACGGCTGTGCAGCGTTTTCGCGATGACGTCTCAGTTTTTTCAGGCTCCACGGCCGGACTAACGGCTCCCGTAATTTTTTAATCATAATGAGCCAATGCATTTTTTTCGATTATATATAATAACTGCTACAAAAGTACGTCGGATTTTTGCGATACATTGATTTTTGGCGAAATGGCGCATTTCTGGAGTTAAAAGTGATAAATTAGCTTAAAAAATCGTCAGATTGAAAAAAAAAAGGTAGTATAACAAGAAAAATGGGGGAAAAGACAACGACTGAATGTTTTATCTGAAAACTCGGTGTCAGTGAGTTTTAAAAAGTAGTTGGAAAAGCACATGCTTATCGGGGTAATGGTCGGAGGGTTTGATGATTTATTGGAGCAGCGATAATAATGTATAAATCGGTAGAACGATGTATCTAATGGCGCAAGCGTAGTTACGCGATATATAGCAGGTAACATAATCCGCGGCAAGGAAAAAAAGAAAAGGTGCATGAGGGTAGAAAAGAATGAGAGAGAGAGAGAGAAAGAGAGAGAGAGAGAAAGGAGGAAAGATTCGAGTGTATATTAGCAGTCGGTTTTCGCGCGATATCGCAGAAATATGGAAATTGTACGTCGCGATAACGACGAAGAAAAAAAAGGAGGAGAAGTTGACGTGGTTGGGTGGTGCGACGATGTTCGAAGCGGCGCCTTACGAACAAGCCAACAATCTCAAAAAAATATACATATATAAAAAAGTCTAAACTTTGTACACACGATCGCACCCACACACACACACACACACGAAGACTTTGGAAACGATAAGCCACCGGAGTGACCTCTCTCGTGGATATTAAGTAACATTAGGCTATTATTCCCAGGAGTTGGAGGCTCAATGCTCCTGGAGCAGGTAATCGTTGAGGTCTCGTGTTCTTTTTTTTCTGCGAAACATAACGAAAAAATAAGTAAAAAGGCAGGGAAAAGAAAGAAAGGGGATGGAACGTTATCCAACGCGTTTGTTAAATTGACCAAATTCATATTCACTCCCATTCGTCAAAAAAAAAAACAACTATTTAAACTGTCAGAGGTATTCTTGTTCGAGATTTGTCATAATATTTCCGTTGACTCAGAGGGACACGGGAGTAATAATTATTTCGCTAAAAGATGTCCAAAGCTCTTAGTCATACGCAGAGCTTAGTCATACGACGATGGGCGTCGCACCCAGTTATTTATTAAAACCCTAATGACAAATGAAACAACGTATTTCCTGATAAAAGTGACAGTGGAATTTGTCCACCAAGAGTTGGCATTTCCTTGGGATCGAGTGCGAACCTTAGCGTCGTGACAAAATGGCGGTAGACTCTGGAAATGGATGTTCTTCGATGACTTCTAGTTCCTAGAACGTCCCTTCGAAGACGTTCAGAACTTTTCGCTCCCTCCTTTCAGTTTAGCGAGTTCTCAAGGATTCTGAACGATGTCTGTGCGAGGGCGAGACAACATTTGCTTATACACGAAAGGAATCCGAAATAAATGAATAAAAAAGAAAAATAGAAGCAAAAAAGGAAGAATATATAAAAGAGCTAGGAAAAGAGTGGCTTAAGCCGGGATCGTGTCGAGTTTGGCAGGTGGCACGAGGTCCCTACAATGCTTTGCATATTCATCGAATTCGCTTTTTATCGATCTCATATTATCGGGGTGTGCTTTAATTGACTTTGGATTCCCTCATTAGTGCTAATGGGTCAATTCTCTGCTGGGGCCGCTTTATAAGCCATAGACTCGTCGTTTTTCTTCGTCTTCGTTCTCGCGTTCTCGTTGTCCAAGAGACACGAAACATTAACCGCCTCCCGTTCAAAACATAGTATTAACGCTGTAGAATATAGTGACTAGACTTTGTGGAGAGTTCCAAAGGTGCCAGAGAATCAGCATCACAAGAGCTCGCGATGTTGATAGAAAACAAAACCAAAAAAAATACTTCGATGGTCTCTGGGTGCGAAATTAATGGAATCAATCGACACTGAGAATAATTCAACAAAAAATCATTCGGTTTGGCATCAAAACAAAAATAAACATCAAAGATGTACCTAAGATGAAAGATTTCCTGAATTATTATCTTTTTCTCTCGTCCCGCTGTCATTTCAAGTTTCTTGATAATCAATATCGCGCGTAATTACGCCAAGATTTCGCAAGGCTTCGTATTTATGTATTCAGCGAAAAAGACAACGTGGGCTTTTTGATTCGATGATGAAAAAGTGTGGGAAAGGTGCGGCGTGAAAAATAGTTGAATAATCGCGTGTAAATATGTTTTTATTATTATTATTATTATTATTATTTTTTTCTATAATCTCACCCCCGTTTGCCCTTAACTTGGACGCGTGATTCGTCGAAAGTGATCACCGCAATGCGAACTGATGAGGCAAACTTTCATTCTTTATTGGCGAAGGTCTCGATCCTTGATCGCGCCGCAATGATTTCCGCCGTTAAAGGCCCGCGGGCTCATCGAGAATCGCGCACGGGGTGCGTATTTGATACACGCACGCGATCGGAAGCGCCCGCGCGACTCGATGGATATTTATGTTCCTATCTGTTGATACGTCTCTTCTGTGTATTTGTGACATGAATGTGTATTGAAAAGTTTGCTTTTTTCTCCGATTAAAGCTTTCGCAATCCGCTGATGTTAATCAAAGATTTCTTCTCGCGTTTGTATAAGCGACGTGTGCCTTTTTCTGAATCTGTTGATCGTGTCATCGTGCGAGCTGCTCCAATGACGTGGATCGTTGACAGCGAAACTGTGAGAAACGAAAGATAATCGCGAACAGACTTTGGAGGATTATCCTTTAACTCGCTAAATTGAAGCCCATTAAAAGAGCAATGACGAAACGATTGTGCTACTGGATAAACCGATATCTGCGCGCCCTGTCGGAGCTTTTAGTTTGATCATAAATTTCTGAATATAGAGGAACATGGGGCAAAATGGACCCCATAAGGAATTAAGCTAGATGTATCGGTTTACACATAATCTTGATACTGCTTTTGTATCCCAGAATTGATTTGCCGGGCTTAGTTTCGATATCGCGTGAAAAAAAAAAATGTGGGGCAAAATGGACCCCTCTTGAAAAAAATGCTCCTTCGACGATTCTAATCAATTTAAACACTTGTCCATCGAAAATGCAGAAAATTTTTTGGGTTTCGTGAAAAATAATAAAAATTGGGCCAAAGTGGGCCCTCCCTCGCGAGAAAAATTTCAGTGTCCAATTTATCTCTTTTCCTTGCTGGTCAAAATAAAATGAACTTCTTTGAACAGTTTGTGCAGTGATTGCTACACTATAAGCTTCGTCTGATTACAAGTTTCACAAAAGATAGGATAATTTTTCATTTTTTTCTCCAAGGACTCGCACTTTATCAGGATATTATCTCAAATTCATCATTTGATCGCGTATCATGACTTGTAGGAATCGTTATGAAAACATAATCTGAGTTTTAAAAAATATTGTGAAAATTTGATCTTCCTTCATTTTCGGGGGGTCCATTTTGCCCCAAATTTTTTTTTAGCTATCCCGCTCTGCCCCGGGGGTCCATTTTGCCCCATGTTCCCCTAAATCATTCTATTTCGAAGGATTTTCTGTTTAATATCAACAGATACGTGCTTGTTTTCCCTAATTGATGGACTTTTCCAAATCCATACGTTTTTCTATGATTTAACTGAAGTTTTTTTTTTTTTTTTTTCGCAACGTCTGTCATTCTGGAATTCTGCGGCATGTGGTAATGATAAATCATGTTGCTTGATCGATCATCTTCACTTCCTTCGTGTAGATATATTAACCTCACCCCGCATCTAACGCATTTCTCCCTTCCCTGTAATCACGTATTGTAAATTGTATCTCCACATGTACCGATGCAAAGAGCTCGAGAAAAGAGGGATATATAAAAAAAAGAAAAATACAAGCTCATCATCCTCTTCTCAATCAATTCGAAGATTGACCGTAAGCAGTGTCATTACGGAATACATAACGTAGATTTATTTCATACTCGGCCCAACTTTTCTCCTCGGTATATATTCCAACTTGGTCGTTTCATGTACACAATTGTGGAGTATTAAACGATTACACGCCAGCTGATGGATCCGAGACTTTTGTACCTCACACGTGAGCGAAATATTGAGCAATCGTATAAACGGGAGAACAAGGGTTGAAAAACGCAAAAATTTTGACAAAAATATCAATGAAAATTAGTATCTTTGACGATGACAATTTTTCTTTAAGAAAAACTTTAACTCAGCGTTTTCCCAACGAAGTATTGATCTTGACGACTAAATAAACTTTGATGATCGCTGAAGCCACGAAGTCACGGCCGTCGGTTAGTAAATTCAACTGTTTTTTTTTTTTTTTTTTTTTTTTTTTTGAGGACTCTTTCGACCTGACGTGCCTCAGAAGTTGGAAAAAAAGGAGAAAAAAAAATGAGAACGCGAAAGAAGAACAGCCTTAAGCTATTTATCTCGGGGATTCGAAAATTCTACCAAAAACATCGTTTTTGAACGATACAACAAAAATACCTGTCATTCAACTGGAAAAACGTCGAGTCAAGCAAACTTTTACCAAAGAAATCAAAAAAATATTAATAATCCTTTAAATGCACGGGATTCAAGCCTAAATCCTCGATTTCTTCGCGTTAACCACAGGGACCAGCAATCGGTTGTGCCATTTTTGTAAAATCGAAATCCAACCTCATTTGTAAACGATTAAGAAGCAGCTTTTGAACTTACGACCAAAAGTTTGTAACAAACGTCAAATTTTTTACCAATTTTTTAATATCTTTATCACTCCTTTTATCAAATGTCAGGATTCTTACCTATTTATAGAAATATTTTTTCAATGCAACACATCCATAGAAAGACGATGTCTTAACGCCTCACTCAGTATAACGCGCGCGCGCGCGCGCTCGCGCGGTCCCCCAACAGTCTGTGACCGGGTTTATGTCTGATTCTCTTACAAATTCAAGAGTTAGTTCGGCTCAACTGAGCGGTGAACCCGCGGAGCTGATGCAGACGTGTAATCTTCGGAGCTAGCCACTGGGCGGGGTAATGATACAGGGGGAATCCATGTACACGTTGGTATTGGCATTTTATACATGCAAAAGAAACGCATACACGTGTGTATTGCAAAGGGTCGTAGTATATACACATAATGTACTCACATAATGTTTATATGTTGCATATACGGGATCGTAATACGCGTAAGAAAATAATAAAAATAAGGAGAGCTCGAGTGCAGAAGGTATAGCGCAATATTAAGAGGCGCTTCTGTCTTCTGTGCGTCATACACCGCGCGTACAAAAGCTTTGCGATGTGAGCATCAATGCTTTCTACCCTTTCAACATATATACGACTTCGACGTGGAAGTTACACTCTAATTGTTGATGTTTATATTACTTTGGAATAGATGTCAGTCATTTGTGAAGTCAAACTGTGTTGTTTGAGGCCTTGAGCCACTCTGGAGGCCGAAAAAAAGGCTTTTTAGGGATTTTTTTTCAGAGATAGTACAAAATAAATGGAGATTACAAAAACGTGATTTTATCAAACGTATCAGTGACTGTTTACAATCATTTTTTTCAAGCGATCTATTTCAAAGTGGCGGCTGTGCAGCGTTTTCGCGATTACGTCTCCGTTTTTTCAGGCTCCACGGCCGGACTCACAGCTCCTGTCATTTTTTAATCGTAATGAGTCAATGACTTTTTTTTCGATTATATATAATAACTGGTACAGAAGTACGTAGGATTTTTGCGATACATTGATTTTTGGCCAAATGGCGCACTTCTGAAGGGGAAAGTGATAAATTTGCCTGAAAAATCGTCAGATAATTGTTAATAACAAATGAAATATGCAATACAAAGAAAAAATCCTAGGCACTTCCGTAGACAATGTATTTTCAAAGATATTTTCAAAATTTCAAGTCAATCGGTTGAAAGTTGTCCGAGTTACGAGTCCGGCCAACTTAAAAAATGCATCAGTTTCAATTCAAGCAATTTTGTGCTTCTGATGTAACGCGCGCGAAGGGAATCTTTTCGGATCATGCACATTGGGCGGAAATAAGTTGGGCCCAAACCATATTCACTTGTTGGAAGCAGCGGAACGCGGAGTCTCTCTCGGGAGCGATATTGGGCGGTTTCGAAGATTCTGCAAAGTCGTTTGCATGCGATCCATGCAAAGAATCGATTTTGGGCGTCGCGGAGGTGGTGGAGAGAAAAAGGGGATAAGGGAAGGAATAAAAAGCTTTTCGACGGTATAATTCGACGCTGGAGCAATATATCGAGGGATGCGATGAGGGGGAGAAGGATCAACAGAAGCAGAAATAAGATAAAGAGGGCGAAAAAGTTGGAAGGCGAAGGCGCTAACGTTGCCGTTTCGCAAAAATATAGGATAAAAAAAAACAAAAAAAAGTATATAATGAGGCTGCACACACGCTGGAGGATTCGGATAACCTGTATTTACTAGAGGGTGGTTATAAAAACGCCCGCCCATTTCTCCTCCGTTATTTCTTCGGATTCTCTATCCTCTCCTCCTTTTATATTACTACGCGCGCTACTTTTGTGAGATCGAACTCACAATATTCATCAGAATAACATGCAAATTTCATTTTTACCTGGACTCTACGAAATCGTCCTTTCCCTCTCCACGCACAGACACACGTGTGTATATTTGTGCTCGAGAAATGATGGGAAATCGAGCGAGAGATCGCGAAAGAAGAATTAAGTTGGTCGGATGAAACGAAAAAAAGAAACTTCGTGAGGAGCCATCAGTGCCGCGGATCGTCGCTTAGAAATCAACGAAGCGAAAAAGTGCATCGAATAATGCATTTCTTGGGGCTATTTTACGAAGCTCGATAAATCGAAGATAAGTTTGATGAAAACTTGATAGAAAATTTTTGAATCGCATTATTTGCATCGAATTTTCATGAAAATTGTGTCCAGCATTGAACGCTGTCATTAAAATCGCTAAAAAGGAGGGGCAAGAAAGAGTGAAGCCCCCGCTGCATCAAGAGAGAGCCATTAATTAATCAATTAAACGGACGCGCCGTTATTAAATAATAATTACAGAGGCGCGAAGGAAGGAACGGACGTACGAACGTGTTGCAAATGCGCCGGGAGATTTTGTTCTCTCGCGAACGACGTATGTGGAGCGAAACCAACGAGGAAAGCGGACGTCCGCGCGATGAGAACTCGACAGATATCAAAGTTTGTGAGAAACAGCCTCATCCCCACGCACCACGCCGCAATCGCGTCAGCTCTTTCAAATGAAAAACAAGGGAAAAAGCGTTTTCCCGCGTCTTACGAATTTCCTTCAGTTTTCTTCATGGTTTTTGGAAATCCTCGAGAATCAACCTTTGACCTCCGATAAAAACCTACGATAAAAACCTCAAAAACTTCGGTTTTCATTGGATCCAAACATTTTTGATGTTTTATCGAATTTTCATTATCAAATTATCTCGAAATGCAACTTTATCATACACCGTTCTCTTCGTTATCAAAAAACGAAGAGAATGGTATATTATTAAGCTTCACTATATCATTCGAAACATATTTTATTCCAGCGACAATTTCCAAGTCGTTTGTTGATCCCGTTTCAGGGTTTCCTTCAAACTTATGCAGTTTTTGTCCCAAATTGCATATTCGGAGTAACAAAGATTCAACGGAAGTGCTCGGTCAGGCAAAAATTCTTCATCGCGACTGCTCAATCTCAAATAATACTACGCGGTAGTGAAAAAAAAAAAAAAAAGAATTAAGAAATTTGGAGCAAATGTGCGAATATACATATATTTAAAAAAACGTCACCGAAGAAAGAATGAACGAAAAATTACGCTTCGACGAATCGAGACAATGAGAACGATATTGCTATAAAAAAAAATATAAAAAAATAATAAAAAACTGGGGGAGAGAGAAAGAGAAGAGGACACTCTCGACGGGAATCGTCGGGCGTCGGCATACTATACGTTCGCGTGGGCAGCCAAACAAATCGTGGCTAATAAGCGGTTGATGCATGGCGACCATAATATATATATATATACATATATATATTTTTTTTAAGGTTATTCATTCGATATATATAGATACAACACTTGGAGGGGCGCCAATACATAAAAATAAGATAAATTTTCCTCGCTCCAACGGTGATGAATGGCTGGATGAATTATTGAATAGTTAAACACACAGCGGCGTGCCATGCAGCAGCCTCCACTCTCGAGAAAGGCAGCGACAGAACAAGAAGGAGAGAAGAAAAATAAGAGGGAGAAAAAAAAAATGGCAAGTGTGCGCGGAGGATAGTGGACCTTCTGCGAAAGGTCGAACGATAAGCCACCACGATACCGAAACCATTTCAACGCCTCTTTCCTCCTGTTTCTCTTTCTTTTTTCTATTTTGTTCGTGTTTTTTTTTTTTTTTTTTTTTTTTTTATATCGCGCATGAAGTAAAAAATGAAATAAAGTTCTATAAATAGTCAAAAAAATGCTGATTTTTAATGAAATTTATTAAATTTTTATCGTAATTAGTAAATGTTACAAAAATCATTCTGTTCAGCATTCAGTCAAACAACAAATAAATACGAGGATGCAGCAAAAGATGATTTTTCTCTCTCATCTCTCGCTCTCCCTCTCTTTCTCTCTCTCTCTTAACCTGATGGCGATTCTCTCGACCTTAGAGACACTCGTTCGTTTCCTCTGCAGCATAAATAATTCTCCGGGACTCGTGTCCCGAGCATTTGCCTCGTTATGGCTCAATCCAACGGTGAGATATGTTTTGCACACCGTCTCTCTCTCTCTCTCTCTCTCTCTCTCTCTCTCTCTCTCTTTTTCTCTCTCTCTTTCTCTCTCTTTCTCTCTCGTTTTTGGCTTTGGTTGATTCTCATGGTGCCCCTCGATGAACTCGTGGCGCGCGCGAGATCAACCATGCGAAAAATCTACAAAGTTGGTTGGTCCATTCGGCATATGTGAAAAGATAATTCTATTTGATTTGTTTGAGGCTCTAAATATTTCTTCATCCTTTCAAAGGAGCAACATCAGCAACCCGGTCTTTTGTTGTCGATTTTTCAATCTTGCCCGCAGAACGTGAGAATTAAACTTCATTTCAAAAGATTCACTTCATTTCTCAAATTCTGCGTTGTTCGACGAACATAAAAAGAAAAAAACGAAAAAAAAATCGATCAAGAACTACGAAACCACGACGCAGCATAGTCGATCAATTAGAGGTTTTTCAGAATCGATTAAAAATACACAAAATTCAATTAAACATAAAGTTCAATTGAATGTAAAAAGAATAAAGAATTTGACAAAAAGATAAAAATAATGAATGGCTTTCGTTTGTTTTTTTTTCGTTTTTCTATTATTGTAAAAAGTCACTTCTCGAAATGGTGAAAACAGCAATATATTTTATTCGAGCTGTTTATACGGGCGTAAATATAATGACGATGATGATCGTTAAATTCTCGAATTTATTCATTGCCATATCTTAATTTTCAATTTTTTTTTTTTTGTGTTTATCCAAGTTGGCTCTACTTTTTGTAACGATTTTTGATGCCCTTCGAGATAACGGATTCTTATAGTGTATTGAATAGCCAAGAATTTTTATTTATCCTGACCAAGTTAATATAAAAAATATTTACTACTATGTGTGGTAGAGGGTCAGAGGGAAAAGCGAGTTTCGTCGTATTTATAAGGACTGGTTCATCACAAAGTCATAAAGTGACTTTATAAGGCTATAAGGAGAGGCAGCAGTGCGTATGGCGGCGACGAGAATACTCGCCAATTATTTCAGGACTAATCAGCCCAAAGCCGGTAGAAATGGCGAAACTGTCCGCGCGTTCATTGGGAACACGGATCTCGAGCGTATTAAGGTAGTTCTATCGTGAAATTCATATCGAATAATTGTTTTTCAGTTTTTCTCACATTCAAAACGGTTCGCGGGCATAAGTTGATGGAGAAAATTTGTTGGAAATTGACTAAAGAACAACATACTTCAAATTCAAGGTCATCCAAGGTCATATGTACTTGCTGTATAATTACAAAAATTGCCAACATTTTTTTCTTTAGTTTTTTTTGTAAAACTAAATGTAACTTCTTTGATGTTGCATTAAAATGTATGCAAAGTTTTAGGAGGCCTCACCGTGTAGGAGCCAAAATATTTATTGATGAAAATGCAACTTTTAACTCGAGCTCTTATGAGAAACTACCGAAAATTGTGATTTTTACCAATAAATATATCTGAACGTTCCGCTTGGTGAAAGCTTCTAAAATTTATTGCACACGTGCGTATGACATTAAAGAAGATTTATCCAAAATTTCAACAAAATCTTAAGAAAACGAAAAAAATTGGTGAATATTTATCAACGAAACTCTAGCCTGTCATTTGAATCGAAGAAACAAACAAAATTGCCTTAAGGTTTTAATTTTTTCTCCCCTTTGTATATAATTTGATAAAATTGTGGGCGGAAAAAAACTTTTATCGGCGATCAAAGTTCCAACGAAGCTCATTTGCTGGTAAAGTATAATTGAAAAAATCGAAAAATTAAATATTTTTCTAAAATAATCGTAAACGACGCGTCCGAAAATTCGTAAAGTTAGAGAAAAAAAAGAGGCGAAGGTAAAAAAGGCTGGAGTGGTTAAAACACGTGAAAAAGTTGGTCAATAGGCGTCAAGGTACAAGGACCAATAAGAAAACTGGTCGTGAAAGGATACGAAAGTCAGACTTTAATCGGACGAATATATAAAAATATGAAAAATATAAAAAAATAATGATAAATTCGATTCCCTATGCAACGATGATTTCTCAGCGTCTTTTCGTGTGCGTTTATGAATATTTTTGAATCCGCGTTGTGCGAAATTTCTTATCTATTAATATACGGGATACATGTGTAAAAGAAATCCAGACACGGTCATCTTTCTTGTACGGTATTAAATGTTTTTTTAAGTGTCATTATTTCAAAATATTTTATGTCAACGCCATAAAAATTTATATATCTTTCGATGACGGATTAGGTGATACGACTACATCGTCAAAATTTGGAATGTAGAATTTACGAGGGTCGTTTGGGCACCGAAAAAATTGGTCAAAACATCGAAATATCATTGCTAGGAGCGTAGAAATCGAGTTGTAAAATCATCATTATTTTGTGCAGATGTATGTTGTCGTTTCTTCGTATTTTTTTTATTTTTTATTTTTTTTTCATCCACTCATTTAATCGGTGATCGTAAAAAAAAAAAATTTGCGCCTAACTTTTATTTAAAAAGAAGAACGAGGGGATGAGGGGATTTCGCATTTTATAGAAAACAATTTCATGGGAATTTAACTCTTTTTTGACAGCATTTAATGACACATGTCAAAATTCACTTTTGACACATGTCAAAATTCACTCAACGTTAATATACCTCATTATTCCAGCACTTTTATCCCTGAAAAAGTAACAATGTAACGATTATGATGGAAAAATAGAAAAATAATATGAGGTTAAGGGAGAACATATAAGACTTGCGTAACGAGAACAATGATACTCGCTGCTATGGCATTCGTAATAACAGAATCGTTTTCTCTTGCCTCACTCTCGTTTCGTTCACGAAGAAAGAGAGAAAAAAACAAAACGATCGCTGACGATTCTTCCATGGGGAGGAAACAGCCTGAGACAATGGCAATTCCAATATAAATCGTAATTAAATTCATTTCGAATTGTAAATCTTAATTAATTCCAAATCAATAATTAGCACAGAGCGATCAAAGGATTTTTATTGATTCAAAATATCAATCGCTGCGACGTTGACGTTTACATCGTTAAGAAAAAAGCGAATATTTATATTCAACTATTAATTCCAAATTGTTTTTTCTCTGCCACGAACTAAGTATACGAAAAAAGTTGTAAAAATTGAAAAATATAAAAAAATACACCACACTTCGTTGGCTTCGTTTTTTTTTTTGTAAAATATGTTCATGAATAAAAATCGTCTTCAAAAATCGTCGTAAAAAAAAGAGACGCTAAAACGTGAAAAAAAATGGTCAAAATAGAAAAATAGAAGAAAATACACACTTCGTTGTGTTTCGTTTTTTTTTTTTTTGATAAAATACGTTTATGAATAAAAATCTTAATGAAATAATTAATAAATCCAAATAAATGGATACTGAAACGTCGTTGATTTGGTCAATAAGATGAAACAATTAGCGAGACGTTTGGAAATGTCATGAAGCGTGAAATACAGAGAATAAAAGAAATAAGAATGAAGAGAGTTGAAAAGAAAAAGGAGGAGATACTCGTGATTATGCGAAAAAGAGGACGAAAAGGTGCAAAGTAAAGATCGCACGTTTGAGTGAACAAGATGCGCGTACAGAAACGAGCTGAAAAACCTCTCGTCGCTCTCTTTTTCTCTCTTTTTCTCTCTCTCTCTCTGAGCTGACAGTCGGTCGGGACGAGTGGAGAGATACTGACTAAAGTATAATCAGAATCGAGCGAGTCCAGTCCCGAGGAGAGTCGAGTGTAATAACAGTAATCCCTCCATTCGCCAGCAATTTCGCCGTTCGCTCAAAAACTCCAAATTATAGAAGCTGCTGTCATTAGTCGGATGAATTCTTGTGCGAAAGACAGAGAAAGATTGAGCGGGAAGCAAGCAGAACAACGACTGGGCTTGCACTATATGTATTTTAGATACGCCCTGGCTTCCTCGAAACCCTTTCAGAATTTTTCGGAAAATTCACAACGGGTCGACACATATATATATATATATGTGGGAGGCATACTTTGGGACACATATTTTTCTCTGCATACATAGATTCATTATGCACTTCTTGAATTACAGTTCTGCGGATATTGTTTTATATGCAATTATTGAAGAGATATAACAATTTTACTGTGAAACGCATACTTTGGGGCACTTGCTTGTAAAGCATATAAAGAGGACAGTCCACAAACAATCAGTAAGGTGTATACGGAGGTCAATTGGCATGGTCCGTAATGTATGCGTATAAATACAATACGTCTCAGTTTCTTTGTATAGTTTGGGGACAAATTTGAGAATAATTTCGGTATATTTTACATAGTTTGACGACTTATTTTTCAATGGAAAAAAAAAATCCAAAGACATCGGCATTATAACTATATATTTTTTTGGTCTTGAGGACCTCAATCTATGCATAAAATATTTGGGTTTTCATGTATTTTGCGCATAGTTTGAAGTACGTATTGCACATTGGGGCAAACCTCTTTCAAGTATAGATTTTTTAGTAAAATGTTAAACAAAAGTTCCTTCAATCATTCTGAAGACTGCAAGGAACATTTAAGTATCTTCTGAAACTCAAATCGAAGAATGTGGCAGGAAGTTTAGTTTTTGTGATGTCCAATGCATTCAATTTTCGAGCGCGTGTGTCTCAACGTTTTCGTCTCAACTCTGTTATAAGCATGCGAAATGCAATGAGTATGAAAATTTGTCATCCTCCACTGAAGTACCACTCCGCCTAAGTAGAAAATTGCAATTGATTGGTCGGAGAAATGCGTCAAAAATCATGCGATAAATCGAATCATAAGTATACTATAAACTATTGTCTTATTTCGATTTTCGTTTGAAAATTTTTTCTCCACGTTTTGATTTATCTTGATTTTTTTTCTGGACTCTATCCATTTGACCGATTTTTATTTTTGTACATTGGTGACTTTTTTCAATAACCAACTGATTTTGCTTTTTTTTTAAATACTTCATCCTCAAGAGACAATGGAATACTTGTCCTATTATTGATATCATAAATTTTAGTGTTGAATGTAAATCATTCTTGATCTTGCCAATTTTTTGAAAATTTTGTACTTTTTTGGGTAGTTTTTTTCTGTGAAAACAAATGGAATCGGGATCAACAAATGAACTTGTCCAAGGTTTTTTTTCCCCAGGGAGGGGATTTTTGGCCAGGATTGAAATATTCACATTGATGTGAATATTGAAAAAAAACGGAAAACCACAAACTAAATAAAACGGTGGATAATCCAAAGTGCATGGTTTTTCCATTGTTCATAAAAACGAGAAGCACAAGAATAATGTTTGACGTTGCCGAAGGTAGAGTGATAGTTGCTTCTGGAGTTGTACTTGAGAGTTGAGTTGGCTTTGGAATATTGGCAATTGAATCGTCATCGGACACAATATCAAGTTTGTCCGATTCAGACTCAGCGTTCCCTTCTCCGTCATTCAGCTTACGTTTCTTGTTGTTTGGGTTTGTTTGGGCACTACGCTTTTCTTTTAATACTCTGCGTCAAGCCGGTGCCACGTCTCTTGATAAATTAAAGTTCGTAAAAATTAATCAACTGCTCTCGTTTGACAATAATTAGTTTGAACATTTCATAAATAGTTATCCATTCAAGAACGTTTTTCGTCGGTTACATACGCATCACATCACACTCATTGTGATGGAACGCATTGTTTGCGGACATGTGTGTTCGTAAGAATCCACTCAAATGATATAAATTCGTGAAATCTTCTAGTCAAAGTATAGAGATACGCGACAAGAGGAATAGTTTGTTTCAGGTCATCTGTGTTGGAAATTCATTTGTACGATTGTATCTTGTTACTCATGAATTCAGTAAGCTAGCGGTAGAGTTGAGCAAAAGCTTTGAAAAAAAGTAAAAAAAAAGTAAAAATGTAAAAAAAGTAAAAAAAGTAAAAAAAGTGAAAAAAGTAAAAAAAGTAAAAAAAAAGTAAAAAAAGTGAAAAAGTAAAAAAAGGTTTAAAAAAGTGCTGCACAAGGGTCATCGAAAACTTTCATTGAGATAAGTAATACATGGATCTATGATTGCTGAAAAACATGTTCATGCGACACCGTTTGGATTATATACCCAAAAAATAAAAGGCATTGATTGGGGACACTTGTAGGAGAAATTCATTTCTACGGCTCAGGCAAAAATTGATCCGTGTGCTGCCATCTGTTGATTTTTCGAAGTTTCTGAAGTGTCTTCAAATCATGGTCACAATCAGAATGCTGAAAATGTCGTCAAAGTATGTGATTGACACCAAAACACATTGGGGACTGTCCTCAAACGATGCTAATGTCTTCAAAAGATGTACCCGCTCGAAATTTCGTCCCCGAACTATGCTTCCCACATATATATATATATATATATAAATATATAAAAGACTGGAATAATGCATCGATTCATTTTCGAGCGTAAATATCATTACGATTTCCATATTTATTTTTATCGTTATTTCGAAATTGATATTCCGTTCGGCGGATCGATAAAAATTGATATTTCTTCCTTTATTGTTATTAATTTGATGGGCATAAAAATGTTTTTGAATTTCCAAGCGATTTTGCCGAAAAATAATTAACTGTCGTCCTTATTTCTAAAAATAAATGAATTTTTTCGTCAATTTGACGATCGACGAGGTCAATTTTTTCCTGTTTTTTTTTTTTTCAACTTCTTTGGTACCAACGAAATGAAATCCGAGCTGACTTTCGTCCTGCCAACAAATAACACGTCAGTTTGTCGTTAACTGCACCACGATCCATTAATTAAGGTCCAAACACCCATTTTTCTATTTCTCGAAAAATCTTCAAACCTCGAAGACCATTTAAGGCCAGTTTAAATCGCGGCTCTTTCGGGAACAACAAAAAATTTGACGGTTCACTAAACGCACGTTGGGCAATAGTGATTTTCAAAGTCGATGGAGGTCATACGCACTCAAGTCACTGAGAGGAGACCGAAGAAACATAAAAATAAAAAAATTAAATTTAGTTGTCATTCGAAATGGGAGGAAAAATATCAATGCCCGCTCTAAGGCCCACTAAATACCTGTGATTTTCGTTAAATGCTTTTGCCATTTTACTTTGCGATGCGAAACTATACCCAGAGTCATTTCCGATTTTGAAAGCCTTTTTCAAAATTCCTGGAGGTCTTTATAAAACTATAAAAATCCACAAGAGTTCACCAATGACACTATTTCTTACGAAACATCGAGAAAATTAACTAGTTACAAATTTCACTATCAATTTTTATTTAAAAAATAAAAAATAGTCGTTCTCATCACTAAAAAGTTGTTGCATAAAAAAATGCAATGAATAAAAATCAGAAAGAAATCATCATAATTCCAATTCGCCATAGAAACAGCCCAATGTCAAAAATTCCCCATAGAAATGTGTTTTTATAAAGATACCAAATAATTTAGAAATAATTTGTCGATAATTAAAGATTTATTAATAAAAAAAAAAGAGTAAAATTCAAAAAACGTCAGTGCAGACTGATTCGAACTTAAAAATCGACGATTATTTATAAAACAATTTTGGACCACCCTGTATAGTGAATTTTTGCAAAAAGTTCACTTTGCCAGAGATTTTTGTTCCTTCCTGACTAAACAGTGACCAATAAAAGAAAAAAAAAGATTCTACGACTTGGGTTACAAAAAGGTCGTAAGTTTGATTTTTCTCCACATAAAATCGTGCGTCAAGTGGGCCTTTTATTTAGTCGAAAAGTTGATCAGCCTAGGGCTGTAATCCCATCTCTTTTCTCTCATCTTCGTCCGCTCTGCAGATTTCTGCTCTTGAGACCAAACACAGACTCGAAGATGTGCAACAAAAGTGGAAGAAGCTGAATCTTCCACGAGCTGAAACGATCATTCCGTTCGACCCTCTAATTAACTTATTCGTTTATACCTCGGGCATTCGCGTCATTTTTTTACACCCAAAAGTACACGAATGTGCGTTTCTCACAGAAACAAAAAAACAATCGTCATTATTTTTACTTCTTTTCTTCGCTGGATTGGGAACAATTTTTTTAAACATTCTTCAAATTTTCAATTTATTTCCGTACGAAATTTGTTTTTTTTTTTTTTTTTTTTTTTTTTTCAAATACTCGTCGAGACAAACTTTTATTCAAAGTTTGGGAAGAAAAATATTTCCGTACCATAAAACTTTGCTCGTACCATAAAACGAGCTTCGAAATTGACTTAAATACTGAAAAAAAATCTCAACAACAACAGCGGGCAAAAAATTCGAGAAAAATATGTAAGTTAATTAAATCAATGACGTTTTATCGATCAGTTCTAAAGTGGTCTCTAAGTCACAAAAGCTTTTAAGATATTCATCTTTGTCCTGATCAATATTCCTTCAAATGATTGTCATATTGTAATTTTGAGTAATTCATGTAATTTTTAATTGACAATTGAAAATTCTATCAAAATTTGCCTTTTTCATTGATTTTAAATATGTTGAATGGTTTTTTATTTTTAGTTTCCTGTAGAAAATTAAAAATGATCGATTGAACGATTTCACTCTAAATTAATTCCATCCAATATGAATAAACATGCAGTTTATTTTGTAATTTTGAGCAATTCGTTTTTTTTTTTCAATTGACAACTGAACATTTAGTCGAAATGTGTCTTTTTTCATCGATTTTAAATATGTCAAATGGTTTTTCAGTTAAAAAATTTTTTTTAAATAAAAATAATTAATTATCGATCGAACGATTCAACGTTGAACGACTTTTATACGCTCGGTTCGTAAGAAAGATGTGAAATTTAGATCGAGCAATCTTGCACCTAGCTCGTTCTTGAAAATACACACGAGATCAAAGCTGGCTTTGGTTTTCTACGTCTGGGCAATCAGTCCGGTACTCCGTCTCTGTCGACTTAGTAAATGCTCGTCTTGTACGACGAGGTAACCAACCAACTTAAAAAAACGTCTCAAACCTTCGTGTACTGTTTCTTTATCTGCCAACTATGTTTGTATCGATGACTAACAGGGAAAAGGGCGTTTAAAGTATCGAGTCAGGTATTAACTTCGCGGAGAATTACGTCTTTTTCTTAACGACCAATCAGTTCGTTACAAATACAAAGTTCAAGTGTTTGTTTCGAGCCTCAATTTATTCAAAATGTACGGCAAATATTGGAAAGAGTTGTTAAGACATTTTTGCTGGTGGACTAGGGGATTTAATGAGGTTGTAAATTAATGAAAAATTAAGTGCTGGAAAATTCATGAATTTTTCAAAAAAGTAATATTCATGAAAATGAATAATTGACATTTTCCTCTCCTCGAATGATAAATTGACTTTTTGTACACAATTTTATCGAGAATTATTCTTGAATTTATTGATAAATTAGATTTTTACACTTTTTCGTAAAATATTCGAATCAGTGCAAGGAATAACTTAAAAATTCGTAATAGAAATAATTGATGATTAATTGGTCAACACTTCTTTGATAAATCATCGCCAAATGGTACAAGTTTTGAACTTTCTCGTGCATCAGAGTACGGAGCCACAAGCAATCGAAAAGTTCTCAGTGATCTCCAGTGTATTGAAGATTAATTTATTTTTCTACAATAAATATTTTATTTATTTTCATAAGCAATATTCTTGAAAGTTGAGAATCTAAAAAAACAAATTAATAAAAAAATTGATGCCGAGGAATTCTCGTAAGTTGAATATGGCTGGAGCATGATGCATATAAGTAAATGTGCAAAAATACGTTGGCGAATACATAAGACGTGCAATAGTGGATTACGAACGCAACTGGTTCTCGGTCATTTTCATAAAGACTATCGAAGACTTGAGTGTACGAGAAAGAGAGAGAAACAGAGAGAAAGAGAGAGAGAGAGAGAGAGAGAGAGAGAGAGAGAGAAATAAAAAGAAAGAGAGAAAGAAAATCTGGCTGCGTATATTCTGCGTTAAAGTAAAACAGCCGTAACACGTTGTGCTGGGCTATTAAACTGAGTGGAAACGACGAAACAACGCGGTTTCTTAGCGCGAGTGAGTGAAACTACGAATTATCCGCGAACTAAGCGATATTACTTATATTTTCATTACGATTTGTCGATTATCAGGATTTACGATCGAACGAAATAGCGTCCGAGACTTCTCTCATTTTAATTTCATTTTATTTCACTTTTTATTACTGTTATAGACATTTATAAATCCACTGGGACACAAAACTGACTATTATTATTTTATTTGCAATGTAACTATTGCTAATCGAACTCACAATAATCACAGGTGATTGAATTTATTATGAATTTATCATTCGATCCATTCGATTATCGTAATAAATCGTCGTTTTTTTTAAAATACATTTCAAAACTTTGACAATTCTTCAAAAAGTGTTGCCCAATCGAAATAAATTATTTTTTCAGAAAAATTTCGCTAAAAAGAATAATTTTGAATTTGGAGTCGATCCGATCTGTCAGTTCGTTCAAAACCACGGTCTGCGGCGAATGAAAATAAAATAATAACAATTTTTCACAAAATTTATTCGCTTTTCAGAGGTTTGTGGAAAGTTTTGACTTACTATACGATCAATTTTCCCTCGTGCCGCACTCACAATAACAATAAAAAATGCATTTTGCAGTCATGTGACAAAGATTCGTATTGCATAAGTCGAAATAATAACAGAGGAAAACGGTTACAATGAGAAATATTAATCATTGGGTCCAGAACAATTGAATTCAACGACAGAGTATGAAACAAAAAAAACACTTGTGCGAGATACAAAGAGAATACGTTGTTGCGTAACAATATAAATCCCCCGCTTTGGTCGCAATTTAATTAAAAAGCAGTAGTAGAAAGTACGACGACTCGAAATAACATCATTGACTCGTGTCACTCTTTCGCTTATCTATGAATTTTATTTCTTTTTGATACAAGAAAGAAGATGAAGAAACAAAAAGAATGTCGATCTACTGATTTTCCTCGATATTTCAAAATTCTAAAGTTCAACACGCTCCCACGACAGTGACGTCGTTAATTGAATAACGTTGTCATATTTTTTCTTTCGAATTCTGCACATTTACCAAAGAACAGGACAATTTCCAATATTTATTCAACGAATAATCGTCGTTCAATGACGAAAAATTTAGAGTAAACAATCTAAAATTAAAAAATGTGAATTAAAAATCAAAAAAATTCGTCTGGCTCCAAAGTGCTTTGGTTGCTTGTTATTTTTCATTTGAAGAATTTCCATATTTATTCTGAACCAAGAGAAATTTTCTTATCCCTGGAGTTAAAATGGAAATTAAATCGAAAATCTTTGTGAATTTTTTTCATTCCGATATCCTTAACATCTTCATATTTTCAAATGTATACTTCCTTCAAAACGAAAAACTATTTGTCTGAGATAGAAAAAAGTACTTGACTCAAATGATTCTTTATATTTTCGAGAATATTATTTAATATCGCGAAATTCATTGAGACACCAATTTAGTTGATGAATTTTTGGTCCAAAGCAAAAAAAAAAACGTTTTGCTGGTGCATTGCTGCCAATTTTTAATATTTCAACACGCGACTCCCGCTCTTGTGATTGAAAAAATATTTTCTTCATATGTATCCCATGCCGAATTATTTGAAATGAGAAAAGCCTGGCTATAATTTAGTGGCAAAATTTGGACAGACATCCGTGACCCTTAAAATGATTATTGCCAATAAATAATAGTAAAACAATAATAAAAAGCAATGCCACGAAATTCTAGAAATTTTGTACCGCCGGATAAATTTGCGACCCTTCGGCAAAAAGTCTGTGTCATTAAATGAATCTGTTGGTAAGATCGAGAACGATGATAAAAATGAGAAGAAAGTTGGGTATCAATTCCGTAAAGTTTAGCTGCTGTTGACCGAATAATCTTTGGAAGATAAATGAACGAAGAGGCAGAGAAATGGGATGATGGATGGAATATGAAAAGACTGACCTCTTGCCGTTTCGTCTTCGTCGTTTGGTAGCATAAACGGTTCCGAGTTGGCTCATGGCGATGGAATTATTGGGTCCGTTGGCGGCTGACGGTGGGGGTGGTGCGGAGGTTGGTGTCATCGCGAGGGGATGATGATCAGCGATGCCAATAATGTTATTTTGTTGGGTGGCCGAATGTTGTTGATGGGAATTATTGTTTGTAATGGGGCTTAATAAGGCGCTTGAGGATGCAACTTGGTTGCTTGTAACTGGATGAGATTGCGATAAAGAATGAGAGGGTGGAGGAGGAGGAGGAGGAGGAGGAGGTGGCTGCGTCGGTTGTGGATAACCGCATGCCGCAGCAGCGACGCTAACGTAATCCGTCGGCGTTAGGGATACCGTAGGTGGTGGCGGCGGCCCACAGATGCCAACCACCCCCGGACCACCCCCACCGACAACACCCCCGACCACCCCCAGCCCCGAAGCGCTCCTGTCCAGCGCGTACACCTTGCAGACCGCCGTGACAGCCCTTTAAGCGTAACCCGTATCGAGGCTCTAGCTGCCTACATTATTCCTCAGCATCATCGTAGGACAAACCACACCGACGAACAAGTTATAAGCAACGACCAAACGTGGGTGCAATGATTTTTTAAAAGTTGGAGGATGACGCGAGTTTCCAGCTGATCATGTGAGCAGTCCTGTCAAGATTTTGCAATGAAACTTCCTCGGCAAATTGTAAAATGATGTCGGAACAGATTGTTGAAATCTGGTGGTTTCTGTAAATCGTGTATCACTAGCACTTGAGAAACTTCCAGTGGACGATCATCCCCTAGAACGCTTCGCTAAAGCACTTTGTTTATCAACTTCAAACTATATGGAAATTGAAAAAAACTTGGTATGTCTTTACAATTCACCGTCAAACATTTCCGTTCGGTTGACACTACTCTTCAATACCTGGACGAAGAAGAATACACTTGGGAAACGAAAAATTCACCCGCACTTAAAGTCACTCACGTTTTTAATCATATAGCACACGGTTCCCGAACGCGTAGTCAATTCACTGTCACTCGATATCACTATTCTTATAACCAACAATCCAGAACTAATGAGCCTCGTGTAGTGAGTCACTTTAGCGCAGATTATCCATCGATTTTGTAAACCTATAAATTCACTAGTCGCTCACACGATATTCCGTTTGGGAGGTACGTTTTTTGTGCGTTCACCGCGTAGGAGTGTCACATGGCACTGACATCGTGTATTTTTCGCGATAGCCACAAAAAAAAAAAAGGAAATTGCAATCACCAATTGGATCGATTCAATAATTTGAGAATGAAAAAAAAAACTGGAGTTTTGCACCAATTGTTAATTCCAATCGACCAAGTTTTCAAATCCACTCAAAACTCACGATATTTCGCGTCGGTGTTGAAAAATAAAAACAACGGTTTCAGCAAAATGTTGATAAAGATCGATTCGACCTAATTTGTGTTTTATTCAGTATTCCACGTCAATTGAAAGTAATTATTGCTAATTAACCAGACCCGCAATCCATTATGCGAATGCGTTTTATTTGATTTTATTGTATTTAAAGTGTATGATGAAAGGCAGAAACGAGCGGCGTTGCGGCGGGCGCCAAGTGTCGTCACGTGTCCGCGAAAACTGGCAGCCCAGGCTCTTCCCACTCCGCTTGGGACTCGACTCGCTCGACTCTCACTCCCACTCCTTCGACTTCCCCTATTCCCTCCGGGTGTTGGATCCGCCACAACCACCACCGTTCAACTACCACCTCTACCGCTGGCACTACCACCACTGGAAGCGTCACACTGTCTCAGTGGTGAATGCTCCACGGCAACGACGTATGTGCAACCACTCTCCGCGTTGGGTAGACAGAGGGAGAGCTATGAGCACTTTCTCACTCACACCGCCTCTGCCTCCACTTCCTCTGGCCAAAACACCACTTTTCCCCGTCCTCAACCCACCGAGAGTCCACCTCTTCCATCTACTCCTCGTGTTGTAAGCCGCGATGAGGTTCTCCTTGCGCCGGCCCTCTTCCTCCAACTACAGCCACCAGGATCTTCCGATATAGCAATAATACTCCCACTGCCAACAAACCTTTCCTCCGCTCCGCGGCCAAGCAAACTCATACTTCGATCTTTTAGCCATAAGTCATATATAACCAGAAGTGCAGCTTGATCGCAGCTTCAACAAGGACAACTTGGAAAGCAGAGCTTCCAGACACCTCTCATCAAAATAACTATTTAGCTTTGTCTTCGCCATCGACATGTCAAGATAATTGTCATCGGATGATCATCCTACATCCCAATTGACAGCCGCTGAGCCACACTACCTGGTCTGCATTGATGGCTGAATTGCTCTGGAATTGGAAGTTGTCTTATGATCGCAGCACTTTCTTTGCGTCGATCGATTGCTGCGGAAACTTCAGGATAAGGGTAATCAAGTGACTTCCTCACGACCAGGAAACACTGGTGGTCACTAGTGATCAGGGTTTCTCTCAAATCCACAGCTCCCTGAACTAGTCGAGCGTTTATTTCAGGATCTTTAGTTCACCAGCCCTCAGAACTTGTCCTAGTGGATGACGCGTCCTGGCTGAACGTTCATACTCTCGACATTTAGGACACTGAAGAAGTAAAAATCGTCGAAGCAAGTATTCCCTCGCGGATGATCTTAGTACCCCACCCCAAAGTGTACATAAGTTCGAAAGCAAATAAGTGAATCAACTTCCACGGAAATCTAAGGATTGCAAGCGATTTTTAAGCTGCATATGTCATACTATGCTCGAAAGCGACGCATGGGTAAGAGCCGAAAGGGTCTCAGGGGGTTTCTGGCTGCTCTTGCCTCCGGACTGTGTTTGCCTGTAATGCCGACATCTGCCGCGCTGCCACGGCAGCTATCCCCCACTTATCGACCACCACCCCACCCTGGCTGCGTGCGTTTTCCCCCACCACTGCGGACATTGCCCGCCCACGGTGACACCGCAGCCACCAATCGCAGGGCCAGCATGGCGCCATCGGCGTAAATGCGAGAAAGAGCGAGAGGCTAAATGCTTGATAGTGATCGACGCAACTCAACCTCACCGACGATTCTACGAGCTTCAATTTCGCGACGGTGGGAGTTAATCTGCTTACCCCTTCTCCGAAGAAAATTCTTTATCAAAACACCTCCTTCTCGACCTCGCTATGTTTATCAACTATTCTACGGGATTCACTCCTAATTCACTGGAAGGTCATGTTTCTAGCATATTCCTGAGAAATCGTTATTGAACTAATGCTCCTAATCCACTCCAGCTATTCTTGTAGCTTGACATTTAAAGAAGTACTTTGTCACTTGGGAAATACTTCAAACTGTATTCAAACATTTAAACAGCTCCGGAACAGGCTTCATACGAAAATGATTCGACGGCGTATAGTCACACATCAGAGAACGTATTTCTATGATAGCAATTATGTCAGAAATCTTTTGAGGTAGTTCGTATCGTTATATCGTTTCCTTAAGATTTTGTTGAAAATTTGGATAAATCTCCTTTAATGTCATTTCACCAAGCGGAACGTTCAGATATTTATTGATAAAAATCACAATTTTCGGTAGTCTCTCATAAGAGCTCGTGTCCAAAGTTACATTTTCATCAACAAATATTTTGGCTCCAACATGCTGAAGCCTTCTAAAACTTTGCATACATTTTAATGCAACATCAAAGAGGCTACATTCAGTTTTGCAAAAAAATCTAAAGAAAAAAATGTTAGCAATTTTTCTAATTACACAGCAAGTCCATATTACCTTGGATGACCTTGAATTTCGAGTACGTTGTTCTTTAGTCAATTTCCAACAACATTTCTTCATTAACTTATGCCCACAAACGATTTCGTAGGTGAGAAAAACTGAAAAACAATTCTTCCATATAAATGTCACTACCTTAATCAACAAATTAGCAGCTTCTATTGGCAAGTATCCAGTATCACTTACTGATAAATAGACAAGATGTGATTCTGGGATCTAGATCGTAGTACAAAGATGGCAAAGAAGAGGGGACTCCCTTCAGCTCCAAAGGGTGAAAGGTCGTACCGTGCACAGACGACGAAAGGAAGGAGGAACCGGAGGATATTCAAGCTCGTTGATACCCACGACACCCAATCGTACGATCGCCTTAAACCCGATCCTTTTAACAAGTATCTCTTGTGTCCCAATAGAAAATAGTTTCTGTGGGCTACATGGTGAACTTGTGTGTCTGCTGCAGAGTCTCGATTATTTTCGATCAATGTGGCAATCAGCCTTTTATGTACACGGCTATGCCTACATATATATATAGACTTTTGCTTATACATACGGAGAGAATACCTGCTGCACAGCAGGTACTTACAACCGAGTCGTCACGTTTTCTCTCTTATCTCTCGAGCATTATATAGTTGCGCTTCGTGAGGGTTATCGGATCGCTCGTGTCTTCCGATATCCGCAACACCATACCATGACAAAAACGCTTTATAAACTATATAACACACATATATGTATGTTTTTTTCCAATAAAAGTGTATTTCTCTGGTGTTTGCTTGAAAGATGATAAGTTCTAGGCATTTACCATGTTTTTATGACGTTTCTTCCACTCGTCAACGATACGTAAACATTTACCAGAACATTTAACCCCCTGCTAAGGGATTTTGAGGCAGAGTTGGAATTTCAACTTTTGATTCTGTACTTTTCTTTTTAATTGAATTCTTTGTTGTTAAAAATATCGACTTTTTCGATTTTATGTCTGCCGTTTGTTTAATTCTTGACTTATTTTTCGAAAATGAGATTTTTCTTGTTGCAGATCATTTTTCACGACGCTTGGCACCGTAAAAAAAATACATCCGCGACCATATGCGTTCATCATGCTATATCTTCGTCAATTTTTAAGATTTTTTCATCACTAAAAATGGAAAATACTCGTTGAAATATGTAGAATAAACTGTAAAAATTTAAAGAAGATTCATCCATTAGTTCCCTTTGAAAAAAAATCGGGAAAAAGCTCTTCAATTTCGGGGTTCTAAATTATTTTCCCTCCTTAATACGATTACCAGAGTCCTATTAATGAATAAATGTTGCAAAATTATTATTAACAATGAAAAGTATGTTCAAGGACGCGTTTGAAGACAAAAAAGTCAAAATAAACATAAAGATTGAAAATTTTCCAACATTTTGGTAAACACTTACTGAGCGATAAAAAAAAATTAAAAAAATTAAAAAAAAAAAAAAAACATCGTCTATCATTTAATAGGTTTTGAAGATTCTTTATTAGCTTCTTTTAGTGCGAAAGACGTTAAACGGTATTTCGTTTCGCGGATGTTTTTATAATCGTGTTTATATACACAAAGTGCGGGCTCTACCGAATTCGCATTCGTGTTTAAAACTCATTTTACGCATGCACCGCTACCCCGAGAGATCCGCGTCAAGTCCAGAGTGTGATGCGACCGCTACCGGCCACCGCGACTTGCATTTTGTACGCACGCGAACCATTCTCCAACTTTTTCTCGTTCTTTCTCAATCTTTCTTCTTCTCCCCCTCCCCCTCGCCCCTCACGCCTCTTTTCCATCATTCCAACTTTGTGTCATTCTTTTTCCCTCAATTCTTACATTCACTCGCGATCCGTCTTTCATTCGCTAACGCAAATTAGTGTACGAAATAACTGGCTGCATGGCCTTCTCTTTTAACGAACCTGGACCTTTCACACAAACTGGCAGAACCAATATTTCTCATTTTATTGTACACTCCCAGAGAACAGTGGAATTTTTCGCGTTTTTTTTTTTCCAGCCCCTCGTTAAAGCTGTTTAATCGTTCAATTGGCCCATTTCTATGACAATTTTTTCGACAAAAAGTCAACCCAGTGACAAAATTACTCGAATCTCACGATTTATATGCCAAACTTTTTGTAACTTTGGAAAAAGGTTTGAACAAAAAATATTGTAGATGAAGAAATTATGCAAAATTAGAAAATGACATTATTATTATGATTATTATTATTTTTTTTTTTATAAATATGAGCATTTTACTTCGTCGAACGACTCGTTTTTTTTTTTATATCAACGGAATGCGACTATTCGCTGACAACATTTTTTATTAGTGCAATATCGCGGATGTTATGCAAAAGAAACACTTTCCATATTAATTAATATTTGAATTCTGTATTTCTATTGGTAGCTGAGCTCGCGACTTGAACATTCTCTGCTGCAAATATCGATCCTATCTTTATAGATAATATAATATAATAATAATAATATAATAATAATAATAAAATATAATATAAAATAATAATAATATAATTATAATATAATAATAATAATAGTTTACATATAATAATAATAATAGTACAAAGTTTCATGTTTATGAAACTTTGTATGTTTTATTTTATTATTTTTTCATCATCGTGGAATCTGTAAAAAAAATATATGGACATAGGAATAAATATGTAAATGGATGTTATGGCGAGCACTAGCTCGCTAATCGATGTTTACGAAGACGGAAAATTATCGAGCGTCCCAGTTAAGAAATTCGTATTGGAACTTTCGTAGCGATTCAGCTTCCGTTGGAGCAAAGAATATTTGGAAACAATATAAAAATTTAGTCTCACAAATGTTATAGAAATAAAGTGATAAAAATTCTTGAACGCAGTGGAACTAATTATTAATCGAAAGATAGAAGACAAGGAGGATGAGGATAAACTTTGGACTGAGAGAACACTGATTTTCGTGGCTTTGAAAACGTCTGCCTTTGCCATCTGTCGGCGGGAGCACGAACCACAAAACTCACTCGCTGGCCACGAAGGCAATTCGAGGTAAAATTACCTACAGATTTCTAGAAAGAAGTGGTAACGGTTCGATATCATTTAATCCGAGTCCAAATTCATTGAAATTCAATTTGACTGAATTTTTGACTGAATTGAAATGCTCTTTCCTGTGAAGGGTCGACTGCAGGGGATTTTAGTCCAGGATTGATTTTAGGCTTACAGAAAAAAATATTTCAAAAATGTACGAATTCCTTGAGGAGTTACGACCATGAAAAAATGTCTGGGTCATACAGACCCATGGCACTAGTAACCTGATTATGGATATAATAATATTTGATTATTTTTCTTATTTCTGAGAAATAGAACACTTATTTTTCCGAATTATAGTAGAAGCAAAGCACGAGCATAAAATTAAATGGAAAACAATATTTTTAATGTTATGATTCAATAATATTTGCACGAATCCGCAACCATTTGCCGGGTATAAAAATTCATGATCTACTGGTCGTTCTTAGACAGAGTCACTTGTCAGTCGTGATAATAAATCTACTTTGGTTCCTGCGTTTTGTACAAACCGAGGCAGCAATTCGTATGAGAGAAATATCTCGATGTTCTGCGCCACGTAGCGGTCGGAGCGAGAAGCTTCAACGTGGGTACTCGAATAAACGTCCTCAAATGGCATTATTTATTTGATTCAAATAGAGCTCTTTGGTCGAAGCCAATAGGAATATTGTTAATTAAATGCAAATAAATTAAATAAATAACCCTGGTCGATTAAAATAGATTTTTTTTTTCTATGGATGTGTGGGACGGACCAAGGTACGAATATCCGGAGAAAATATCTTCTTATGGATCTAAATCTGCAAGAATTTTAAAAGAGAGGGGGAAAGGAGTTTGGGCGTTGCTTAAAGAATGAAAAAATAGGCTTCTAATTAGTTAGATCATTGTTTTGAAATGTAAGGTACGTTGGGCAGGTAGAACAGCGCAATCAGGACCGCAACAACTAGTGCTGCAATTGCCAGATTCAACGAGACGATAGCAGAGAAGTAAAGTGTGCGGGCGTCCGCAGGACGCCCAACACAAAACGTATCTGCAGTTCTACATATATTAATGTTGTATATTTATATATATACATATATATTTATTTATACACATATTTATTAATATATATATATGTATATACATAAATATATACAAAACTCTAACTCGCTTCGGCACCGCTTATAATTGCGTGCAACGAATAATTACCCGATATACAACGTGGACGTTCACAGGGGTAGCCAACTATACACTATTCCTTGGAGCTAGACACGAATAATTTTCAAGCACGTTACATTCATTTATTTATACATAATGGGTGATGTACATATACACGAGGATATGCATTACTGGTTAAAAGAGTAAGAGAGAGATAGTAAAAGAGAGAAAGAGAGAGAGAGAGAGATAAAAAATTACGAATATTTACAAAAAATATTTCTCATACGCAGGGGATAGGATGAATTTGAACAAACCATAAATTAAAATAATTTAATGCATGAAGAAACAATTATAAATAATTGTTATGGAAACACAAAAATTAGACACTTCACTAACGTGTTAAGATTGAAGAAATTTATCTCCTGCAATGATCATTTTTTTTCGTTATCTTCAACTTGTCGGAATTATAAATTATCATAAAACCAGTTGTTAGACACTAAGCAGATACATTCTTGTGTCAGAAATCGACAATGATGGGTACTTTATTGTAAAATTATTTCCTACCTTCGAATGATGACATGATTGAAGATTATTGCTGTTCGAACATAAGAGAATTATGTGTTTTTTTCCTTTTTCTCAAAATCATCGACGATTGTGTGAAATAATTGTTTTTTTCTTTTTTTTTTTCAACAATAGATGCTAATGCCTCTATTAAAAAATATTTACACGCCATTAAGCGGTTAAAAAAAAAAAAAAAAAACACTTGTGAATGGCTCGTAGAAGTGCTGGGATAATTTTTTTTCACATGTCATCGCTCATCAGTGGCACTTCGAAGAAGAACAATAGTGACTTGAATTATTCAACAGATATTTCTTTATTTATGTGCTTGTGTTTTTGTTCAGTTCGAGGATCGATATAATAATCGATTGAAAACCTCTGCAGATTGCGTGTAATTGAAAGCAACGATCTTGAAAAATTTTCTCATATGACTACCACTGGCTGTCATTATGTTACTCAATATTTACTATAATGAAAGAAAATGAAAAAAAAAAAAAAAATGAAAAAATGAAAAAAAAAAAAAAAAACCAGCAAATCGACGTTACCATGTCCCCGGAACTACGTTATGTGCATTCGCATATACACTAATATAACGTTTGTCATTTTATTCTTCTATTTCTCGTCATTATTCTGGTATTCACATATTTGTTCTCGATATTATTATTGTACACTGAAACGGTCTACTTTCATAATTGAATAAATCAATTATTTATTTCCTGCATAAACAATATAATAATTATCTTATAATGATTCTTAAAAAAGATACGAGATCACCTCGAAATAAGTGATTTAAAAAATAAGATAATTTTTTTAATCGTTCGACTTGATATGCGCAACTCTGTATAAATTTATCGATAAAATTAATTACTTTTCGAATAAATATTCCAATCGATATAAAAAATGATTGAAAGAATTGAATTGTCAGTGATATTTTCAAACGAAACCTCAATATATTAAAAAATATTTAAATAATAAGATAATTTTTGTAATCGTTCAACTTCATCCAAATTTGTATAAATTTATCGATCAAAATTAATTACTTTTCGAAGAAATATTCCAATCGATATAAAAAATGATTGAAAAAATTGAATAGTCAGTGATATTTTCAAACGAAACCTCAATATATTAAAAAATATTAAAAAAATAAGATAATTTTTGTAATCGTTCAACTTCATCCAAATTTGTATAAATTAATCGATAAATTTAATTAATTATCGAAGAAATATTCCAATCGATAGAAAAAATAATTGAAACAATTGAATCGTCAGAGAATTTTTGTAATGAAACCTCAAATAAAGACGAGAAGAATTATTGATCAAAATAAAAATGTCAATGTAAACCTAACAAATGGTCGAAATAAGTTACCAATTATTGGGAATCGATAGACACGCAGAGCAAATGGTCCATTCGATTTCATTGACAAAGAAAGTATCAGGCACGTGGCGTTTTCTCTCCCGATATTATAAACATGAAAACTCAAACGTCGATCAACCGAGCGAAACAGCCACTTACTGAAAAGTAACCCCCCCCCCCCCCCCCCCCCCCTTTCTTGACAACTAGTTTAACGAGGGTGGTCCAGAGAAACATATTGTGGCTGCTATTTTCGTGGCAGGTCTTTCATTGTTCCTTTCAATAGTTCCATTCAACCGCCCTTGCAATAATCACCTGGTCACGGGATATTGAACCCCATAAGGGCTTTTCAAAAATCAACCCTCTTTATAAACGTCACTTTTGACATTTTAGTATTTTCGGTCTAATAAAAAATAAATGTTTTGTATTTCAATGGAAAACCAATTAACAATAAAATACCGAAAAGACTAAAATGATGCCCTTCTTTTTTTTTCAACGACATCTTTTATTTTTTATTTGACAATTTCAATTGTCAATTTAAAAAAAAAAATTCACAGCTGAACCTTTTTGATCTTGGTTTTCAAAAAATCAAATATTATTTTAACACCTAAACGATGTTTAAAGTAACTTCAGAAATTATGTTATTTTTGTTGTTGTTTATATCAGTTTTTGTTTACACATTTTTTCATCATTCAATATTGATGATTAAAAAAAAAAAAATTAAAAAAAAAATAAAAACCATAATTAATGTAATTGAAATTTTTCTTTATTTAAAAATGATCAAGTTCCAATTTCTCGAGATTTTTTTCACTAGAGTTTCGATGCACAAGTAAATAATGAGGACCACACGTAAAAGTAAAGAAAAAAAAATAACAGCATATGGTTGGAGAAATAGAACTGCACGCCAGTCGCTCGATCATCGTTAACTCTTTTTCGTCTCCACGACAATCTAGCAATTTTTCTTTTTCTCAACTTTCTTGCCTAATAACAAGGATTATAACGTTATCACGTGTGAAGTTTGCTCGAGCAACAACGACAAGTTGAAACTACGCTATTGGGAAAACGCGTTCGTTGTGTGCTCGTCGTATATTTCGCCAAGCACAACTTTTCTATCGCGTTTCCGCGATCTCCCACGAATTACGTGTAACAAGTTGAAAAAAAAAATGGTGGGTTCATTATTACGTACGAAGACTAATTTTTTTTTCGTCTTTCTGTATAAACGTCAAAGCGAGTGCGTCAGTTTTGTCTGAAAGTTTCAAACGATTTGGCAAAGATAGAAAATTGTCTAACAATCAAATTATAGTTCGTTTTACCATGAAAAGGTCTTTTTTAGACATTTCTATAAAGCTGAACGTTGGACGTTTAAATCAAAGTTTTGTTTAAATTTGACTAAAGTTACTCTGCACTTGAAATACAATAACAATGATTTCAGTTACTCTCTTTTTGACAATCCATGACAGTGAACTTTTCGACTTTGTAGCTCATCGAAAAATATTTAAAGTTCTTTGAATTCGTTCAAATAAGATCGAATTTTCGATATTTATTTACCATAGGGACGAATTATTGATTTTTTTCATGTTTCAATCGGATTAATGAATGATTCGAACCAAACTTATCTTTAGGGCTCAATCAGAATCATCGAAATCAAAATCATCAGAATCAGAATCATCAAAATCACAATCATCATAATCAAAATCATCAGAATCAGAATGTCTGAACAAAACGTGATTGTCGACAAGCGCAATATATTTTTTGATATTGCATACAAAATAGAAGGAAAATAGATGATGAAAAATAAAGAGGATTATGAGCAAAATAGTATGATGGAGAAATAAAGAGTTTTGGACGTCGAGGTTGACGGTATTGGTTCGCCATAATAATACGCGAGCGGTAAATACAAAAAGGGGAACGGCGGCGGGAACGTAGAAGAAGAAAAAGAAGAAGAAGAAGAAGAAGAAGAAGAAAGGTGGAGCAAGGGGAAAAATGAGAAATTACAGAAAACGGGCGTTACATTGTTATTATAATTCGAACACGGATAAATAGGAAGCCGGAGGTAAACGTGATCGGTGCAATTACGGGTCTTGTAATAATTTGGGGGTGAGACGTCGGTATAATCGGAAAAAGAGAGCATTCCAAGAGAATACGAAAGAGAGGGAGAGAGAGAGAGGGATAAGAATATCTCGTTGGTGGAAAAAAGATGCAGAAGATGATTTCTCGGGTTCTCGAGAGACCGGTGTACAAAAATTATGAGAAATTATGAGATGCCGAGAGAGAGTGGAGAAGAGGAATTGGTAGTCTAGCCTGGGGATGATTGACAGGCGCGTCTGTTGGCCACAGGAGGACGGTCGCTCATCTCTTTGCTCCTTTTACCAGTTTTTTTCTTCCTCGAACTCTACATTTTTTCCATCTTCATCTTTTTTAAGCTTCTTTCTCTCTTGTTCGACTGGTTCGTCAGGTATTTCGACACGACCGATTCAAATGACGGGGGCTCGCGATTGTCCCAATAAACCTCTAAAACTCGATCATCCTCGTTGTTCGAGGACTTTCGGTACGAATGACCAAATTTAACCATTTTATTCCGATTTCTACAGTACGTTCTCTTTGACTATTCCTCGATCACTAAACTTCATTTTGGACTTCCAAATTTTATATGTTTTTATATTTGTATGTGATATTCAAAAAGTTACTGGAGAATCAACTTTTGAAGGTGAATATGGCCGGACTAGTCCATTAAATTCGTGTCGAATGTGCTTATTCGTTGATTCACAGAAGATTAATAAAAGCAATTGTTCGAAACAAGTCAATCAAACCATTTTTTTCTCAACGAAAACGATGAATTTTTCAGTAATCATGGAATTTTTATACGAAATTTTGTTGTGTCCAGTTAACGCATTGCTTGAGAACAATAGAATTTTCCCCCTGATTCTCTCTAAAGATAAGGTGAACCATTACCAAAAGGACCAAAGGAAACTGTGAAAAACCGTCACCGATACAGTCGGTTATAGATTTCCACTGAGTTCCAAATGATCACTATCATGAAAAGCTCCGAAAAACTGCCTCCCTAGGCTCCGAGGAATTGAAGCCAAATCAAATCGCTAAGCGGTCACCCAACCAAGTACTGACCTGCCCGGCGGCAAATAAGCTTGGTTTAAAACCGAAGCAACGAACCAATCGTTGTCTTTCTATCTTCCGACAAATTCAGTGCCTAACGTTCACCAAACTTTCTCCAATTTCTTCCTATTCCACAAAATCCTGCAAATCAACATCAAAAGAAAATCTCTCATCGCCTTTCAATTATAATCGTCATCAAAATATTGTTATTTAATCAGAAAAATCGACAATTCATTGGTCGCGAAGTTCTGCACCTCAAAAATGTATAAAAAATATTAAATAAGTTCGCGATTTGCTCTCGAGAAGATTCTCGTGCTGCTACCTTAATAGCGGTCTTTGTGGCCTTTCGCGTGCATTCGCTCGGAAATATATCTCTCGGTACAAAAACACGATGAACCCAATCTAAGACAAGCAGCAGCAGCAGCAGCGAAGGATCGAGGGCTCGTCCAACTGTTCTTATTGCTACAAACGCGAATATACTGAAGTGCAGGAGGTGCCATAATGAGAAAATTGATGTTGGCAAGCACACATCACGATCGTATATGAGAGAAAGGAAAAAAACATGGCGGTTTCAAGGTCATTCGGAAAATATATCAGAAAGGATATGCACTTGGACAAGAAACACTTGCGTACGACGAATGTATTTGTATTTATAATAAATTATTATTATTATTATTGTTATTATAATAATTATTATTATTGTTATTAATATTGTTATTATTAATATACACGAGGAGTGGATTCCAGCGCAATGCACCGCGCGGTGAATCCGCGGCTCTCTCACGGCCTTCTTGGCGCGAGAAGATGCGCAATTATGGCGTCCGCGTCAATGGCGAAAATGGCAGCTACGAACGACCATCTTACAGCAGCGGTTTTACTACTTTTTTTGTTTTTTTTTTTTACGGATTTTTTTTTTTACCAATACTGACTCGATTTAACGCGATTTATTGATATGATTTGATGATTTGACTCGATTCGGCATTTTATTTTGTTGGTAAAATTCCCTTCTCGTAAAAAAAAACTTCTAGTCGCAGACAAGGAGGGAAAAAATGGGTTTTAAATACTACTGAGATTTTCAATGAACTTTTTTGCACATCAGCATTTTTTGGCATTTTGTCATTCCTTGCGTACAGGGAATCTAAAATTTCGCAGTTTGACTTCAAGGGGATTCGATGTATTAGGCTAAAAGTATTGAAATCTTTCGATAGTTTCTTCAACTTTCTCCAAGGTCATTGGTGTCTTTCTCTAGAACACGAAAACATCAGGATCATTTGATTTCTCGCTCGGTCTCGAGAGACTGCAGTTTAGTATTTTTACTCCGCATTGAAATGTTTCGTTTCTACTTCGAAGTTGCCACTAGCAGTGAAAATGCAAGAAAAATTGTAAGCTCGACTTGATATTGATAAAAATTGCTAAAAAAATGGATAAAGACACCAAAATAACCGAAAATCTGTTAATCTTTGGGCCGCTCATGTCGCACGAATCTTTTAATGATTTCCTAAAACTTTCGAGCGATTAATTCGTCAGAAAAGAGTTTATTCAAGGCCGCGAGTATATTCTCTCTCCCGAGACGGATATTTAAGGTCCTTAAGGTCCTCGGTTGCTCTTAAAAGCATCATCGAAGTCTTTAATAAATGTTTGGCAAATTGCAGGCGCCGGAAAGAAGGAGGAGACTCGATTTCCTGTCTACCTTCTTAAATACTCGTTTAATAAGGGTACATATAGAAATATAATAGCGAGTTTATCTCATCGATAGTTGGTCGTGGATGATGCTAATGTATAATATGGAGAACAAGGAGAAAAAAAATATTTGAGACCCTCTTGATAATCTCAACGGTAGTTATTTCCCTGTCAAACCGAGATCACTTCTCCCGCGACTCTCTCTCTCTCTCTCTCTCTCTCTCTCTTTCTTGTTCGTCTATTCCTCGAGGGCTTCCTCTTCCTCGTATACCTTCCTGAGAAATCCTTCTTTTCGTCATCGAATCTCTTTCATCCGCCGGAAAGATCGTCCCGAGGCGTTTCTTTCCTCGTCGCAGCAACTCTTCGCGCGGCGGTTTCTATTTATCTTCATTTCTCTCTATTTCACCTTTTATTGATCCTACGATTCAAACAAACTCGGACGGAAAGAACGAAAAAACACAAACTTATAGAACCATTGCTCGTTGGAAGATAAACAAAAGAACAAAAAAAATATGACGTTTCTTATAAAACTTGGCGAACGATAATATAACACACGCTCGCGGATTCACAGAAACAACTCGCAAAGATCACCCCCTTCTCGTTTTATATCAGCCAATTGGGCTGTTAAAGAATTAAACTTGGCCGCGTTGGGACCATAGCCGTCCGGTCACTGGCGTCTCGACTTTTTTTTTTTCATCTGTCGTATTTTTCTGCTCTACAAAACAGTACAAACTTCAAAGAACCGAAAAAAGTGGGAAATTTCGTGGTTTTTTTTTAAATTTAATTAGATGGAAATATTATTTTTGATATTTTACGAAACATCGCGCCATTTTCAAAGTTTGAACATTCAGTCACTTCTGCGGAACGATTTACAATTTATCGGATTTTTAATAATTTATGTCAAAGTGACATTTCAAATGACACTTAATGAAAAATTCAAACATCTCTCAATTTCTTATACTCGAACCGATTCATTATTTTTCATTCAACTCCCCGAATATTTAGGACTCTGGGAAAATGTTAAAAAAATTGAAATCTACAAAATTTGAAGAAATTCACGAAAATTACTGTAACTTTTTGTTCCATTCGAAGCTGGGACCCCAGCCACGCTCATTCTCTTCATTGTGGAATTATCTTCAAATTACTAACGAGTGTTTTTCATTTATAGTATTTTTTTGATAACATGAGAAATTTTGAAGTAAAAAATACCATGAAAAATTGAATTTTCCGCTTGGCCTTCCCTGAATAAATAATTTATCGGAATGTAACACGGCCTCCAACCTATTCCGATTCATGGGCTTCATTCCTGTCAAAGATTTATCAAAATTGGTTTAGTGGTTTTCGCGTAAAAAGCGGCCAAACACTATTTTGCAGTTAACGTTTATATATTTTTAGAGTCAGCAAGAAATTTCACAATTCCGAGATAATATTTTCTTAGTTCACATAAAAGTTGAAGTGACGTAACAAATGGAAGTTTAAGCGCAAGACTCCATCGCATCTTATGACCCTCCCGCTTCTGGCTCTTCTTTGCTTTCAGTGCACGGCCATTACATGCGTGTGGGAAAAAAATAAATGCACACGACTCGTTCTCACATAGTCTAAACCTAAATGTCTATATTCACAAAAATATATACACTCCCGTTCAAAAGTATGGGTTGACTTATCGAAATTTTGAGCCCTAAAAATCGCCTCTAAAGGCTCTAAAGCCCCGCCGTTTTTGAGGTACGTTGCATTTAGTGAAAACTTAAATTTTCGGCAATAATCGGAATATTTTAGCGAAAAAAAATCGTACGGTACTTTTTAAAAAACGAAAATGAAGCGTTTGATATCCTCTTCGAGACTGTTATGGATAAACGTGTGTAGAACATTTTCTAGTAGACCAGCAGCCCATTTCCGAAGGCCAAAAATTTGTCGAAAAACTGCCCTATTCAAACGCGTGTACCGGCTGAAAAAAAAATTGTAAAAAAATTTCCCAAACGTCAAATTGAAGCTGAAAATATCCCCTTCAAAACGGGGTTTATTAAATCTTTTTACGACCTTTATCCACTGAGATATCAAACTTATACTGAGGCTACAAATTTCGATAAGTGAACCCATACTTTTGAGCGGGAGTGTACATTTATAAATATAAAAATGTATGAATTTTCGTCTATATGTGAATACGATGTGAGCCACGTGCGCATATACACTTGTCCAGTAATGCTTACAATTAACTTGTGTTTATAATCATTGGTCGCGGGCGGTCTGCCTTTAATAACCTACAGAAATATTAGAAATAACGTCGCAATGTTTAATGAGTAATGTCATTGATGTCACGCGGTGCCCCAGTTCTCAAACGATTGAGAAATAATACTGACGTACTCGTTGTTATATTAATCGTTAAAAATACTTTGTTCCCCATCGAAATAAAAAATATTACGTCGTTGAAACTTTCGTTCGTAACCAATTTCATATTCGGTTCAGCAGGTTTCCATTTTCCTCGTAACGAGTTTCGTATTTTTGTAAGAATAATTTTTTTTGCCAGTTCACGATAAAATCATGATTTTTTTATCGAACAATCGAATGGATAAGAAAAAATGTATTGCAGTTTTAAAAGATCGTGAGTGTGTTGAAAAAGGACAAAAGAAAGTTTTTGATTTTTTTTCAAATTCCAACCACACGAGCCGATCCCATTTTGACTTTTTCCATTTTTTTTCGGTTTTATTCTTCATGCTAATTCGCCGCATTTTATGAGGAAGACGTTGAATGTTTTTTTTAAATCCGATCTATCGTGCGGTTCGATGCAGAATCGAGAGGTTTGCATTTTTTTTTTTTTTCGGGCTGTAGGGAAAAAAGAATAGAAGAAAAAATGCAAAATCTTGGAAACTGATGAATAAAACATTCGAACGCAGCCATAGGGGAGTTCTCTTGGCCGCGCGCATCTTTGCGGTTACGTTATTGCATCCAGACGTTTTTTTCCGCATTCGTATATAATATATCTTTTGATGAATATAATAATCTCTCACGATGGCGGCGGCGGCGGTGGCGGCGTTATGTGCGCGATGTTGAAAAGCCACCACGACGCATCTCATCAGTATATTCAACATCTTATAGGAATTTATGTGTAGATATTAATGCGCGCGAGTAGAGAGGCAAAGGGCGAAAGAGCGTGTTCGTATCACACGCCATAGCCCCAACAATTTTCTCATGTGTTTCTTCTCCATTTTTGTTTCGTTCATTCTTCTATTTATTCTTTTTAGAAAATAGGGTGGAAAATGGACCCCCAGGCAATAATGACGGAGC